>VZRQ01009973.1:1045977-1070491 GCA_013397975.1 Machaerirhynchus nigripectus
GGGGGAGTTCATTTTTGTTTGTTTACTAGCTTTCATTTTTATTCCCCTCCAGGCACAAAACAAGCAAATGGAGCTCTATTTAAAAACAGAGCATGTCCTTGCTCCCACACACCATCTTTTCATAATCAATATCTTGGTAATCTTGTGTTAGACTTTCTCTATGAGCATTTTCTAGGATAAAAAACATTCTAAAAGAGCACCTGGGGGAAAACTCTGCAGTCTCAGGAAAGATAATTTTCTACCTGATTGCATAAATAAGAGAAAAAATTGGTGTGCTGAACTTCTTGTATCTGTTAGTATTTAGGCCATGATTCAGATAATTGTTTTTCCATAGGGTCAGGCTTCCATCTGAGCTCTTCGAAGTACTTCATCCCTGCATGTACATTCATTATATCATCATAAAATGATATCCAAAAGGAATTGCAGTGAACTGCAGTGGATTTCCCCAGAGACTTCAGGATTTAACAGTGTGATCTAGGTTATGTCCTTTGCAGCTTTCTTCAGCCAATGAGTTTGTTTAATGAAGCTGTGGAAATTTGAAAAGCAGATGTATTTTACTTACGCCTTAGGGAAAAGGACAATCCTTAGTTGAAATGTTGGGAGGAAACTGCCAAATCTGCAATTGCCTGCCTCAGATTTTCAAGACCTGACAGTTCTGATAGCAGCCTGCTGGAGACAGTAGTGGAGTAACTAGTTTGGTTCCCAGCTTTTAAGTAGTTCTGAATGTTCTGATAATCCTTATTTCTTTACATTCGTAAAGACATGTTAGAATTGCTTCAGACACTGGTGATTTGGAGCAGACTCTGTGATCATGACAATGCACAGCTTAGAAAAGGAACTCCATCAGAAAATGGTTCAGTGCTTTTAAGCTTTGCTGTACAATGGGCTTTTTTCATTGCTTGTTTGTAGAGGTAAAATGTAATTCCCTGAAATATACTTTCCATCCACTTCCAGGACAACACAGAATATGGTATCATATTAGTTCTGTTGTTTGCCACTATTAAATGAGAGGTTTGTTAGCAGCTCTGAGAACTGATAATTGAGATTGAGGAAGCAATTTAAAGAAAATACCAGTTTGTAACTGAGTAACTGTCTGATGCACAGGCAGGTTTTTAACCAGGTTTGGTCTTTATATTTGTTGAGCTTCACAGAATGAAGATGAGAACTAAGACATCTTTGTCCAGCAGCATAGTGGGTTACATAAAATGCTTACTGAGATTTTCCTCTTTCTAGTTGACAATGTTTACACCTCTCATACTTAGTAAGAATCACTGTATCATTTTTGCCATGTTCTTGTGGAAGGATGATAAATTCCTGGTTGACTTTGCCAAACTGCAGAGCACAGATGGAACTGGTGTGATGGCTAATGCATCTCATACTTGTGTCTCTATCAAAAGCAGTAGCAAACAACTGCTGGGTTTATTTACTCTCCCAGTGACCAGCTACTGATGGATTCAAAAAACACTCAGACCAGTCCTTTGGCAGAAAGTCCTCTCTTGTGCTGGCTTCCCTGGTTAGGAACCAAATTCCTGTAATCACTGCTAAGAATCCCTACTGACAGCATCTGCTTATTGGCTCAAAACTTGAGCCCAGAGGAATTCTAGTTCAGAAATACACAGTTTACTAGTTACATAGTCAGTATTCACTCATACATCCCCTCAGGGTTTTTGAAGGGTTTGTCTTTCACAGTGTCTTTATTATGGGAACTCACACTGGATGTTTAAAAATTGAGATAACTGGTGCAATTTGAGTGACATGCCATGCTTTTAAAACCAAAATGCTTAAGGAATATGTAAGGGATGGTGGTGAAAGAGCAAGGGAGGCTTATGATTACGCAGAAATTTCGTGTTCAGTTCTGCTGATCAGGAACAGTGTTTCACTCCCAGAACCTGCCCCACTGCAGATTAGAGTAAGAGAAATGGGTCAGGTTGGAAGGAACCATAGTGGGTCACCTGGTCCAACCTCCCTGCTCAGGCAAGGTCATCATAGAGCACATGGCACAGTATTGTGTCCAAAGGGAATTGTTAGAGTCTGCATCCACTCATGAGAGAAGGACTGATCCTTCCCTGAGCACAGGCAGCAGCAAGGAACCCCTTTCACTCTAGTTTCGTGGTTCCTAAAGTCTACCTACAACCCATCAGATTTTAACCTTCCTCCTGAGACTTACAGACTGCGTTCAACCTCTTTTCACTCATCTCAGAAAGCTTTTAATGTAGTGTGATCTATAAGAAACAGGGACAATTTCCCCATTTCACCACCCTCACCCCTGAAATACAAGATAGGATATATCCTTGAAAGCAGGGAGTTTGTATGGAAAAGTTGGCCTTTGAGACATAAAATCAGATATTGCTTTGTTGTGTTATCCCACTGACTTGTTTCAAAACAGGTTTGGGAGGGTCACCACTGTTAAAGGATTGAGCCACCACAAGATCTTCCCACAGGCTGTTCTTAAGGACTGGACTCAATGTGGTGATCTGAAGAAAAATTGCTTTCTACCTTACTGCAGCTTCCATAAATAACCAGATTTGCTCTCCTGGTTATTTGCTGTCTTACTTGACCTGTCTTTTCATTTTTTACAGTAAATTTGCACTGTTAGGTAGTGCTTCTGCTGCCTTTTGGAAGCTGTTCTTCCGACAGACTTTGTGTCCGTTGCAGCTACCTGCATCTGCTTTGTGTTCATTGATGCCTAAGGCTTAAACAGAGAGTTTTTGTCACCACCAGGCTAAAACTGGCATATGGCTGTTAAGGGGAAGCTGTCAAACCACTGAGTGTCTGACTCTTGCTGTTCAGATGAAGTTCCAAAAACAGCACTGCTTCTGTGAACAAAGTCCAGTCCATAACTGCATCGTGGAAAATAAGGTCTTCTGCTCTTTGCCCATATAAATGTGGTTTTATGTACCTGAAACACTGTCTGATACTTTTATGTGCTTTATTATGGGAGATAAATGGATGTTTATAAAACTGACAATTTTTTAAAAGATTTTAATTTAAATTTTAAGACAAGAAGTCTCTTAAGCCAGAGAGGATGTGACTAAGCTTAACTGAAAAGCTGAGGCAAAGTGGTAGTTTCAGTTTTAAATGATTAAGTGAGGGGACAGAATGATCAAAAACTTGGGGTCACGTTATGTCCTCAGCTTTTAAGCAGATTTGTCTTTCGAAATCAAGGATGTAGTATCACCTGAGTTTTGATCAATGCAGAACAAATTACTGCATTTAAAAGTAAATTGGTAACTCTGCCGATATCCTGTCCAGAAGGAGCAGTTCCTTTATAATTTGCATTCCTTACTCTTTGTCAGGTTGGGCTAGGGTGGCTGTGAGGCACAGTTTGCTGAGGTGCTGGGGAGGGGACAGTAATTCAGGCACTGAAAAAGGCAAGGTGCTGCTGCTGAAACCTCGTGTAAGAGACACAGGTCTGGGTGTTGTGTTTGTCTGACGTGCAGATTTACAGTCATTACTGTCAAAACAAAAGTCAGCATCTCACAGGGAGGGGAAAAAATCAAAGAGCTTCCATAAACATAAAAGCGAGTATCAAATATTTCTGCTTATTAGTTCTTATTAGTATTAGGGAGGCAGGGAGCATGTCAATGGAACTGAATAATTATGACATAATGAACCTTTTTGACAATATGTGCTTCTCCGTTGGGCAAGGACCACTGAGAAGAGGCAGGCTTGGCTTGTAATTCCAGCCTCCTATTTTTTTATTTCTATGGATATGTTTTCAAACATTGATCATGGAGTGAACCTGAAAGTTGGTGGAATGTTTGTAAACTGGAGCATTTGTTTGTAATTGGAGCATTCAAGTGGGTGAAGTCTTTAAAAAAGAATAGTTTAATCCTATACCGTACAAAAGCAAAACAAAATCCTTCATTTCAGTGCTTGTGCTCCACTTCTCAGTGACCTTTTTTAATGCAGAAATGACCATAGTTGTAACAGGTCCCAAGTTGTAATAAATTAGTACTGAATTTAGTCTGCAGAATTTGCACACATCTCTCCAGGTCTGTAGCATCCCTACATTTTTTGCACTAAGCTCAGAACAGATTGTTGTGCCAGTCTGGTTAGGACTCTGTATGGCAAATGCCAGTGAGAACTTGAGTTTAGCCAAAATAAGGATTTGAAAGAACTCTTGCAGTGTTTAACCTGATGTACCTGTAAGCTCTCCGGAGATTTGTGAGGCTTACAAATACCATGTACATGACCACAGTAGGACATGTTGTGAGTTAGATTGATGTTTGCTCCTACGGAGTGTACAGAAAACAGCAATGTCATTTTGCTCAAGTGTTTTAGCAGCCAGGGTTGCAGCCTTGTTCCAATGGGAGACAGATTTACCAAAGCACAAAAGACTTCCCACCACATGCAGCAGCCATGATTCTTTGCTGCTTTTTAGTAGTTTCTGTGATTAGCTTCTATATTTTATTGACAAAATAAGTTTTATTTGAAATCTTTACTTTCTGATGTCCTCACATTGTTTGGGGGAAGGAGGACATTTGAGGGTTCTGTAGGATGAGGACATTTGCATTCTGGATTGGTTTTGTGTGAATATGGCCCATGGTTGCTAGAGGGTAGTGCAGCTCCCTAAGCACCTGCTTACCTGGGGCTGTGACAATGTAACAGCAGCTGGGGTTTCTGTTTGCATGTTCCTAAGGAAACAGCAGTTCCTCATGTATTTTGTAATGAAAGTTTTACTTTGCAATGGCTTCTTCCAGACTGGTAAAACCTCTGAGGCAAAGGACCCTTTTGCATGCTATTTTTTTGCACAGTGAATTATTCTGAAAGATAAACCAGAAATTAAAACTAGCCAATGGCAATGTGATGCTGTTCTGAAATAAAGTATATATTCAGTATGTATTTGGAATAGAAAGTTATTTGCATGGGTTTAATATCCTCATGGATGAGAGTCTCATGATATTTTTGGACTCCTATTTTCTTAATTGTGCTTGTAGAAGTTCCGCAGGGGGAAGACAGATGAGGTACTGGCTGAACCTGCATTTTAGCCCCATGAAGTTAGCTGTGTAATGAGATTATAGAGCTGTAGACATTTCTAACTACAGCCATAATGCTAGTAGCAATTTGAAGAGCATAGCATGTCTGAAACTGGAACAAAGAAATTGAAAGCCAGGAAATAAATTTGGGACAAAGGTCCCTGATCTTTTTTTTTTTCTTTTTTTTTTTTTTTTTTTTTTTTTTTGTAATCTAAGCACTTAGTAGACCCTGAGGTCTGTTGAGATCTGTGGTGAGGAAGTTTGTAAAAACGTAGACTGTACCTTAGATTCAAGTCTGTTTAATGTACATTCACTAATAAATGCATTTATTCTGTTCACACAAACGTGTTTTGCTTCAGAGACTGATTCAGCACAGGAGTAATCTGACTTCTTTGTGCACAGACATGACAGAGTCTCTTGCTCCTGTTACAACTGCTTAGGTATAGAGCCAGTTTATGTAAAGAAACAGTGAAAAAGAATGTTATGTAGGTAAATGATTGGTGTTTGCTTATTGCTTCTTTGAGACAGTTGAAACGTGAAGCAAAACTTCCAAAATCATACAAGATTTTTGAACTTATGAGCCACCGTTATTGCCTGGAGTCAAAGAAGTTCTTTCTTGGAGAATATTTGCTTGAATGATAGACTTGCCAGTTTCAGGCAGAGTAGTGTGAAGTCGGTTGTTTGTGGGAATGGAGGAGGTCAGATTTCTGATTCATCGGTGGTTAGAAGGGAAAAAGGATTAAAAAAAATAGAGGAAAAATATTTTTGAGTAGGAGGAGGACAATGTGTTGTCTACCAAGGATCTCAATGGAAAACCCTACCTTTTTAAACATACTGATGAAGCAAAAAAGACAGTTAAAATCCATACACATGAATGATGGCCCTCAGTCTAAATACAAAGGTACTTTCTTCAGATGTAATATAGTTCTGCTTTTGATTTTCCATAATCAGAAGCTGCTGTTTAAAATTTGTGATACTTTGGACTCATGTTTGTCAGGGGTTCATCTTCAATGTTGACTTTTTTCCTCTAGGATAAAAGCAGCCATAATCCAGCAAAATTCTAGGCTTGCCAAAATTTACAGACACACTGTATTTTTGTGTGTATGAGTTTCATAGCCCCAACATATTGTATTTTCACATTTTTCCATCTTTGCAAGTGTTTCATTATGGCCTTGTCAAATTGCTGGGTGGCTTGATTAAGTTCATCCAGCTCCATAGGTTGTTTGCTACAGTGATCAGCAGGACAATATATGGACTTATAGGTTAACCATGGGGTTTCTGGCCAAAATAGGTGTCTTTGAAGAGAATTTCAGTTGTTTATACATTTCTCTTTGGAGATAGTTGACACACAGAATGACTGTTTTCACCTGTGTGTCGAGTAGTGTTTTTTGAAAGAAATTTTTTTTTTACCTTTTGTATGGAAAATTATGTAGAACTTTGGGGCAGCTGCAGGGTCACAGATCATGAACTGCTCAGAGACAGCTGTGCAGGGCATGCAGGGGTTTCTGCTTTATGCTGAAGAAATAAAGTTGTGTTTGGGAGGCTTTGTAGGTTCAGGAATGTGTACAGCTGTAGTAAAAGTACTTCCTCCAGAGGCTGGTACTGGTTTTCAGAGAGGGAAATCAGGAATTTCTGTAAGCAGCCAATCCTAATATAAACAGTGGTATTTTCACAGGACTAATTGATGTATTCAGCTTGTTTTGCTGAACCATACGCAACAGATTAAGGTAAGCAAGCATTTTTCTAACACAAAGGACAAAAAGCAAACTATATGCAAGCATAATTCTGGTGTATAACTGGAGTTGATGATAAGGTTCACAATATCTTGCCACTATGACAGCGACACCGTGGCAAGTAATTTGTAACAGAAATCAGTACCAGTGAGCAGGGTGAACTCAGCTTGGTGAATAATGTGTCCAGGGACTACTACCACATTTTCTGCTTAGGTCTGTGAACGAGCAGGCTTGGGACATAGATGTTGCTTGAGGGATTTATGTACGTCTGCTTCTGTCACTTCTGTAGTGCTTCCCAGTATCCCTCTATTGTGCGGTATCTCTGTGGTATTTTTGACTAGCATGGCATCCTGTGGTTCTAAGTCGGAGTGGGAGGGGCTTCTGTAGCTTTGCTCCAGATCTACTGTACTACTGTAAATTGATATAATTTACTGCTAGAGTGTCATCACTGAGAAAACCCCACTTTCCAGATTGATGTAAAGGCTCCCCTGAAGGTTGGGGAGCTGGAAAGAAAGAGGAGTGCTGACATGTTGATTTTTGAATGCTTGCTGTTAATAAAGCCAGCTGCATTGCTCCAGCAGCCATGTGGCTAACACAAAGTTTGCCTGGCATCACATGGTAGAAGTGCTTTTCATGATAAATTTGCTCTGCTAACCTCAGCACTTTTTAGTCTCTGAGGTACACTTCCATCTCTGACAAAATTGAAATTCAGTGCCACTGGAGTTCTGTGCCTGGAGAAGAGTGACTGAAAGGAATGAATTTATGGTTTCCTAACTGTGTTAAGAAAGGAAAGTATCAGACTGTGAAACAGCAGTAGTAAACTTCCTGTGTTCCCAAAATATTTATTAAATGAATATCTAACACCTTCAACTGGAAATTTGGCAGCATAGCATGAAACTGTTTGAGATAAAGAATGCTGGCCTAATGCAGTCCCTTGTGAAATACCACATGTGACCACATGATAGAGTCAAGTGATGTTTAAATATTAGGAAAACGAATAGCCCTTTATGCAAAGGGCAGGGTTTCTTATAGCAAGTGTAGTGTAGCCAATGAACATTGTGGACACTAAGATTTGCCCTGAACTAAGGTGCAGATATCTGTCCACCCAAACAGCAGCTATGCACCTGAGATTTTCAGAATGTGAATGGTAAAGTAGGAGATATCCACCGAGTGGCCAAAATTACTTCACATTAATTAATCTGCTTTGAATAATGGCATTTATCTATTTAGTCCTTAATGATCCCATTTTCTTGCTTACTTTTTCACATGACTATCTTTAAATACTTGTTTGAAATAACTGTGGGTATGTATTCAGGTGTGCTGGATTTGGGTGGGGTAGAGTTGATTTTCTTTGTGGTGGCTGGTATGGGGCTGTGTTCTGGATGTGTGCTGAACACCAGGTTATAGTAAAGAGATGTTTTGGTTGTTGCTGAGTAGGGCTTACATAGAGCCAAGGCCTTTTCTGCTGGTGACCATGCTGGTGAGGAGACTGGGAGTGCCTGGGGAACTGGGATGAGATGCAGCAGGGACAGCTGACCCCAACTGACCAAAGGGATATTCCAGACCATGTGACATCATGATCAATATATAAAGCCAGGGGAAGGAGGAGGAACAGGGGCATATTGGGAGTGATGCTGTTTGTCTTCCCAAGTCACCATTAAGTGTGATTTGATACCTGG
The DNA here is from genome assembly GCA_013397975.1 of Machaerirhynchus nigripectus. Taxonomy (NCBI): domain Eukaryota; kingdom Metazoa; phylum Chordata; class Aves; order Passeriformes; family Dicruridae; genus Machaerirhynchus; species Machaerirhynchus nigripectus. The sequence continues at coordinate 1,054,369 of VZRQ01009973.1, forward strand.
CTTTCCTGAGGATGGCTGAACACCTGCCTGCCCATGGAAAGTGGTGAATGAATTCCTTAATTTGCTTTGCTTGTGTGTGTAGCTTTTGTTTTCCCTATTAAACTGCCCTTGTCTCAGCCCATAAGTTTTCTGGCTTTTACCCTCCTGATTCTCCACCTGATCCCACTGGTGGGGGAGTGAGGGAGCGGCTGCATGGGACTTGGCTGCTGGCTGGGGTTAAATCACGGCATCAGATTTCACCATTTTTCACACTGTTCTCAACTTTTGACTGGCTACTTAATTTACTACATGAATGTATGTGCCTGTGTTCCTTTAGCATCCTGAAGATACTGGATGATCTGAACAAGTAATGATGCATCCGGGACCAAAAAAATTAATGTCTATGTTTAATCAGTGAAGGGCCCTAAAGGCTGAAGTCCCAGCTGGTTTTATGTTTAACAGTGGCTTAGTGTTATCAGTGGGCCTTCTGTCATGGAGAGATGACTCTAGGAAGAGCTCTGCTGCCTCCCCAACCAGGTGTGCCTCTCATACAGGAACCATCCCCATCTGAGAGGAAAGCAGAGTTGAAATAAGGGCATAGCTCCATAAAGAAGTATTGGCAGGGGGCATTTCCTGGGCTGAGGAGAATACATGTTGACCAAATTGAAGGCAATTTTATGACCCCTTTCATGCCACTTAGTTTCTAAATAAATGTGTTGCAGGGCAATCTAGTCTGGAAAGCGCAATAGTAGAATATTAAAACCAAAAGATAAAGAATAAGCCAAGTTGTTGAGCTCTGCACTTTTTACATTGTCTGCATATAAGTGAGTTGCATTTGCAAGGGGAATAAATACAGAGGAAATCACTGATATTCAAGCCTAATTAATTAAATTCAACCAGATAAACAGGACAAAGCATGAGACTCTATTATATCCACCAAAATTCCTGTTTCTCAAAACCTCACATAAATAAATACTATCTGGCATCATACCAGCAAATCTGAAGTGCTCTGGACTACATAATCTATCAGGGGTAACCAATTACCTTAATCTTCTGTGATTTGACTTCCTAGTATGAATAACCTACTTCTATATCTCTGTTTATCCTAGAACACAACTGAGTATCATTGCTTTAAACTACAAGAGCCTTGAATCTCCTCTCCTTCGGGGTCAAACTACTGGCTTCTGTCAACTATTGTACTCTGATAACTCGTCTTTGCAAAGACCTCCTTTTCCCAAAAAGTGCTTTATTATATATATGCTTGGAAATTGGTATTTTGAGCTCAATTATGTAAGCAATAGCAATCTGTAACTATGAAGTCTCTGGGATTTAGCTGTTTAAAAAAAAAAAAAAAAAAAAAGGACACCCAGCCAGTTGAAGGCTGTTTGCTTTCCAGGATAGAGAGAGCTGTTTTAACTCTATTTTCTCTAGCTTTTATTCCTTTAATTAGCAGTATAGCTAAGTGTCAGTTCTGGTGGGAAGGAGTTACTTGACTCAGATGTCTGTGTCTGTGGTTGTTCACTCCATGCTTCTGTTACACTCTATGTAGAAAAATGTTTCATGGACTCTTTCAACTGTGTATCTGTCAGTTTAGAGAATGCTTCTTGTAGCTCCCCAAGCAGTGCTGTGGGATGCAGCCATTGTTCAATCCGTGTGAATTTAATGTGTGGTGTTCTTCAGCTGCAGCGTGGCTTTGCACAGTGGACAACAGACCCAGAGTGTCCAACAGTGTGAGGGTGAAAGGTGACAAACACAGTCCCTGACCAGCGAGGAGGTTCAGGAGCTGTTCCCCAGCTGGGGGGGTTGTGCAGACAGATCTCGTGGTTTCTGCAGCACGTGAGCAGTGTTAGCCTTGTTATTGATCGCAGGTGCGCGGGTGGAGGGGGAAGCTGAAGGAATGCCTGCCTCCAAGTTGCCTCTTGCTTTTAGCCTGTAGCATCCCAGCAGAAAACTGTTGCAAAGAATAAGGTTTTTGTGCTGAAGACGTAGAAGTGGTCTTGGCCCTGCCCTTGAGCGGGGTTTGGTTTGGGCATGGGGTTCTGTGTAACCCAGGCAATGTGTCAGCCTGTGTTTTCTGAGACTTGAGGGAGTTACCCTCAAAGAAAGCCTTCGACTTTGTCCTTACCGGTTCTAATATGAAATTACTTTTTTATTTTATTTCTCTTGTCACTTATAAATGTACCTCTAGTCTCTTATTCTTTCTCTTCCCTATCTAATTATATTTTTTAAAAGGTGCCATCTTCTGCAGATTTCTAGAGGCATCAGCAGCTCCCTTTCTTTTGGCATCCAAAATAAGATGAACACTCACTGATAGCAGTATAGCAGTGGGAGGTTAACAATCACCCACTTTAATCAAAAAACTTTACATTTCAAATGTAATCTAGATCTAGGCTGGGGAGAGCTTTCAAAAAGCTGTGATATTGAACTAAATGGCTGCAGCTTAGATGTTATAATTGTCTATTTTAGGTTATATCATTATTCATTTCTTTTCTATGGATTCTTTTGATCAAATGGGAAGAAAATATATTTAAAACAACTGCTGTAATTAAGATTAAATACCATACTTTTATTGTATTTTTAGCTTCTAATAAGCTATTACATTTTTGGAGTCACTTTCTGTCTTAATATAGTGCCTCCATTCTTGACCACATCTATTCAGAAAATATTCTGGTTACATTTTTTAGATTAGCAGCCATTTTATTTCTGTTGGTTCAGAATTTGCAAAATATCATATTTTTATTGCCTTTTTAACACTTTGGATTTATAATGGTCCTGTGAGCTGTAAACAAGGACAAATGGAAGACTAAAAAAAACCCTAATGGAAAAAGTTTTTAAAAGTTCGTGTATGGCTCACACTTCACTCTCTGCTGTGGCTTGAGGACCAATGCCTCTGACCACTGAAGCAGGCATGAATTTTGCTACTGACTTTGGAAGGGGTAGGTAGAGTCCTCACAGCTCTGCTCAGACCCTAGTGCTTTCAAATTGCTTTACTCAGTTCCTCACAGAAGGGTCTTGGTTTCTTCGACAGTTTGACTTTCCAGCAGGTGATTTGGTCACTGTCTACAAATAAAAAATGCATTTCACCTTGAAAATTAGGACTTAGTCTCAGGAGGGTAAGTACTGGCTTCATGCCATTAAGAATGGACTTAGAAGGATTTAGCAAATTCATCCATGCAACCCTGGTTCAATTGCTCCTGCATTGCTGGGACTAATATTTTACTGACAAATATTCAAGTGCCACAATTTAATCTTTATGACTTCTCTTGCTAGAATGATATGTGTGCAAATCATGTTCTCTGCCTGACAAAGCAAAGATCACTCTGTAAGCCTTCCCTGTCCTTCTCTTCTCCTCAAAATGCTTTTAGAACAACAACCAAAAAAAAAGTTCCATATTTGGAGCACTTTCCATGTTACAGTCTTTTCTGTCAATCTCATCCTGGTCTTACTTGTTGTGAGGCTTTTAAGGAGTCAGTGAGCATTCTTTGGGAAGGAGAACAGAGTAACAGGCTGTGCTACTGCTATGAGGACTCTGCTCCATCCATGCTATTGACAAGGGCAGCTACTGAAGGACTGTGTCTCCCATCCATATTGTGACACTGGGATAATTGCATCAGTATCATGGTCATGGTGGTTTAATGCTGATAGCCATCAGTGGTCGTCTTTGGGTGAGAGAGACATTGTTCAAAACAAAGATTAATTAAATTACCCTAATTTTGGTTTGGATTACATGCTTAAGGCAAAAGAGCTCCTGTACTCTGGATAAATTTGCCATTGATGAACCACCTTTATTATTACACTGACGGCACTTAGTTTGTGTGGTTTAATTATATTTTCCTTTTGGTTTGACTTGTCTACTAACACTAATGTTAGGTTGGGGGTTTTTTTCAGTTAATGTTAAGTATTCCCTTTTTTCTCCCTTTATTCCTAAAGCAACCTTTAGGAAGGATACCAGATACCTTGCAGAAGATACCAGATACCTTGCTTTTCTAATTAATTCCCGTTCAGAAATCCATGCTGACTACTCTAAATCACTTTCTTGGTCTTATATGTTTAAAAGTAGTTTCCAGAATTATTCACCCCATCAGGGATTGAGTTGTGGTTGACCACCTTATAGTTCCCCAGATCCTTCTCCTTGCCCTTCTTCAAGATAGGAATGACATTTGATTTCTTCCTGTCCTAGGGAGCTTCTTCTGATCACCATGACCTTTCAAAGATAATTGAAAGTGCCATTGTAATGACACCAGCCAGCACCTTTAGCACTTGGGGATGCATCTCATCCTAAATACCTCCTCACCTTTTCCCATTTTTATCTACAACTTGCAAGTAACTCTAATTAATTAAAAATATAACTATGTCCAAATTGCAACTATTTCACGACCATCTTTTTCCCCTTAAAGACATTGCTCTGCTCATCTACTGAGCTCTTGCCCAATGGTACTTTATCAGGTGCAGAGTTTAAAATCTTTGACAAACATAACAGAAAAAGTCAACTATTTCTCTTACAGCAAGGAGGGAGGGAAGTTTGCATTTCTTATTTTACGGTCATAATTATCCTACTGTCACTATTCTGTTTCATGCTTCAGCACAGATTTATAAAGCTGATATCATATGCCTCCAAGGCTGGCTCTCTGAGAAGCAGATAAAATTCTGTCTTTTACAAGCCTGCAGGGAAGAGCTAATTCAACCAGGTTAGTCATGATTTATGAGCATTTATCCTAATCAGCTTTTCTGACAAGCCTCCCATTGGGATACCACTAGGTTCAAAGCAGACACAAAAATCTAGTTTCATTTCTCATTCTGAGATGTGCAGAACTTTTCAATTCAGAGACTTCCATCTGAACACTTGGTAAAATTGACTTGAACTGTAAGTGCTTTGGAAAGTTTCTAACTATTTCTAACCTGTTTCCAACAGCTTCCCAGGGCCACCAAATGTAGTGTACAGCTCATCTGTGGTTAGTGTTAGGGATGCTGCTGAGCATTCAGGTGGTGCTTTCCATTTTTAACGAATGCCAATCCTAATGTTTATTATCATTCCAAAATCACCCTTTTAGGGTAATGAACTCTTTGAAATGTAAGGAAATGGAAGCAAGAAAATTAAATATTCTCTCAAACAAGATAAAAAACCAGAATTTGGGGCTGCCCAATCCTTTTCTTTACCCTGTTTTCCTTCAAGCAGTGGATTCTTTAAAATAATGTTTAAAAAAACCAATCCATCACTGCACACTGAACAGTTGCTGAATTTGAGGGACACTTGGCAACTGTTTTCCAGATGGAGAAGTATGTGAAGGGCTTCGATGTTCTGAATAATGATTTTCCACCTGGACCTAGTGATGGTTTTATTGCCTCATGTCCACGAGGAATGTTATTTTCTGTGACATTTTTTCTGGTTACTCCCTCCAAGAGTGACATTTAGAAGGAGGTAAATGTTCATTAGATGGAAGATGTAATTCTGATGTGCTTAAGTGCCGACATGTCTCCTGAGAGCACTGGACTTTGCTTTTTGGGGAGGCTGATGAGGTACTGAGCAAATATAATGAACAGTCTTACCATTGCCTCTTAATGCTTCAATAATCATTTCCTCTCATATACTTTGTCTTCAGAATTTAGCTTTTAATACTCACTGTGGCAGGAAGCACTTTTAAAAAAACTGGAGGTGATTACAAAATTCACATGTAAATTGGGAGGGCATGAAGAAGCATTTGTTGCTTTGAATTAACAGACCTAGTGAGGTTAAGGATTTTGGCAATATGGTTTATATTATCATTCCAACCACAGTTCTCCTCAGATGTACATGGAATCTAACCTGGGGAAGCCAAGCTCCATTTGAAAGATAATTAATTTGTAATTTTACTTTAGCTCTAAATCTCTCGTGTGCAAACCACGACATTTAGGGGAACATGAAACAATGGCTCATGTCAGGTGCAAAGAGCATTGTTAATATTCTGGAGAGTGGTGGAGGTTCTTTGGTGTCAGAGTTATGTGAGCCTTACAAATGAGGCACAGTTCCAGCTGCTTTCACTGCATCTTGTGTCCTGTGGTGGACAGGCTGGCATCTTCCTCTCCAAGGAAGCCTGAGGTTTTTAGCTCTTCACACCTCCTTCTGGCAGATGATGTCTGGAGTTTCAATACCAAGCAGGGTAGCTGGACTTCAGCTTTCTGGAAGGACGCCAACCAATGTTTCTAAGCAGCAGAAGCAATCATCCCTTTAATTCTGTAGCTGATGCTTACAACCTTGGCTGTAAACTCTCCCTTAACCTGCATCTGAGAGCTTAGTTGCTTAATAAAAGACGAGATCTTAGTTAATTAATTAGGGGAAAAGCTCTTACTAGCTGGAACAGCTTTTAAAACAGCAATAATAACAGCACTTATCTGCCAGGAAAACTGGAGGTGAATAAGTACCTACAGCCAAATGAATTAGAAGTAAAAAGAATAATGAAGTATGTTTAGCCACATTTGCAGAAAGAGTATAGAGCATAGGTTCACTGAAAGCCATGTCCTTCATCTAGAATTATACTGCCAGAAGATTTGCCAGTATCATTAGAGCCCTCAGAAACACTTTTTCACCTCTTCATTTGCAGTTCTTATCCTTTGATGGTATTTTTATTTCAAAAAAAAAAACATAGCTGCCTTTTGGTTGGAGAGTATACACTTAAAAATTGTTTCAGAGAAACTCATGATTCCCACTCGCCACTAAGGCAAGGTTGGAATATTTGAATTGATATCTACTTTTTGAGTAAAATATGTATTTCTTTGGTTTCCTGGGTACAGTGATAAAAGCATCCCAAGTTTTTTATAGCTTATGCAGGCAGAGAGTTTTCCTTCTGAAAACCGCATTTAGCTGAAAAAAGGGAGAGAGAATTAGTCCCCCATCTAAGTCCACTTTCAGAGAGTGTGCTTATTTCAATAATGCTTTTGTATGTGCACTTTTCATTTACATTTAGAATTAGCTTCTGCGCACCCCTACTTATTGTCCTACAAATAATTGGTGACTTGTCAAAAATGAAGTATTTTACCTTGTAGGCCTTATAAGCACATAGTTTTTACTGGAAGCAGCTCATCTTTGTCCCTGATGGAAAACCTTTTCCTCCACTGTTCTCTGTAGATAGGAGCATTCCTTTTAACAGGTAACAAAGCATCATGCCCCAGTCCAAAGGCTGCCTTGGAGCAATCTAAATATTCATTTATAGGAAGAAAGAAAGCAAAGTAGACATTGGCAGTTATTCAGAACATATCTTATGCCCCAAAGCGTAAATTTGCAACTCAAGAAAAATTTGTGTCCTATATTATAAAAACATTGATGTGACTTTTTAATATGCTAGAGTTCAGGGATGTTCAATTCCAGAACTGGGGCTCAGCCCATCAAAAAGAAATGAATCATCTTGAATTTGTGGTGACAGATTCATGCTCAGAATGTTTATACCACGGTTGTGATTGATACATGAATGTAGACAGATGAGTTTGTAGGTTTGCCAGTGCTATTTCTCTGTCATTGGTTTGGTATTTGTGTTCATTCTCACAGAGCACAAGGTGTATTCCTCAGCACGCGGTGGCCTCCTGTTAGCAGATCTGTCTGAGAAATTGGCTACAGATTATTTACCTCTCTTTTCAACGCCTTTTATTCTCAATTGGGGTTGTTCTTTAAAAATGTTATTCAAGAAGCCTGCCGCCAGCTATCAGTAAACAAGTTACCTTCAGGGCACATAACTGATGTGTGTCTTTAAAAAACCCAATGAATTTTGCATGTGTTTAGTGAAGTAGCCAGCCCACATCACTCCAGGCAGCAGAGCAGTCCCACCTGGCATGCTGCCACGGCTCCAAACTCCATCAGTCGAAAGCCGCCATGACTGTACACACTGATAGACATGGAATTACATGCTTTGGATGAAATCCTACTTCTGCTGAAGTCAGTGGCAAAATTCCCATTGATTTCTCTGGAAGGCAGTAACCTTGTTTCATACACCCAGCCTGTTAATTGCATGAATCTCCCTAATTACATTGTGCTAATGTTTTACCTTGCACACACTGAAAATGGCACCCTGTATTTGCAGTCTCTCAATGAACACCAGGTCAGGTCAGCTTGTACACTACAGGTCTTGCAAATTCAGCAGGGACTTTGCCACATCAACAGACTTGTACTGTCTTGGGCAGTAGCACCTATGAAGATTTTAGGGTCTGTCTGTACCTGTATCCTATTTCCACTGATGTTCAAACTAGAACAGGCTCAAAGTTTGTTCGCCACCACTACCAGGACCACTTAGAGACATTCACTTCACCCACTTAAAAACAGATTCAAAGCTTGTCCAAGTTGAGAAGGAATTGAATTTTAGCTGCATGCTTCCCTGCTGATATTGGAGAGTAAGTGTCTCAACAAAGGGTTGAAGGTCAGTGAGTTTGCCAACACTTTAGCTTTCCAGGGGCCATTGTTACCCATGTTGATTTATAGCAAGCCTTGATCTGAATTACTCCTCCATTCTTTAGAAAAAGGCTCCTGTCCTGGGAGTAGACCCACCTGTACAGACAATAGTCCTGATGTAGTTTCCTGGTCTTCTCTGGATTTATATCCTGGGTGAGCCCACAGGAATTAATTCCTTAGTATGATAGGCACAGCAGGCAATAAAAGGTGTATACAAGGAGACACACAAAAAAGTCTTCAGCTGTATGAGCCAGCTGCAAGAGTAATATTTATCTGACCCAGAGAAATGAATTGAAGGCTATCAGGAGCACAGAAGGACGTTTGCAATGGCAACAAGATAAAAAGACAAACAATCCAACTAAGGCTTTTGATCTATGAAAAGAAAAAAAGTCTTATGAAGAGCAGGTGAACAAAACATATTTTGTGCTTCCTTTCCTTTTAGCACTGAAAAGCAAGGAAGATTTATGGATGCCTGACAGGTATTTTGTTTAGAATGAAATGCACCACAAAATACCTTTAATACTGGTTTAATTAAAACACTACTGGTTTTCTTTGTTTTATGATTTCGACTGTGTTTGTCTTTTGTTCAAGTTTCCAGCATAGCTTTTTGGTTTAGTGGTGGTGGATTTGGTGGTTTGGTTCCCCCACCCCAAGAGAAGTTATATCTATATGAATTGAGCTGCACACTAATTCTAACAATCAAAAATGAATAGTTAAACCAAAATAGGATATTGGTGTATAGTTGTGTTCAGTAAATACACTAAACAGGGAAGCTGTCCTCTTTTTGGATGCCGTTTATGTCTGGTAACTATAATGTGCATTTCTTACAAAATGCTATGGAGTGCTAGGGATAAAGTAAAAAGTATAGGTGACTTAGATCTTAAGTTCTGGTGTGATATAAGTGGTGATCTGTGAACAGCATTTCATTCAAAATGAACGTTGACTGAAAATAAAATACAGTCTATAATGTAAAAATATTAATGCTTAAGCTGGTAGAAAGTCTGGAATTATTGCCACCTCAGTTCATTATATTTTTAGATGTAGTGTTGATCATGTTTACTGCAGAAAGGTTATTTTGTTATTATCCTTCTTTAACAGTCCTGGCCTATGTCAGATTTTAAAAAAGAACAACAAACCAACAAAAAGACCCAAGCAAAAAAGCCTCGGAACAAATCATTTTTAAAAGGAGCTTCTCCCAAATGGGAGCTGCTCTAAAAAATGAAATATACCTAAGTGTCTGATATGTTGTAATTTGAATTATTGTGGACTTACTGAAGGGAAACATAATTAAAAGAGAAACTTCCTGAACACAACACCTCATTTCTTCTATTGGCAATGATTAGTCATCTTCATCTAAATCATCTTCACTTCATTTATAAATAGTCAAGGTTATGATGTGCTGAAAAGAACAAGAAAAATGTCAAGTTTGGCATCCCAATTCATTTAATTCATTGAAATGAGGAACTACAAAGACCTCTTTTCAGCTGCAGAAGACAAATAATGTAAAGATAAAACCAGAAATAACAATCCTGCAGTATTGCTAGGTAAATGAGTCTAGATTGAGCAGTGGTCTCTTTTTCCTCAATTTGTCATAAACTTTTAGTATTGTTTAAACAGAGGGGACACTGAGCATTGTTTTCTCACTTCTTCAGAAATGTGCATGGAAATGTATCCTGAACAAGTGCTAGAGTGGTGCACTCCAAAGTGCACTCCCAGCTATTGGGGTGTGGAAGAAAATATTTTATGTACCATTAGTACAGTATTTTTTTAAATAGTGTTTGTTTCACCTTTATCTCATTCACTTTTCATTTTTATGTATGTTTTTACAATGTCAATAATAGGTTAGTAAAGTAGCACATTTATATTATTTATAAATACAAATATATGGCATGCATATTCCAAAAAGTTTACTGATGGCAGTGTGAGATCAAAAACCAGTGAGCTGGAGAGCAATTATCCACATGACAGGTCCACAGTAGATATAATTTGTGATCGTACAATTGTCTGGTGGTATTGATCATGCATGGCTGCATGAGGAACGGGTGCAAATGGAATTCAATCAGACTCAGTGCTTGAAGAATTTACAGAAAGGCTCTTTTCCTTTTTAGAAGATAAGGCTAAAGATGCTAGAAAGGTGACAGAAAGGTCAGAATGCAAGAAAGTGATTCTCGACTCAGAAATATGAAGCACAACAATTTTAGAAAAAATAATCCAAATAATCAACAGTGACACAAGAAATCTGTAAACCAGTTGTGCAGATGGGGAGTTATTAGATAAGGGAAGGGGAATTGAAATTTGAAACAGAGCAGCACAAATGGCCAGAAAGATTTTGAGTAGTACTGTGGATACATACATTATGGAATACGAATTAATCATTTATGTTGACTTGGCTCTAGTATGGCTCTGTCTGGAAAACTGCATTTTTCCCAGGGTATTGCTGTATCAGAAAGCTACGAACACCAAAATGGAAGTTTAGGACCGAACAGTAAACTACTATGGGAAAGATCACAGTTATGAGATAACATATAGAAATAAAAAAATTTATTAAAATGCACCTGTCTTGAAAAAGAAAGGAGGAGAAGTAGACAAATGAGAATAGGGTGAGGTGATATGGCTTAAAACATTCTGAGTGTCTCAGCAAAGAACAGAAGAAATGAGAGAAGTGTTAAGCAAAGAAAAATAATTATTGCTTCTATATAAAATTATTAATGTCCGCATGATGACAATCAATTACTTAAAGTTTTTTAACATTGGTACTATGTGTTTTCCAAGAACATAAAAAGATGTTTCGGAGCCTAATGTCTCAAAGATGGACAATAGCTGTAATAGCACAGGTTTCTGAGATCAAGAGGGAGTGTGAATGGACAACAGAGGTTTACATTAGTTATGATATCTGGCCTCCTCCCAAGACACTTCAAGGTGGTTAAGTTCTTGGATTTCTAATACCCATGTGCTTCTCCTATCACTTCGTGCAAAAGTACATAAAAGAAACACAGTGACGGGAGACTTGCTTGGCACTAGAGTATTTTATATTCTTGATTATGGTGTTCTAAGAGGAAATATATGAGACATGTACACTGAAATTATTTAGATGATGGCTCCATGTCATGCAAGAATGACAGAAGTACTCAGTCCATTCTTATGGGTCCATTCCCAGGCACACTGGGACGGTGGGTTATGGCATTCTGTGGGTACAGAGACCACCTGGAAATGTTTCTGTATAGTGAGGAAAGAGGTTGCTACCTAGGGACTTGCTATGAATAAGGTGAAGCACCCATGTAATTGTTTGGTAGGGTCAGCACAATTATTTTTTTCATAGGGAATTGTTTTCCAGATCAGATTCAAGGTTGCTTTTTATTAAAGCCAGTGATTTGTCTTTCCTTGCCCTCAAGAAATTCACTGCTGTTTTTAAAGAGCAGTTGAGTCCTGATGTATTTTTCAGCATGAAGTGCAATTGATTTAAAATATGAAATGAACAAGCCTCAGTGAAGCATCTTTATGAAATGATGTAACCCGTTTCTAGTGCATTTAAGTCATGCTATTTCTGACTATGGCATGACTCTCCACAGAGCTGCCCAAGAACAGTAATAATATGGTTTGAAGGTCTTGTGGTTTTTCTAATGTACTAGACAAATGTAGACAATAATCAAACCTAATTTGCTTCTGCCAGCAACTTCTTTTTATGCCTCTAAATAAAAACTGCCACAAACACACCACAAAACAAATTAGCTTACCCTCTGCAGTTCTTGTGTCAACCCACTAAAATAATTCACCAACGTATGGCTCAGAAAACTCTTACTCTGATGCTGATCCCAAGATGCTGGTTGTCTTCTGTCATTATGTTGCACATGTTGCCGGTGTCTTAATTGGCTTAAAAGACTTTTTACGACATAAAATGACAAGACTCACACTGACACAGTTCTGAACTCAGAATGCAGATAACTAACCACAGGAAATTTAAACATTAAAAAACCTTTCTGCTGTAGGCATGATCAGACACTGGAACAGGTTGCCCAGAGAGGTTGTAGAGTCTCCCTCCTTAGAGTCATTCAGAACCTGAGTGGACTCAGTCCAGAGCAACCTGCAGTAGAAGACCTTGCTTTGAGTGAGGGAGGTTGGCCTGGATGATTTCCACAGTTCCCTGCCAATCTCAACCCTTCTGTGATTCTGTGAAGAAGCCAAGTATTTCCAGCAAGCAAATGTTCTGTTCTACCAGTTGTGGTATTTCTAGTTTCTGTATGATCTCTAGGATAGGGTCTTGTAACTCTATCTCACTTAAATCCTGTGCTTAGTGCTATCTGAGAACCTGGCTTTCTGTTGAAAATGGTGAATTTCTGTATTCACTTTAGATTACCAGTAGCAGCTAAGCAATGGTGAGAAGACAATTGTGTTATATACACACCGTCTTCTTATTACTGACTGGGTAGCAGATAAACATTAGTAAAGAACATCCTGAAGGGATATTGTGGATGAAAGAGCAATGCAAAGACAAAGTGATGTAATAAAGTGCTGACCTTTATTTCAGTGTGTTAGAGATTTTTTTGTGTCTTTCAGGATCTCAGAGAGAGTAAGAACATGAGAGCTGACAGTTGTATTTAAATAAATTAAGTAATAATGCACGTATTTTATGTTATGTAATTAAAAATTGCAGCTTCAGAATCTCTTTTTTTCCCTGCAGTAGACTGAAAAGGATGCAGAATGGCAATTCTAGGAAAGCTATCATTTGCCTAGGAGCACATGCTTAAAATGAATTCCCACTGCAACTCTTCATGCAGGATCCAAATGCTTTTCTTTCCCAGTGCTCTTCAGCCAATTTCCCATGCCCACAAGCCATTCCAAAAGAAGTCTTTTTGTGATGATCCACATGCCCTCAGTCTGGATGTGTAAAGGAGGTTTCCAGAATTTCAACCTGAGGTGCCAAAGTCCACAGTGCCACAATTAAACCGGCTGGAATTATGTTTTCTTAGAAGAGAAGGCCTTGTGCATTTCAAAGTTGTATAAGTTCATGAGATCCTTGGATTCCTTGCAGATTTTAAATGTGTCCTCCCTTATGGTCACAAAAGAACCAAAATTACAAAACTTACAGGTGAATGGGACACCTCAGACTAAGTCCACAAGGGATGTACTCTACCTGACTGAGAAGCCTTTTTCTTTCACTGTAACCTCAGGCCAGAATGATCAGTATGTATCTTGATACCTGAGCTGGATAATGCCCTACCTTTTCAAAGCATGCACCTCACAAGCAGTGCATCCTCTCTTTCATTTTCTATTTGTATCCCCATACTCTTGCCTGTTTGTAACTAACCTTCCCACTCTGCAGACCTAGGAGGTATCAGACTCATCCTTTTCCTGATTCAAGAGAAAATGTTTTGAGGGAATATTAGCTTCAAAGGGTAATAATGTCACAGTGTTAATATTGTACCTTGATTTTAAAAAAAAAGAAAGCTAGATAGAGTAGAAAACCATAAATCATTGTTTACTAAGGGTCAAGTTGGCAGGATTCGGTTGTTGTACATATGGCTGGAAGCAGCTGGTGTGCCAGTCAGGAAGGAGGCATTGGCTGGCCAACTGTTATTTGAACTAGGTATTACACATCCTGGTTTTGTCCAGCACAGATGTCATGGAGACACACAAAAAAGGATGGACACCCTGTAGCAAGTGAGGGAAAAGGGAAAATGTATACACCCAGAAGCTTTATTTGTCCTACTGCATACGGAATGAATTGGCTAAGGTATCTTTTTTCATTCTGAGAAGTAAGGAATAATACTCCCATTTTGCAGACTAGAAGTTTAGGCACAGCTGCATGAAGTCACCTCATCAGACTTCACTGGTTATGTGCTACAAAGCAGGAGAGTAAACCCCAATCTCCAGACTCCCAGATTACTGTTGGAACCACTTAATAGAGCTATAGATATTTGTGTTGGAAAGAACTTCTCAGCCGCAGACTAGTGTCTCAGTTGCATGGTAATTCTGTCCAGTTCTGCTTGAGTCCATGTTTGCAGTGGTTTTCCACATAAGTATGCTGCTTTTTCAGTGGTATTGTTCAGATCTGAGCTGATAGAGACCTCAAGAACATGGTTGAGAATTATCTTTCTGGAAAACAGTTGTATTTATAAATGGTGACTATTAATTCTTTCTAAAGAATGAGTTTGTCCACTTAACCTCTTGCTAGTGCACTGTGAATATTCCAGTGTCTGCTGTGGACATGTGAGTTAGTTAATGGGAAAAGTCAGTCAGCACTTATTACCATTAAAATCTCATTTAGATCTGCTGATCCCCTTGATGGTGCTTTGGTTCTCATGGCACACTGGGTTTTATACTCCTTTTCAGCGTTTGGAAGCAGGGGTGTTTCACTGCTCCTTTTGAAAACTAGTGACAGCACTCAAAGGATGAGTTCTGTGTCATGGTGCACGTAGATCATTGCTGCTACATCTGAACGGCTGTCGAACCTCCCTCTGTACTCCTCGTACTCTTTTACCTCTTACCATGTCTCTGGAAAGGTAGAAGAGCTGTGAAATGGAAGGGTTTGGTGTGGCTGCCACACCACTTTCTTGGCTTCTTGCCCAGCTTCCAAACTTGCCTTCAGATACCCTGCATGTATTCCTGGTGGTCAGTTAAGCAACACAGACAGCCAAGGTTCAGGTATTGCAAGGGAATCTGGTCTGCACTGTGCTGTCAGCAGACAGTAGGAGTACAGGCTATAGAAAGGTATAGCCACAGTATTTCCTGTTTGTTTGGGTTTGTGGCTTTTTTTCTTGCTGTATTTTTTTTAAAAGCCATGTGCTAAGACTGGCAGAGAGATAAAATGATGGGACATATTTGTGAACTCTTCTGGGTTAATCCAGTGTGCAAGTTAGAATGAGGGCAATACGGGCTCTGTTCCAAATTCATGCATATTCAAGTGACCTCTATAGCTTGAAGAAATGTTTGAAAATGTGTTTTTAATCATGCAAATATGGTTCTGTAGTGACCATATTCATCAGTCTCTGAACCTGAAAAGTTACGCTTTCTATTTGGTTACCAGAAATTTCCTTGTGTATTCCTAAGAGAAAGGCATGGTTAATATAGGATATGTTTGCTGCTGAGCTGACCTTACTTGGCATTACAAATCAATAAATCACAGACAGACATTTCTGTGTCACCTTTCTCAGGATATGAATTCTCCTACTTGCATGAGCATTTCTATTTTAGACCAGTGTAACCTACATAGGCATGTAAATACTGCAGTCAACACCACAGTACCTCTTCCTGAAGAACAAGTGGTACAGGCACTAATACCTGCTATTTCTGGTTTGTTCACTTGTCTTTTCTGCACTGAGTTGATGAGGTCTGCTTGGTTTTAGCACCTTCTGTTAGAAAAATAAGGTTAAAATTTCTGTGTGAAATATTTAAACTTGTGTCTGATGCTGTGTATTAATAATAGGATATTGATATATTAGCTAGATGACTTCGTAGAATATAGGTCTGTGTCTTTTTTTGCTTCTCGACAGTATGTCATATATGATTATTAATGAAAACAATAATAAAAATCTTCATTCAGTTTCCAGTAGAGAGAAAACTTCCTGTTGTTGCCATTTTCATCTGCTATGTGAAAGATAAATAAAAAGAAGATCTAGAGTCTAAACCTAAATTAGTCTGTTAGAGGGAAACCCAGTAATGTGACTACCTTACATGCATTTTTAAGTGTGTCTTTTTTAATCTATTTTTCTGTGGTTTTTGGGGGGTTTTTTT
>VZRQ01009973.1:1070630-1200658 GCA_013397975.1 Machaerirhynchus nigripectus
TTTGTTTGTTTGTTTGTTTTTGGTTTTTTTTGGTCTGTCTTCTCTGAATGTCCAAATCAGTGTTTGGATTCTTTGGAAGCACCTGAAAATTGTACAAAATCAAACTCAAATTATAGCTGTCATATCATTCTCATTAGTCTGCATCCCAAAACAATTCGATGTACCAATAGAAATGTAGACAGCTGAAATTGATAAAGGTTCAATCTGGGTGATTTTCTGAATTGCTTTCCTGGCAAACAAGACTGAAATAAACCAAGACTCATTTCTTCCATATGAATGAGTATGATACTCCCTGCAGGATGGTTTTGATTTTTGAGCGGTTCTACTCCTAATTTATATGTCATTCTCCAGAAACAAAGGTTGGGCCAAAATTGACAGTTGCCTTGTTTTAATCTGTCGTGTTTCTAGCAGGCAGCCAGCCTTGCTCTGCTGACATCAGGATCAGTCTTGCCAGAATCTTAAGGCTTAGTAATCAGAGGAGTCACTTAAGATTCCTGGTCTAGGGGAAGGTGTCCCTGCCCATGGCAGGGGGTTGGAACAAGACGATATTTAAGGTCCCTTCCAACCCCAACCATTCTATGATTCCTGCATGTATTCTAAAGTAGTATTTGCTGAGTGCTGCCTAAATATGTATCTTCATCTGCTTAGGTTTGCTTCTATTTTTAATACCTAAGGAAGCGAATATCTGCTTTTCAGAAATATCTGACCTTAAGCTAGGTTGATGTGGTTGATGTGCGACTGAGATGCACAGATGGGTATCTGTCATAGAATTACAGCTTTCAAATGCAAGGACAAGATCTGCTTTCAGAATCAATTGATCACTGAGGTCTGTACTCCTTTGGGGTTTCTCTGGAGGGTTATATCAGTAGCACAAAAATGCAGAATGCCTTTGGTGCAAACGACACCCAATTCAGGACTGCTGAAATAGATGGGCAGAAAGTTCCATGGCATATTCCACACAATCACTGGATTCCTCTCAGTGAACTAAACAGAAGAATTGCTAGTTTGAATAGATTCTTAAAAAAATAAAAGTAAATTTAAAAA
The DNA here is from genome assembly GCA_013397975.1 of Machaerirhynchus nigripectus. Taxonomy (NCBI): domain Eukaryota; kingdom Metazoa; phylum Chordata; class Aves; order Passeriformes; family Dicruridae; genus Machaerirhynchus; species Machaerirhynchus nigripectus. The sequence goes on from VZRQ01009973.1 coordinate 1,071,675, forward strand.
TCCTCATACTGTTGTGTCCTGAAAGACATTTTTATTGACTCTGAACCTCCTGTAACTCCTCTAAATCTAACCTGCCCTTCATGCTGGCAAAAGGGTTCAATTTGAAAATCCCCGCTTTTATCAGTCCAACTGTGGAAGACTGAATTAACAACACAAGCCTAACAGAGCTTCTTGGACTGCAAAAACTAAGCCGAATACCAGTTTTATCAATTTGCTTTGGAAAATGGAAACGCTAATTATTTATGGAGTTGTGCAGTATTTCATGACATGCAATTTCATTTCTGACAGATCACATAATTAAATTATGGGGGATGGGATTTGCAAATGCAGAGTACTGATGCAAGCCCCTTCACACCAAAAATCTTGGATGGTTGATATGAACTAACTTCAACTTTTTTTTCCTTTCTGATCGCTTTTCTCATAAGTTTTAATGAATTATAGACATGTTCATGCATGTGCACAAGTGTAAAAGAGTGCATATTTTCTTCAGGCTTTTTCATTATGATTTTCATTGAAATTACCTCTATGATATAGAGTCTTGAAGGGAGTAACACAGAACAAACTTTCTGTAGATATATTGGAACGATGAGGTTTTTTCATGTCTTTGTAGCTTCAATGGTGTCTGTTTTGTCCAGGTAAAAAACTTCAGACAACATGGGAAAAAATAACTTGTTCTGAAAGTTATTGTTTTTTATTTTTATACACTTTTTTCCATCTCAGACATTCTGACCACAACTAAACCATGTCCCTAAGCACCACATGTACACACCTTTTAAATAGCTCCCAACCACTTCCCTGGACAGCCTGTTTCAATGCTTGATAACCCATTTGGTGAAGAGATTTTTCCTAATATCCCACCTAACCTTCCTTTGGTGCAACTTGAGGCCATTTCCTCTCATCCCATCATTTGTACCAGGTCACTGCCATTTCCCCTTGGATAATGGCAGCTTCATTCTGCTCCCCATGTCTGTCTTCCAGTTTAGGAAGCTGAGTACCCGCACAACAACCAGTTTTACTGTTAAGGACTGAGGCATAGAAAACATTAGGTACCTCAGCCTTACTCCCATCCTTTGTCAGTGTTTCCCCCTGCATCCAGTACAGGATGAAGATTCTCCTTAGCCCCCCTTTTGTTGCTAATATATTTATGGAGGCGCTTTTAATTGTCTCTTATGGCAGTAGCTGGATTAAGTTCTAGCTGGCCTAGAGATTTCCAGTGCTCTGCTGAACCTTATAGGAACAATTCCATATAACTAAATTTCTCCCAGCTAAAATTATAGGTGGCATGTTTTAAATTAATCTCTCCTTTCTTCCATTTGTATTAAGTGTGACCTACCTTAACTTATGCAGTATCTTGTCCCAAGGTAAAAGCAAACAAAATAAAAAGAGCAAGAATGTTATCTTTCTAAAGGTCATGTCTCTAATGATTAATGTGTTGTTTTGAACACAAATATCACTTAGCAATTATAATGTGAATGCAACTACCAAATTTTTAAGAGACAAACGGCATGCTTATGTATTTTTTTAGGGTTATGCTAGGCAAAGCCATTTGGAGAATGAATGTTTCCCATAGGTATCCACACTTTATTCACAAATCAAACCAAAAAATTGTAAAGGCCATGAGTTCTTTTGTATTTTTACACTCCAACCTGTGATTTCAACCTGACATTTCCCATCTGCCTTAGATGAGTGGCTTCTGTGATAGCTTTTATTCCATTGTTCGAAACATGGTTAATAATGTGGAAGGCGAAGGGGGAATGGTCATCGAATAAGGATGAAGGCAGAAGGAGCTTCGTGTCTTTGGTGATTGTAATTACTTTCTTCTTTTCTTTTTTTTTTCCACTTGTACAGCCTGAAAGTGCTGCATGGACTGTCCTGAAATGCCAACTGCCTGTCAGTGTCATCCATCAGGGGTCGAGCAAGGACTCGCTGTGACAGACATCTCTGCTTTAAAGGTAATTACCCCAAACTTCGTAACACTGAATTAGGCACTGGTTATAAAGCAAGAGGCTTAAGGCCAATGTGGAACATAAGGTTTTGCTTCATATTTATCTTGCAGCTGCTTTATTTACACTTTGACATATGCTGATGACATAAATTAATCTGCTTGCTCTCATTAGGTTGTGTGAACTGCCTGTACTGGTCCTAGAGTGGTGTCACCTGGCACAATAGCACTGCATTGATGTCAGTGCTCCTGATATTAGCAGTCAAAGGAACACAGGCTTAAAACGCAGGCAGCATGGCTCTGTCCCTGCCTCTGGGTGACCTTAGGGAAATTCTTTGTTGGCTCTCTGCTTCAGAGTCCTCTCCCCTACCTAGAGAAAAAATCCAGTGTGCCCCCAGCTGGATAGCTGCAACAGAGATCCAGCACACCATTTGGGGGCCTGTGATTTAAAATAAGATATTCTTTCTAGTTTTCTAGTTTGTTATCACAAATCTGTATTTTGTCAGTCATACATTTAAAAATCAGAATAAGCAGACTGGAGCTGGAAGGATTAATATGTTTCCTTTGATACCAGAGTTCTAGTATTTAGGACTGTGCCCTGCATTTTTTTTCTCAAAGACTGCATATGAAATGCTATTTGCTGACTTCTCATCTATATAATTAAAGCAAGCCCAATTATCAGAAGGATTCTTATGAGGCTTAGCTGCTCTTCTACATATTCACTGTTTTGTATCCATTAAAAATTATCTTCCAACTTTCCCTTATAGAGCAAATATATAGAAAAGTTAGAGAAAATAGCCTACTGTCAATTTATAGAGAAAACAATAGGGTACATTTGATTTTTTTTTTTTCAAATTCAGTAGTTATCTAAATAGCTATGGATTTTATAACTTGTTTGATCTGTGAATGCAACCGAACATTTCTAATCTCTATGAGATGTTGTGAAGCTATGCTTTTTTCCTCTACACTGTTTTGAACATGTCATGGTAACAGTCTCCTTCCTCAGGACCTTTACCAAAAAAAACATAAGGGGCCCTGGCCATGTACATCCAACTGCAGATTTAACTTTGAGATTGCTTTCTTATCTTAGTGAGGAATTGCATCCTCCATTTGAAGTGGGCATTAAATACTGTACAACTCTCTGTGAGCAAGCATGCAGCCCATATTTAGGATGCACCACTTTGCTGAACAAAGTGCCTCTGCACAGCTCCGCTGTCAGAGGTACAGCTCTGCTTCTGTTTGCCCCTGCCTTTCTGAGGCACAGGTCCTGCAGGAAGTACTGCATTCATCAGTAACACTTCTAACACGTACAAAGTAAACAACCAAAAACCTGGTAATGCAGTCGGCTTTCATATTAAAATGGATGTAAAAGGTTTCTCCTGTTTTGAAAACTGAACTGATCTTCCAAAGTAATCTGTTTATTTGCAAATGCACAGTATTGTTATGCTGCTTTCTCAATGGGAAATGCCCAGGATGAATTTTAAAGTAATCAGGAATACAGGGATGAGTTAAATAGCACCAAGTACGCTGGATAAGCTGGAGCTTCTCTCAGCAAATGGCGGAAAAAAATGTTAACACTCTCCTACACGCTGAGCAGGAAAAGACCTCAGCTGGACCCAGTGATTGCTGAGATTCTCAGCCCAGCAGCCCTGGTGACTTGGACAATATTTGCCATATCGTAAGAAGAAACTCTCCAAATAGAACGATTTGCTATAATGTAAAAGTGACTCTTTGGGTTGATTAGAAGAAATGAGAAAAAAACTTTTCCTGATGCTCTTTCATAGTTTGTTTCAGAGGTAGTTGTAGCTGCCTGTAGTCTTTCTGAACTCTGTCACTTTGCTGAAGGGGAGCTGGTTTGTTTGTTTGATAAGACTCCTGGAAGTGCCAAAGTAGAAGAAGCTTTCAGATGTGAGCATAATTCAATTTCTGTATGGAAAGTGCCTTGACTCTTCTTTAACTCTGCTTTAACTTCCTCAGAATGAAATTCCAGGTAGTGGTAGAGAATGGAGCCTCATATTCTCTGTCTTGTCCTCTTACCTCCTTTGTCTGATACTATACTGGCCTGTGAGGAAAAATTGAAGGAACTGGATTTTAGCCCAAAGAAAAGACAACAGAGACATACAGCAGGCTTTAAATATTTTAAAAGTTTCTGCAAGGAGGAAGAGGAACAAACTGTTCTCTTCAAGTTGTGAGACAAAAAGTAATATGCTTGAACTGGAACAAAAGCAGATTTAGGAGGAGCTTAGTAGAAAGAACGCTCCAGTAACAAAGATAATTAAGGACTAGAATAGATTGCGTATAGAGGCTGGGGAAGCGTACTCACTGGGGGTTTTTAGAGCGGTTACAGAACCATCTGTCAGAAATGCTTTAGTTGATTTGGGGCGGGTGGATGCTCCAGTTGATCCATTTGAGTCTTTCTTACTCCTTCCTAGGATTTAGTAATAAGAGCCTAAAGAAAGGGGAAAGACTACACCAAGTATCCACAGCAGGGTTGAAAAGACAGCTGTAATAACAAATTTTGTCACAGGCTATGCAGCTCTAGTCAAGCAGGTCGAGTATTCTCTGCCACCTTCCCATCAGGCACTTGCTGATTGCTGGATCACTGGCTTTAAAGTAATAAGGGATTTTTTTTGGAGTATTTGTTGGAGAGATGTGTGTGGATTTGATTTACAGTGAAGTATTGTCAGTTTGAAAAGGATTGCAATTATGCACATTTGTATTAAGTTGAGGAATGGGATAGAAATTCTCATCTTAGATAATACGGTTTCTTTTCCCTTATAATTTGTGACTTTTGAGTAATAAAATTACCTGATGGCATAAAGGGTTAATCTAGTTTGTTCTTCCTGTAAGCAGCAAGCTATTTTTAACTGGAGGTGAAGGGGTTAGTTAGTCTGTAATATCTGCATAAGTCACACAGTGTTAATTCAAAAAGTTAATTTATTTAATTTCACTAGCAAATATTCTGCCTCCAGGAATTATCCTTTCTGTGAAAACTGTTCTGACTGTTTTCTATTGTCTATTAACATGATGCTTTGAGGATATTTTCTATGGGAATGCTCAGACTTAGAGCTGTGCCCACCTGCAATGACATAACTAGAAAAGCAAATTGCATGATCCTCTCAGTAAGCATTTTAGTTCTTTATTGTTTTAACCTGAGTTCTTGTAAATCAGCCAGAGCAATCAGTTTTAATGACTCCTCTAAGAGAAAAACAAACAACAATGGAAAAGCTCTGCTTTTTAAGTTTAATCAAGGGAAAAAACCAGAAGAGGCACTGCATTTCTCCATCATCAAAACCCCTGATAAATAACCAGTTCTCATTGCTTGCCCTGTACTGGAAGTTGTGAGATTCCTGAGCATATGAACATTAAAGTGAGAAGTTGTTTTTCAGTGTTTGCTGTGAACAGCAGTAATTCAGCAATCTGCTCGAAGGACTGCACCAACAGTAGGGAACAACATGGCCGTGGTCCAAAATAATCTGATTCTGGTCATTACATATTTAGTGATCCCCAAATAAGTTTGCATCAATTAAGGGCTCAGTTTGTTCTCACTGAAACCCTGTGCATGACTTCTCAGCTTAATTCAACTGAGCCACCCCTTCTGCCAGCCAACCATATGAAAATGTATTTCTCTGAGATGCTTTGGTTTTTTAAAGGAGAGAAAATTTGGAAAACCTTTAAGGACTGAGTATAAAACCAAGATGACTAACCGACTTCTTTCTGATTGCCAGGCATCTGCTCCTTCCAATTGTGGGGAATTCCCTCAACAGTAGTGTCGAGAGCCCTAAAAAGGCAAAGCCAATTAATTGTTTGGATCTGCTAGCATTCTCTCTTTTCTCAGCAGACAATATCTTGATTCATGAATTTTTAAGATTATAAGTTACAACCACAGAATCATGAAATAGTTGAGATTGGAAGGGATATCTGGAGGCAATCATCCAAGTCCTATAGATGTTCTAAAAGTAATGGGTTATAGTAACTGCATTCTAAATCTGGTAGCTTATTTAATTGTTAGATGACTGTAAGACAACATTTTGGAGACCTAAGGCCAGGGGCTCTGTTCTAGGGAGAGGATGGAGAAGTACATTAAAATGACAGCGTAAAAGCTGGAAATAAGAAGAAGAGAATGAGAAAGGACATTATTCTACCTGAGAAGTAATAAGGTACATGGTACAAGGGAAAATGGACTTATTCTTTCCAACTATACCAGTTGTTCTAATAATATAGTACCTCCTCCTGTGAGCAGTGGCCTCCCTGTGTCCTGAGAACAGTGGTGTTACAACACTACTGCCTCAAAGACAGGGTTTTTAACCTTGCAGTCTAGCAGTGATTTCCATGTTGAACAGCCTTACTCAGTAATAGCAGTGTGTGCTGTTGTTACACAGCAGCAGAAACAAGCTTGAAGCCCATTTGCTTTCAAACTTCGCTCTCCCTACTTCCTAAGCCTTCTCTCCTGCCACACTACTCCAAGCAAGTCTCCGTCACTAGAGGCAGCATTTCTGCACGTGGTTCTAATGTGTGCATGTGTTAATTGTTAAGCTGTCATCTGCCAAATAAAGCCTGATGACCAAAGCATGCCTGCCTTGCTCTCAGTGGTGGCACTGGTTTGAATGTCTTATCTATTCAGGTATAGATCTTTACACAGCCTGGAGCAACAGCAGTGGCTGGGCAGAGGTGATAAGAAGGTGAATGAAAAGGCCTTCTTTCCAGAGGACATCTTGCTAAACATTTTTTAAGAAAAGCATTTCCTCCTAAACGTTCAGTGTCTGCACTCAATCACAGTTGCTATATAAAATCTGTATTCTCTTCCAATACAATGTTTTCTATAATTCTGGAACAATTCCACTGGTGGTGAACCAAAGCAAATTTCAGTGTTACAAATCATGATCAGATTGGTTATGGAGGATAATAAATCCTTTCTTTTTTTTCCTAAATGGTTGTTTAATTAGGATATAAAGATGCCAAATCAGGTCTCTGTGGCAAATATAAGAAAATTTTGAGTACTAATAATTAGCTGTTTGGTTAAGTTTCCTTCCCGTTGTACATCTCTGCATGAGCCTGTCATTAGCAGGGAGTAAAGTACCAATACACAAAAAATGGTGGGTTCTTCAGTATCTGCACTTCATTTGTAATGATTACTGATATATAGATATATAGGTATAGAAATACATAGACATGGAGTTTTATTGTTTTAATTTAAATCACCACAAATTAATTAAATTATTTAGAAATTTAAAGAACCTCTAAGATAAAAGGAAATGTGGGAAAATATACAGAAAAATGTACTTATATTGAACCGTTTTTTCCATATCATGGTGCTCAATATGTATTTTATTTATCTATATGATTTGTTCTTCAGAAGGGAAATGCCTGTGAGATGAGAGACTCCTTGGAAAGGAAGGGACACTCTTCTGCCCTGTAAGCTATCAAACATGCTGTTGGGACAGCAGCTGCCAGAGCACAGGGGCATGCAGGGAGGGGAGCCCAGCAACAGCAACGTGGCACAGTGCAGAGTGCTGAGAGGGAGAGGGACAGACAACCTGACAAAAGTGCAACGCGTCAGAGTCACTTCTGGTGCATAGAGGGGACTGTAGAATCTGCTAAAACCCAGAAAGTGACTGAGTCAGAATTAAACCAAGCCTAAGAGGATTTATTCACCACAACCACAGTAAGATCTTCATTTCTAAGTGCTCTTATGCTTATTGTTCGTTTTTAATTTTTAAAGTTTGCCTTCAGTTTGTACTTAGAAAATAACTCATGTTTGCTCTTGAGAGCCTTCTGCATATTTCTAGCGGGTTCAGGATGATTTAGTGATTAGATTTGGACTTTCACTCGGTCTTGTTGTGCACTTTCTCACACTGTTCTGTGGAAGTACTTTGTCAGTTCTTCCAATAACTCTTTCACCCTCCATGGAACAGCAAGTAGACTTGGCATCTGCTGTGTGCACAGCAGCAACTCTGCTGAAGTGGTAAGTACTGTTCTAGTGAAATCACGCAAGGAGTGCTGGTGAATTAAGATATTAATTTTCTGTTTTCTCCACTGATTGGTAGTCAAATTTTGCTCTCCTTATGTAATGCTTGGAATGACCATATTTTCTTAATAATACTGACATATTTCTGTGTCGCAGTAAGAGAATCAGACATTTTATTCTTTCATATATTTGTTTCTTTTTTCTTTACAACTTTTATTAAATCACTTCTGTGATGGAATTATGGACAAGCTTCTTTTCACACCATTCAAGGTAAAACCAGTATACTGTTTTATACTGGGTTAAAAGCCTGGGTTTCCTATAAACAGTTCTATGAATTACCCAGTTTTTGATACCTTTTTATTCTTAAATGGGCAGCTGGGAAATTTGCTATGCCTTTGAATAGCCAGTGCAACCTCAGAAAGTTCTTGTAAAAGAAGCAGTTATCTCAGATGAGCAATAAATTCTAACCTACCTCAATAAAAGCTATTGGCCAAATACTGTAATTACAGCAAAGGTGAGTAACTGATTGTTAGTCATCTCCAATTTCTATTCTGTTTCATCTTTAGAAGATAGGAACCTACTCTGTTCAACTGCCTTATTTTAAGAGTGCTTGATCAGCAAAATAGCATAGGAAAATGCAAGTACAAACTACTGAGGGGATTGAAAAGAAAACTTGATTTTTAGAAAGGCTTTTGTTTTTACTGTGCTGGAGCCCATTCAGATTCAATTTACACTCTGCTTCCTTCAGATTTTATGGAGCTTTTACTTTCATGACTATGAACAGCATCTGTGTCAAAATCCACATCACAGAATTAGGCCCATGGAGGCACGTTCTGACACTTTCCCTGGATATGTGTAAAAAGAGGAGAGTCTCCACAGTACAACTTGAGATCAGCTAGACAGCTTCCCACTATTAAAGCCGTCATGTAGGTGTCCGTAAAGGGATCCAGTGTTTCTCTCAAACCTCTGTCTTTTTGAAGACTTCCCTGATTGTTCCATGGGATGTTCCCTGTTTAAAGGGCCTCGGGATAGAAGATGCTTCCAGATGACACTATGAACTTCTATTGTTCTACATGTAAAGACATAAAAAAAATCCTAGCTCTAGCCTATTCATAATGTCTTTTTATAGGCAAACTACTTATAATTGAGAAGATACTCATTTATTTGCAGTGAGATCAGCATTATGTAATTTCACTAGATTTCTTGCCTGGCCTGTAAAATAGATATAATTTAACATAAAATGTGGGATGTAGCAGAACATACAAAAATGTTTTAATAGAAACAAAAAGTTTGTCATCCTCATCAAGACTGGCAAATAGAATTGATTAATCAGTGTGGTGTGTCTTATTTGGAACGAATGTTGTTCATGAACATTTAATTGGACTGATAGTTTAGGCTTTGCTCTTTTGCAAATCCACAGCTTCAGACTAAGAGGAAAGCACTCCCAGAGTGGCCTCACGGGTGTGAATACACCCACAGAACCAACGTGCTTGCTGTCTCTATTCTCTCATATAGTAGCTACTGGTTGAGATTTGAAAGGTTGATAAATTCAAATGGAAACTCTTTCTTGTGAGAACTGTCTAACCTAGTCCTCAGGAGGACTAGCAAAGACTAGAAGGCTACTCAGCATGAGCTTGAAGTTGATTATGACAGATATTGGCATTCTGTCTAAAAGCATGTTTGAAGTGAAACATTTTAACTGCAGTAGACTGAAATCTGTCATTGCTACCTGAGCATGTGTAATAGTCTCTAGGCAGCCTTGAGAGGAAAATGGTTTGGTTGCAGAAGGCATGGTTTCCTGAAAGCCAAGTTTTTTACTGTAAAAGACTGGACAATCCAACCAGTAGTGGAAAATACAATCCAGCCTCTCTTGAACTGCTAAATAGCAGTTTATATTTAAGCAACAGTTCTTGAATGGGAAAGTATTTACAGGTCTTCTTTTTTATTCAGTCTGTCTTGAATTAGCTATTCCACAGTCATAAGTAGGGATGGGTGGTAGTCACAACTGGGATGCCCTGGAAAAATTACTTTTCTCCTTTGAGCGAGACTCGTTGTAGGCGTGGTGCTTACAGATCTGTACTGGGGATTTGAGGGCTTGGATATGAGGGAAAGGAGAACCATCAGACCCAGGGAATGTTTATAGTATCTGCCATGTTAAACCCTGTCAGAAACATGGATATAGATCTCTGTTGGGTGGGCATGGCTGAACTTCTCATGGTGGCATCTGCAGCATAAAACAAATAATGTATCTTGGCATGAGGATGGCACCCTTGACACCAAGGAGGAGCATCTCCCAGGGCACGCATGTGGCTTTTTCTCACTGCCTGAGCAGGTGGGAATTTTGGTGGTATGTAATATGGATGGATTTGTTAGCCTGGGTCAATATATAATTGGTAGTATTTCAAGCAAGATCACTTGTTTAATAGACCGGATCTCTTCTCCAAACTGTGTAACCAGAGAAGAATTATGGCTTTCCATTAGTAGTGACAAATGTAAATATTTTGCATGTAGGTCTAAGATTTTTTTAGGGGAAAAAGAATCAGAAAACTTGAGATAAAAATCTTTTTCACTTCCTGTTAATATGATAAAACCATGATCTATTGCTATTTATATTTTATCTTGCTATTTATAAAGCTAATATTTTTGCATATTTTTATGCCTCCCAAAAAATCACCTGCAGCAGTTGTTAATTGTGAAGCAACTCAGAATGTTAATAATTAGAGCAGAGAGAAAGAGAGAGGTGAATTCACAGGTCCTATAGCCAGCTCAAAACAGTGAATGCTTTAAATATGCCTTGGGTTTACATTTATTCAGAAATTATAGAATATGGGAAAATACAAGACCAAAGAGAGGTACCTTAGGAATATGCTGTTCTGTGGAGGAGATATGGATACAATCAGGTGTGTCAGACTGCTCCTATGACCTTATGTGATTTTTGTTTGCATTGCTGGATTGTAATTTTACTACTGTAAAATGGGGAGGTGCAGCTAATCAGAGGTGTTCAAAACCTATTTTACCTCAGTAAAGAATAAGTTTCTAACCCTGTACCCTACAAAAAAAAAAAAAAAACAACCCCGTCTTCCCTTAACATCAGCTTTCTGTAGCTTTCTCTTTTTCTTCTTTTTTCAATCCTATCAAATAGAGGGACTAATGTATGGAACCCAGTGCTCCAGTTATGTGGTGGGTAGGACCTGTCTTTGAGTGAGTGAATTGACAGGGAAAACTGACAGCTGTGGAAGAGGCAGGAAAGAGGAGTCTGTTGGGCTGCGTTGGGAGCTGGGTGTCCATATCCCTATGATCAAAGAGTGTACCAAGAACTCACTGCAGTCTGATGATTTTCACAATCATCCACTCTTCTTCCTGAGGCATTTCTGTGGTAGTGTGGCCCCGCTATTTGAGAGCAGAGATCCTCTAAAGTACATTTGCATTTTTCAAGATTCCCCTCCGCTACTTTTTTCCCCCCTCAGGCAGAAATCCAATACCGCTGTGACTTCACAGCCTGGCAGCAGCACATTCCTGTCCTGTACAACCACTGTGTGTCTGTCCCATCCTTTTGGCACTGTCAAGAAATCCTTTCAAGAGCTCAGCCCTGTATTTATATGTGTGACCATATTCCAAAGTAGCACCTAATCTCCTGCCCTACTGCCCTCTGGTATCTATTCCACTTTGCTGAAAGATCACATCTGTTCACCCTGGCTCTGGTCTCTGGTGTCGCATTTCTGGCCCTCACCATCTCCCAGAATTTGAGCATTAGCTTCCAGCACAGAAAAGAGCAGTGGGGAGAAGGGAACACTTCCCGTGGGATCCTGGGTCTGATGCTGCTGGTCTTCAATGTATCACGGGCAGCAGGATGACAGCCAGGGCCCTGCTGAGTCCAGAGCTTCTTGTGGATCTATTTGTCAGACATCCCTCATGCTTCCATCCTTCCTATTTCTTTTCTGGTGAGAAAAAAATAGAAAATGCAGAGGCAAAAAGGAAGTCAAAAATCAGGAATGCAACTGAATGAAGATGAGATTAAAGTAGAGAGGGAAAAAAGAAGAAACTAGAGTTCTTAACATTTTCATCATGCTATAGGGCAAGGCATGGATCAGTCCTTGTCTTACCCTAACTAATTTTTCTTCCTTTAAAATACAGCCCTTTTATAGAGATAAGCTTGCCTAATCAGAATGTTCTTTGATGAAAATATATCTAGCTAAAGTGCTAGTTCAGTGAGCGTTTTCTTCACAGTGCCATTGTTTGATAAAACCTGTTTTGGTCTGTAGTACAGAAAAGGTGGAGTGCCCTGTGGAGATTTTCCCTATTAGTATGCCAAGCAGTTGCTTATTTCTCCATTCAGTAATCCCCGAGCTGAACCCCTTGATTTACCATAGACAAATAGGAATATTCACAATACATGTAAATAAGCTTTTGGTTGTGAATAGGATTTGTTTGCTAGCTGTTGATCATTCTCTTTCTTTACTGTTCTTTATGCTATTGTTTTCAAAATTGGTGTCATATAAAGTTAGAAAATATGTATTTTGAATGGATTCTTCACAATACAACGCCACTTAAAGGCTGGATGTTGTTAGAGGCAGATACTTAATCAGAGCTTAATCAACAAACTGGAAGAATCAAAATTAGTTGATGATCAAAACAAAATATAAATGTATTCTCTAATTGATTAGAGTGGCTTGGGAGGTTCTGTAAATGAAAAGATTTTGCTCAGCTGGAATGAAAATCAACCTTTCTTCCTATTTTCCATTCAGAAATAATGTTTAATAGCAGTTCAACAATCTCTGCTCCTGAGGAAAAGTAGGAAGAAGATAAAAGGAATAAAAATGGCTCATAGAAAACACCTGATAATATAAAGAGTGCTACTCTGTGTGTGTGAATTTAATCAGGACTGGGGTGGAGGCAGGATGATGGGGAAATTGTTGCAGTGGAACATTTTTTTGCCATGTATTTTCTTGCCTGTCACAGAAATATTAATCTGTCAATACTTAATGTATATTTTTTTAAAGGAGGAACAGTAGCAGGGAGGTGCGGAGAACAGCTCTCTGCGTTGAGGTGTTCTCCTTCACCCTACATCTACCTTCCCCTGAGTCCCATGGGTAGGACTTGCCACAGTAGATCACTTAATCCCGTGAGAAAGATGTGCACGGCCAGTGTACGACACGAGGAGGGACAGTGGCCATCCTGGTGGATTGAATGGCTCTGGCAGGTGTGCAGTGTCTCAGGTGCAACTTTTCCAAAACAAAACATTTTGATTCTGAGCCAAAATATTTCACATTTCAACCTAAATTTTTTTTATATGTCTAAATCTGTCCAGGAAAAGAAGTTTTTTGATAGACTGGTTTTAGGCCTAGAACAGCTAAAAGTATGACGTGTACAGCAGATCTGTATATCAGACTGGTGATGCAGAGGGAACATGACATACTGCATCAACAGATCAGCACATCTGAAGTCTTTCTGCACTTCTATTCCAGTTATGTTCATCTGTTTGTCAGTGCCTATGGGAGGAGAGGTGTTGACACCTAAAATCTGCAACAAGGGAATTGGCACTGGCCTTAGTAAAAGTTAAACGATCCTTTAATTATTTTTAAACTATTTTTAAGCAACTTTTCCTATTTCCCAGTTACTGCTGCCACCTTAGGAAGTGCAAGAAGCCCTTCAGAATGTGGATGCCTCAAAACAATCTCAGGTCAGGCAATTGAAAGGCTGTTTTAAACGTTGAGTTTAAAATAACACTGGCCGGTGCTATCCACAAATACCTGCACCTGTCTTATTGAAGTGCAGTAAAGATCCAGCCATCAGAATTTGTAGTCAGATAAAAGTCAAAGTGAAAGGCCTCATGGAATAGTTTGTCATTAGAGAATTAAAGAATAATATTTTCTCTGGGAAAAGTAATTGTAGGCATATTTACAAATAACCTATTTCCATATTTAGTGGGGTGGAGAGTATTTTTGGAGACCTTCCCACTTCCAATTATTATATTTGACATAAAATAATCATTTTTCTTTTAAGAACACATCCAGTAAAATGAATATGAAAAAGCTGTCAAGCATGCAATTGTAATGGTATAGGATGAAAAGCTGGGAAGTGAAAAAGATGGCATATTGAGAGAGACATCTGATTTCTGAGTCCTGAAGTTTAACTTGGCTGCATGTTGCACTCTTAGCAATAATAGAAGAAAGGGGGGAAGAAAATAAATCAGATAGAATTTGTCACACAAGTTTGTGCATCTCAGAAATGAGAAGCAAAGACTTACAGCATGCATCCAGGGAAATTGGCTTTTCTCCTCTAAAGATAGGGCAGCTCCTCACTCAAATTCTTAGACTAAGTCTCTGCTTTCCATATCTCAGGGGTGTATGATGACAGACACACCTGCAATTCAGCAGCCCAGTAAAATGAGTGATTTTCAGAACTGTGTAATTTTTTAAGGTGCAAGCAATGAATGCAGTACAGCATCAGCTGCTGGGTGTACTGCCCAACATGGCACATTGCAAAGTAAATCAGGTAGCCTGCTACTTGGTAAAACTTGCCAGGAACATTGTTAGACAGAAAAATAAAAAGAAGGATAAATAGTTTGCAAAAATATGACATGGAAAAAATAAGAATGGTCTATTAAATGGGGAAAAATCTACTGATGTCACATCAGAATACCCAGCAGCTTTGGAATACTATTATTCTTGTCGGTTCAGCTGCCTCCAATTAAGTATGTACCATATGTGATAACATAAAGATTCTCAAAAATTCACTAGGCATAATTATTTTTTGGGAGAAAAACATAGTGTTAAATATATTTTAGATTTTCTCTTTCCTCTTTGCATCCCACCCTCTTTGCTCTAAATGGTTTTCTTCTAAATGCCTAAATCTGGATTTCCTGGCAACATGGAAGTTTTATAAATTAACTGCCTCTGCCTAGCAACTGTAGCAACATTTCAGGGACAGTTAATGATTTACAACAACTCGAAATAATGGAAAGAAAACCTCACATCCCAGAGTGGCTCTTACACTATCCTTGAGAGAACTCATTTGCAGGGAAAGCTGCACCACTGAGAATCTTTTCTAGAACTCTGATCACTCTTTCTGTTGACAGCTCAATGTTCTAGTGTGTAAAAAGGGCAACACT
This sequence comes from Machaerirhynchus nigripectus, assembly GCA_013397975.1. NCBI lineage: Eukaryota > Metazoa > Chordata > Aves > Passeriformes > Dicruridae > Machaerirhynchus > Machaerirhynchus nigripectus. The sequence goes on from VZRQ01009973.1 coordinate 1,086,696, forward strand.
TGACACCTCATCCGCCCTTTATTGAAGTTTCAGGTTTGAGGTCTACTGCTGCAATATTTGCACATCAGTCCCACAAAGAAAGTGGGGCTTTTTAAAATAAATTTATATACAAAGTTGCATAGCCATCTTAACCAAGTATATTTAGATTTATTAATTTAAATGCCTTAGTAACCATCATGGGTTTATGGTTTTCCTAAGCTCAAACCCTAAGCCCAAAATAATTGTGACTTCAAACTGCAAGTTCTCAAAGTTAACATAGTTAACTATGCTAATATGTTAGTTAACATAGTTAACTAAGAGCAGTGTTATAACAACAGCCAAAGGATAATCAATAGGATGACAAAGTCCTTCAGGAGGATTGTGTCAAGAGCTTTGGAAAGGTAAACCATGGAATTCTCAATAGGCAGCAGAAATCAAGAATTGTGGTAAGTCAGATAAGGCTGAGTGCAACAGGACCTTGCACAGACATATCCCACACACTTTGGCTGTGACTCTTTTCATTACCATTGCTTTTTTAGTAACACTAAATTCAGCCACAGATGTTTAAAAACTGTGATTAGAGACTCTGTGCTCGGCAGAGGAAAAGGAAAAAAGAAGCTGTATCAGCCTTGTCTTTCTCTTTCAGCTTTCATGCAGCATTCATAGGGGAGCCTCTTGAAAAAGAATCAGAGTTCAGTGAAAATGTACTGTAAAAAGGCCTTTGATGAATCCTGGAGCTACCCTGTTGCTTTACACCAGCTAAAAATACATGCTATTAAAAGGAAAGTAATCATGATTGTATTCTGATGGCATCTTCCTACAAAAAGGTGTCATATGCCTATGTCCTATCTAAGAAAATAGCTGCCCTCTCAAGCCTGCCAGTAGGTAAATAATTTGTCTGGGTTGAGCAGCAGTCTCTGAGACTGTGGAATTTTCTTGTAGCGCTGTGCTTCAGAAACACTGAGAATAAAGGGCAAGGGTTTCATGACATTCCATTTGGTGGTGCTTGGAAGATAGTGTTTATGAGTCATTAAGTGAAGCCAGTTGCAGACTTACAGAGGCTGCAGGCCTCTGTGGTATTCCTGCCACAGTTTTTCTCATGGTATAAGTTAAAGTAAATCCAGTGATGTTACTAGAGCTGACAAACTGGAAGCCTAGGCACAAAGTTGCAAAATGGTTTAGAAAATAAAGTATCCAGTTGTTTAAACCTGCAATGTCTAATTTGAAGTTTCACGGCTATGATTGAATTTGGTTCAAGCACAACGAACATTTTCAGTAGTAACTTCTGCAGTCAGAGAACTAGTGTCCTACCAGATCCCACATCCTGGAACACTTCAAGTGAGAAGGAATCAGCTAAAATGGAGAGGAGTGTGGGACAGGTCTTCCTCTCTGTGAGCAGTAATCTCTTAATGCTCTGAAATGCTTGTTCAAATCCTCTCACCTACAAAATGAGGTTGCTGTTGTTATATTTCTTAGCTTGTCATCCCAAATGTCACTACCAGCTATATTGTTAAGTGTTTCAAGGGGAAAAACACACAAACCTCAGATTTTGAGACAGTTCCATCTGTATTTGGCAGTAGCCAAGTTTACTTCTTCACAGCTACCTTGAATCTAGACAATGTGTTTAAATAAATAGAGTCCGCCTCTCCAAGAGGCTTCAGAGTACGAGCAGGCAAACATTAAAGTGCACTAATAAAGGAGTAGGAGTAGACAAATTTGGGAAGCTTAAGAGATTAATAAAGGCGGAGGCTTTTTTGTAGTTGGAATTTTCTTTAGTGTTTGTGAACTTTGTTGTTTCACCATGGCATGCTGCACGTGCTAGAGAAATGAGAAACCTCAAGGCTCCTGGTTTGCATTGCCTCTTGTGATATCTCAAATCTTCTGGACATCATAATTCAAGTAGTTACTACATACCATTTTCCCTTCTCTTGGGTAAAATTCATCCTTGTGCAAAAGGCATTTGCATCACTTCTGGACTGGCAAATTTTCAGTGCTGCAGAGAGCAATGGCACTGAAGAACAGACTGGAGAAAGGTGGCTGAGTGCTCCGCAGGAGACACGTCAGTGTTTGTGTAGTGCAAGTAACCATAAAACCTTGAGCAACTATACTGTTTAGCGTGGTGTTTTCTCATTCTTGATAAATTTTTTTGCAAGTTGCAAAATAATTAGTGTTCACTTGAAGAGTTACCTCCTGCACTCCAGCCACTAGTTTGGAATTTCAGCTTGCTTTTTTTTTTTTTTTCCCCCGGTGTTTTTGCAAGTTTCTAATGACAGGGTGGCAATGAAAGTGTTAAAAAATTATTTTACAAAGGCTCCAAGTAGTATGAAATAGGAGAAAAAGAGTCAAATATCCAGATCATTAGTTTTTGTGAAAATGAGAAAGCTCATTACAATGTATTTTTTTGTGGACTTTTAATAATATATTTCAATAGATGCTTGAGAACTAGACATGAATGCTACTGTATTTCTTCTTCCTTACATCATATCTGTCTGACCAGCTGGACATCTGAAGTGCAGTGAAACTTTTCACTTGTGTAAGAATTGCACTGTGTATCGTGATGGGAAGAAGCACAAGAGTGTGATGACCACTATCCTTTAAGCATTCAAAAACTCAATTCCAATCTTGGGTTGAGTTCCAAATGAAAATAAGTAAATACTTCATCTTTAGGCCTTAAGTTTTCGCTGATGCCCTTGATGAAAGTGTCCATCACAATAGTTGATGTAATTGTGTGGGTGTTCCTCTGCTGAGGACTTCAGGACCCCTAGCAGGGTTATTGATGGTTAAAGGAGAAATGTATGTCTCATACTCAGTGCATAAAAACTTCCACAACAGCAGATTTGTTCCGTTTGGGAACAGGGCACATTTTCAGAGCAGTTAGAAGAAATGAGAGCATCGAGTGCCTGAACTGAGCTGCTGGAATCATTGTCACAGTTCCAGGTTCAGTTTGGCACCCACCGTGGCTGCACCTGCTGATGCTGTTATGTTGGCAGGTACAAATCACTGGTCATGAAGGAGAAAACCATGAAACGGGCGACAACTGGTGCTGACTGCATAAGGTAATCAGCAATCCCAAAGCCCGAGGCAGCAGTACCTAAAAGGAAGCAGGTGGACCACCAGGGACTCTGTGTTTTCATCCCACCCCTCGTGTACAAGAGCCACCAAACATGCAGAGACATTTTGCAAAGTGCTTGCTGAAGAGAGACTCCCAAGGATGTGACAAACCCGTCTCTCTCTCTTCTTCTTTTACACACATCTTTCAAATACCTACCCGCCTTACAGAGATTTTCCACTTATATTCTGAAATGGAATGTGTTTTGCATCTTTTATGAATGTGCTGAGTGTAAGCAGAGAAAGATGGACTTTTTGTGTTGTGTTGAGCAGTGTGAGCTTTAGTTTGGCCATGTGTCTAATTAGGTGGCTTTTTTAGTGTGTGCTCTGTATGGGCTAATTAGAGGAGTCTGGCCTACAGCCAGGCTATTTCTTCCTTAAAGGTTTGGTTGCTCTACAGCATTGCTGGAACAGATTTGTCTTTCTGGTTCAGACTGGGAATGAATAAATACCACAGGTGGCAGAATACGAGCACAGAACGTTACCTGCCTTGTTGATAGAGACAGACTGGAAGTCCTAAATGGATGATATTGGCACTTGTGAAAAGTCAGTTCTGTTCCTCGCTGATTATCAGCGACATTTCAGCAAAATGTCCAGCAAAGCTGCAATCACAGTAATTGCATAACAATTGCAATCGCAGGCCTGTTTGGCCTTTCTGGAAGTAGAACAGCTATTTGTTATACAGTGGGTAGGTTTTCAAATGCCCTGGCAGTGTCAGGTTTGTTAGTGAACTGTGTGCCTTGCTGAAAAACTGCTTAGGGATCAGGAATAAGGCATAGACAGAAATGAATGGGATCTGTTTTAGCTGAGCTTGGCACAACACAGAGGGGTACCCAAACAAATCCCAGTGTCTCAGAGGCAGAGAGAGAGTAAGCAAGCTTTAAGTCTTTGGAGCTATGTTTTCCCTCCCCTTGCTTTTTCTGGTTTCTGTTTTTACTCCCCTTATGTATATCACATTTATTACCTCCCTTCTATTCACTTCACTGTAATGCTTAATAAGAAATGTTGTTTTATTGTCATAGACAGTGACTATTGTCACATACATACCTCAGAGCACTGTAAAATAATGGCTGAACTTGAACTCTGTGAAAAATTTGTTTTTCCTTGAAAGGTGGGATTTTCACCAACTATGCAAAATATAGAGTGACCAGAGCAGGAGCATAATGTTTTGTAACCATTCCTCTATTAGCAGGCATAGTCTGCCCTTCTTTTACACCCTTGATCATGGTATAGCACTCTTTCTCAGTATTTCTTGCAATTGGGGATGGGTTTCTTTATGCTACATGTAGTCCCGGATGCTGACAATACAAACTCTAATCCTCAGACTAGAACAGAGAATTGGTTTGTTGCAATATTTAAACATAAAAAGGCAAAATCCTTAGCTCAATGTATGCAGCTGAATGGAGTTCATCAGTCTCAGAGAGCTGTAAGACCTGACCCCACATCAAGTCAATAAATTGTGGCCTAGAGGTGGTGAGGCTAAGCAGACACTCAGTGAGGAAGAATATGTAGTGATATTACCAGCGTGCAGCAGCAAAAAGCTCTGCACTCACTTGGAAATTGGAAGAGAACTGCAGAGAAGAAAGTAATTTGTGCAGGTTGAGTTCCTCAGGCAGACCCTGGACATGTATTTCAGCTACCCTCTTCCACTTGCGGTAACTGGAAGTGCTGCTGCTACCCAGCTGGCAGGTGCCATCCCTCCCTTGCCTGTTGGCACTCTGGTCAGGTGTCCTAGCTGTTACCTCCTCCCTCTCCATTTCAGTCTGTCCCGTTTTAACTCTGCTTCTCATGTCTTGTGCTTGTTCTCATTTTCAGTCTCAGCTGTATTTTGGCCCTATTTCTTTTTCACCATTAACCATGTTCCTCTTGAGGTGTTTAATGTAAATCGACAGGCCTAAGTCAAATGTGGGTTTGGCACTTCCCTGAGGCTGGGAGCAGAGCAGCCATCTGGGCTGCAAGCCCTGCTCCAAGGCTGCAGGGCTGTGCGTGGTTTTGGGGAGAGATGCTGTTAGAAGATGAGTGGGCAGAAGGCATGAGCTGCTGCTTTTAATTACATTCAGGGGTGCACATCATGGAGGTCCAGAGTAAAGTTGATTTCTTTGCTATTTTTTCTCTGCATTTTTACCTCACTGAATGATATTAGAGTCATTTCTCACAAACCTATCAGGTGCCCTGGGCAAACCTGTCCGAAACCTTGAGGGTCCATCTCAACCTCAAACAAATCATATTGCAGTCAGGAGGCCTAAGAAAGACCTGGGGTCACTGTCCTCTTTTCACTTGTCTGTGACTCGAGAAGGAACACATGTGGTTGTGGCAGTGGGGAAAGGCTGTTTGGCTCACTGGGCTTCCAGCCCTTCCCTCTGCACCCACATGCCGGCTTCTAAGGGACAGAGCTGCAGGAATGTTCCCTTCCCTTTGCACACAGAGTCAGCAGGGACATGGGGCCAGGTAAAGGACACAAGGTGACCAGAGGCAGCATTTCTGTCACTGCATAAGGGGAGGGATGGGACAGCCACATAATTGTCACATGGGAACTTTTGATATAGAGGGAATTCTCTTGCTCAGAATGTGGCAAAATGTGAGGACAGTAAAGGACCGAGAGACAGTCTGTGCATTCTCAATAAAGCAGGCCCTCAGTGTTAAGCTCATGACTTTAGACTTGTGGTGTCTTCAGTCATGCCCAGAAAGCTACGTGTTTGCCCAGGTGGAAGTAACTCTTCCAGGTTTCCCACACAGCACATTGAGGAGACAGGAAAGATACAGAAAATAACACAGGAAAGTTTCTGTGGGAGTCAGAAGACCAGTCCCAAAGTCAGAGAGTCACTGTAAGACTAAAGACTGTAAGACTAAGTGGGATAATTCTTGTTTTGGAGCCAAAGAGCAGCATGGTCCAATATCATCCTCCTAACTTCTAGAAAAGGGAGTAGGAAAATATGGTGGTGGGTGAGAAAGCTGAGTCTATGATGTCAGAGGGCAAGAGGCTACAGCAAGAGGCTAGAGCAAGAGAGGAGATGGAACCAGAGCCAACAGGGACAGGAAGAGTTTGTGCCAGCAGTAGGAGATGAAACCTAACCTTGAGCAAGTCTGTAATGTGTAGGAACACCAGCAACTTCAGCAAGAGCTAGTGCCCTACTCCTCAAGAGAAAGATAAATAGAATGCGTGCAGGTTTTCCTTGTGTTATCATGGGGGAATCTTGACACAGAGATGTCTTCTTTATGTTATTTACTGCTCCAGGTCAAGGGTCTGACTCTCTTGGATATAACTGTTAATTGATAGTGGTTTCTCAAGTCACTTTCTGGTTCCAGAAGGACTAAAGAGGTGATCTATTGTATGTAGGGAAAAACACATGGTCCTCAGCCTCACTATTTAGCATTTTGGGAGGGACACAGTGTTGAATGTTCCTAGTCCCAGGGAACTTCCAGACACAGCTTCTACAGCTCATTATATTTTTCACATTATCACAAATTAAGGTATTTTTCAATGACTGTTGCTTGGTTCTTTGCTGATCTTATTTTATGAAGGAAGCAGAACTAATTTAAGTCTCTGAATAGGTAAAATAAGCTGTATTTCATTTCTTGCTGTTGAACTAATAATGTCTGCAATGAGTTTAGGAGTTCAAACCTTCATCTTAACCCTAAGGAATGAAAAGCCCTTAAACCTCTAGGAGAGGGTAAAAGCAAGGATGTGTGGAATTAAAAAAACAAGCTTCAGAGGATAAACTGAACAGTGAATTATGATTCATGCTGCAACACGGATTGGAGCTTGTCTCACACAAGGATTCATCAGGAAGCAACAAGCAGCTAAGGATGAACCCAGAGCATGCCTGCAATTTTAATGACAGGAGCCAATCATCAGTAGGCATTTGTTTGTTATGGTGAGCCTGACGAGCTCATTTTGGATGCTGCCACCCAAAGAGCATAATTCTCTTCCTCTCTCACTCAAGCATAAGCACGTAGGACAGTGATCTTGCACAAGGCTTGATGTTTCAGGCAATGTGTATCCTGTTTGGAGTAACATTAACTGAGCTTTTTGGCACATGCAGGCGCACTAACAGATTGTAAAACCACACTGAACTCCAAGGAAAAGAAGCTGTTCCCTCAGATGGCTCTCCATCCGTTGATGTAAGCCAGCCAGCTCTTCCCTCTTGCATTTAGTCCCAAGATTTGTCTGGGCTTTTTTACATACCTCCTACTTACAGGCAAGGTGATTCTGTGCTGCTGGGAATGGGGATTGTTCCAGAACCAAATCCAGCTGCTCTTTAATTTTAAGGGCTTCATTATCAATTCACAGCTGTACAGCTTAGCCAGACAAAGAGAAGGCAACCATAGTTTCTTCTCTCCTACTGGTTCCAGGTAGTTAACTTGTACACATTACTCCTGTATGCCCATTTTCTGAGACTAAGAGCAAATAATGGCCCAACACATGGAAACGCTAATGTGCCTCTGCTCCTGTGGTTCTGCAAAGCCCTGTCACCCTTTCTGTGACCATGCTGGTTACAAGTTCCAACAGTGCATAACCTGATTTGCTGCAGGAGGTGTGAGTGTCCCAGAGCTGTGTTCTTGCACTGGTAAGATTTTCCTGAGAAGAGGTCATGTCTTCCCTCGTTGTCTCTGATGCAAATCCATGGCAGATTGACTGACATTAATGATCTAGGAGAGAAGGTTCTCCAAACCCCTTTTCATTATTGGAGAAGGTCCTGCTCTTTGTATAAAAATTGCATTTCAGTGGTTTTGGAAATTCTGTAGTTTAATGAGGTGAATGTTCTTCTTGCGAATGACAGGTTTGCTACTGGTGCTGTTTATTTTTATGATGTTTTATGTCCTTGAGCTTTCGTGTGCTGGAATAAACTAGGCAAAGTAGAAAGCCAAAAAGCAAATAATCTTTAACATCTGTCAGGTATTCAGCTGACACAGTGAAAAGGGAATGTGGAGTTATTGGTACTTTTTCTAAAAATTGGAAGTTTACAAATTGAAATAGCCCAAGTGAATATCTCAAAATGAGATGAAAACTAGCTTCATCGGTTCAGTGCTTCAGCTTAATGGGTTTTGTGGGGAATTTTTGTGATTCCATACTTCCTGCCCCAAACACTCTAGGGACACTTAAGCTTTCTAGTGATGATAGGCAGCTAAAGATTTCTGTGCCTTTAGGACTTGCTACAAAATATAGAGCCCAATTCTGCATCCTTTGGTGAGATAAGGCATGGGGAGCCTCCATGCCGTGGTAAATGTGGGAGGGAAACAGTGTGAGGTGTATGGCTGGGGCACTGCCCCTGCCATGGCAGATGGGCAAGGTGCCCCCTTGGGACAGGGTAAAGCCCAGTGCTCAGTGATTTATGCATTTTGTCCTTTGGTCTCTCCCACTACAAGCACTGGGTTGTACCAGGACAATGTGTACCACAACAGAGTGAGCAAGAGCCTAAAACTTTCTTCATCCTCCCAGAGAGTGTCTGATTGCCAGGTGGCAGCCAAAACTTCCGTAATGCTCCATGAAGACATTAGCATTAAGGATGGCCTGATTTAGTAATCTTTATCTTTTTCTTACAAGCAACATTTTGTTATATTGGCTGGAATAACAAAACAGCGAAGGCCAGGAGCTGTGCTGGTGAATGGTAACAGAGACTGCAGCTGAAGTAGTGGGTCTCTGCCTGGCACCTGTGCAAAGCCTAGGAAGCATTAAACAGCCGCTAATTGTGTTCAAAAGAAAAGAAACCAGCCTGAGAGAGAAATATCCTCAGCACCATTTCCACTGGGATTCGCAAGATCCCAGACAGCTTCTACCCCTGAGCTCCTTCCTGGAGGTGTCTGTCTTCCTTCCAGCCTTGTTGTCCCTCAAAATGTGTGTGTTGAGGAGCAGCCAGAGCAAGTCTGGCGAGTGCTTCTCTGCTCGCCCAGCTGGGGAGCACTGCCTGCTTCACACTGTGATTTGTCTCCCATCACACCTGTGGCCGAGCCTGAGCACCCTCCTCACTACTGGTTTTCACTGAGCAACCAAACAGAGATTTCAACAAGGAGTATTAAACCACTCCCTGCCGTGTTTGTTCCTGCCTGCAGGTGGGTCTGTGTTCATTGGAGGTGTTCCCAGCAGGGCACAGCAGGCCCACAGCTACTGCACAGGACAAGCCCAGTTCTGCTGGGATGCTCAGCACTGCAGGGAACTGTTCTGCAGGTCCTAGGCTTATACCCGTGAGCTGGCCACGAGAGGCATAAATATGCCTTGGGACCAGCTCCACGTGCCTTGCTGGCCAAGGCTGTCAGCTATTACTGTGACAGATATGATAGCCTAAAAGGACATGAGTAAGCAGTGTTGAAGAAGTAGCATTATTTCAGAAAAAGATTCATATCAAGCAGTTTGACACTGGGGACTGCTTTGTCCAGGCAGAAATTTCCAGTAACTGGGAGAACTTGGTTTTACTCAGTGATTTTTTTTTTCTCTCTGTCTTTGTATTAGAGCTCATTTGTTTCTTACTGATGAAAAGAAAAAACTTTGGAACCAGCAGAAATGATTTACAGTTTAGTTCTTTAGAATAAGAAAATCAATCAAAATATTTTAAAAAATAGAAGATAATAACTGGAGCCACTCATCAAGATTTAGGACTAACTGCAGTCTTGATTGAGGACTCTAAAATTAGCTTTTATTTTGTTTTTCATGTAAGCATGTGCAAAGGCAAAGCACAAATCAGTAATTATCAAACTGAAATGTCACTGAAAAATGGCTTAACTGTATCTTTGTATTAGATTAAAACAGAGTGTGTTTACCTGCTGTAAATCTCTTCAGCAGGTGTTCTCAATCTCAGAACATGCAGCTCCTTGTTTGAGACTATGTTTCCACTTCAGATGTTTTGCAAGGCATAAGTCATGTATGTACTCAACTTCATTAGGAGTACTCTGATTTACACCAGATGATGAGTTGGTTCTGTATTTATTCTTTGTTAGTCCATTTACATTTCTCTATCCATGGATTTGAAGTCTGCTGGAAACTGGTATCATCAATTAGCAGACTCAGTGCTGTCCTGAGCTGCCCCTTCTCAGTGTCTTCCTTGAATCTTCATTGCTTGTGAGCAAGGGGTGGAGCCAATTGCGACATGGAACTTAAAATATATTTGCCTGCCCTAATTTTTGTGCCACTTCTTTCTGTAGCGCTCAATCATTCCAAGGTTAGAAAACCATCCAAAAAAACCTCTGTGCGCAGTATAGTTTCCTCCCTGTTCTCATCCCAGAAAATCAAGGCTATTTCATGATATAAAGCACAAAGAAACTGTGATAATAAGGAACTAGACCAAACATGCTGTTTTAGTTTTGATTGTAAAACATTTTGCATTGCTCCCAAATTGCAATAAAAATTGAAGTCTTTATGCATCCTGATAAATAAGAGCAGGTGATTTCTAAGGTAAGTTTTGCACAACACCTTATAGGCACCAAAGGAGACTCTGGAGACCGGGTCCCTATTCCAGTTACTCATAATGCTGGGCTGTAATGAAGTCACTTAGCTCTTAGCTGCTCTATTGCAAAACTGAAAATACTTTAATAGATCATCTAAATGGGGCATCTGGGCATCTGTTCCAAATGTTGGTCTCCTTCCTTCCCTCCTACAAAATAATGGTACTTCTTTATTCAAATTACCTTATTTCATACAGGGCAATGGTGTTGTCATGAGAAGAAAGCAAAAATTAATCGCCGAAAATAAAAGTAGAAGAGTGTTTCCAGCCTGGGCATGATAGGGGTTTGTGTAAGACCCAAATTGGCTCTCTCTTGCTGGCTTTAAATTAATATTAAATAATATATGTATGTATGAAAATTTCCGAATGAGTTAAAAATTTTCTTCAAATTAAATCATTGCCAGGTTTAAGCTAAGATTTCTGTTACCTTCAAAGCAGGAAATGTGTTAAGAAAGAAAAAGAATTAAATGTCTTGTCTTGGAGGCATCAAACCAAATGTCTTCATTTCAAAGTGGCGTGGAGTTTTTTTGCAGCAGTTTCTTCCAGAAGCCATCTGATTAAACATTAGCAAAGCTGTTTAGTGCATCCAAATACTTGGACATGTATTTTTCTTCATGGAAAAAAAAATCTGAAAATGTTTTCCCAGCTCTCATAGTTGCAGCAGGCAGAACTTCCTTATCCTCCTATGACCTCCAAGTCCTGGATGGCTCTTTCACTTAGGTCTGAGATTCTAAATAAAAACTACCAAATCCAGGGCTGTTTCATGAACCATAAAGTACATTAGCCATCAAAGGGAATGGAAACTTTCCTCCGTTTGCTGAAGAATTAATAAGCTAAGTGCAATGACTGTTACAATTTAAGAGGCAGGAGCACAGCCCTGGTTGCCTGGAAACAGGAGGATGCCTTTGGAAAGTCACACCAGGCTTGCTTAGGAGAGTTCCAACACAAACTGGTACCCATCTTTTCCTTTTAAAAAACATGACTTTTCTCATTGCTTTTTATCAAGACTCTAATGAGTTCCAAAACTGATTTAGTGTTTACTATATATTTCAGTGCGAGGATATATCAAGCAGTATCCAGGAAGTAGAGATGGATCTGAATAAGGGTCCCACATCCAAACACTGAAGAAATTATTCAGATTCCACAGCTCTTGTACTGATGACCAAACTGCTCAGGAGTGTTCAAACCTGGGTCAACCTGTATAAATAGAGCAAGCCAAAATTTGGGGTTTTTGCCAGAAACCGTACATGAAGCTGGGCTCAGTTTAAAGCCTGTCTTTCATCTTAACCAAGCTGATTTAAAGTAGCGTGCATAAAATAAGTTATATATCTGCAGGAAAACCAATATCAAATCCTTACCAGTTGTGGGAAAACCAAAAGTAGTCATTGTATTAACATTGCCAACGCACTCAATTTCAAGGCATGCTTTCCATGCAGCTTCAGCAGCAAAACCATATAAATAATGTCCCCTGTGCTAAAAAGACCTTCAGAATCCAGCATATATTATGGCTTATGAGTATGGCATTATAATTAAACCAAAGCTGTAAGGCACTGGGTGAATAGAAAGCTCATAAGGGTAAATAAACCTTCCAGTCAGCCTGGAACTGTGTTCGTGGGCTGGTGGAGCCCAGGTGGAACACCAGCTCCACTCAGACCACTTACCAGCTCCAGAGGTGCCAGGCTGACCTACACCGTTCTGCCAGCTCTCACCGGTGACCTTTTGGATGCATGCTGAGTCTGGGGACACAGACCACCCCAACAGTCAAAGGAAAAATGGAATTTCTTTGAAAGGACCCTCCTGGAGTCAGCTTCACAACAGAGCCCCACCTCTGGGCTGTGAGGAACATGTGAGAGGGAAATGCAGGTATCCCAGGTTTCAGCATCACAGCCCTTTGAATGTGATGACTGACTTGATGAAAGCATCCAGAATTGTACTTAATTTTGGGGTAAAAAAAAAAATTCAAATCCAGCACTTTGTCTCAAACATGTCTGCCTTCAACTATTATTTGTGCCCACTGCAAGTGAGCATGGGAAATGTCTTGCCTTCCACATTGTGTTTTGCAGAACATTTAATGTTCCCAGCTTCTGAATAGCAAAAGTAGACACACTAAGAACAGACTTTTTCAGAGTCCCCAGGCATGGAAGGAGTTACTTTGTTCAAAAATGAGTTACTAAAGAAAAAGAATACTTTAGAGGGCAGAAGAGGATAGATTCAGGATACCAGCTTTATGCCTTACACCCTTAGCCTTTGATAGCTTGAACCTTTCATTACCACAGTTTCCCTCTGTGTTAAGGTGGAGATAATGCATTTTTCCTGGGACTATTGTGACAGCTAGTGCTTTGCCAATTGCTTTGATGTCTTTGAAGGGAAAAATACTCTATCTGCTTAAATTTAGACTGACAGAACATTGTGAATCAGGTGCAGATGGCTTTGACCAGCTTCCTGGAGAGCCCTTTAATGCATGAGGTATGGTGGTTTTATCAAATACAGCTTTCCTTTTTTCATTGCTTCCCAAACGATCGTGATGTCCCCCACGATGTGACACTTTTGCTGAGAATTGTTTGTTCTTGCATAACTCCTGTGTGTGCTGAGAAATAGGAATATTTCATGAGAGTCTTTGTGCCTGGTAATTTTATCAGTTCTTATCAGGTTGCAGAGAAAGAAGTGGCAGTAAATTGGATGTCTTACCTTGAAAAGCTTTCAAAAAGAGAACGTGATATGGTGAATAGATGCCTGGAGGGTAAAGGGTTTTTTTCTTCTTGGGTTACAGGAACACAGACAGGTCAATATGACAGAGCTATGTTAGTATTCATGAGGTGACTTTCCCTTTGCCTTGAGAGCTCGCTGTAATGGCTTGAGAAACATGCTCCACTGTGGTGGCTAAATGGCAGATTGTATCCAGCATCAGAGGCTGGGGGAACAGGGGCAGGTCCTGAATACCAATAAAGTAGGAGCTGATGATTGCTGCAATTTGCCAGTGGCTGTGAAGTGCCTGAGACAGACAGCAAAACCTTCCCTTTTACTTCTCTTGTGGGTGTTTGTCAGAGTTCATAGAGAATACTGCACAGCAGCTCAGACAGCTAAAGAATTTTCTCATTTCATCAGATCGCATGGCACCAGGCCTTGTGGCAAGCATAGGAGCCCCTCAGCCTGTGACCCCCATCCTGGGACCTTCAAATGGTTCCTCCCAAATAAAGAAATTAAACTTTGTGTCATCAATCCAAATGAGGAAGGGAAACTGGGGCAAGGGGGAGTCCCTTGAGGATAGCTGGTTCTCAACAATGGTCTGGTTGTGTAAAATCTGAATGTTAAAATTCTGTGAACATCCAGCTGTAGTTAGATTAAATCCTTTACCTTATTTGTAAAAAATACTAGGTTAAATGTCCCCTTTTCATTATCTTTCCTAGCACTTTTCAGTACCATGGGCCGATGGTACTTCAGCTGGCATAAATCAACATCATTAGGCATATGAGTGTCACAGCAGGTGAGGCCCAAGAGCTTGTATGGATGGGTTGATCTGCATTTAGCCTTACATTCCTGGTTCCCTTTCCCTGTATTCTTTTTGTTGTTGTTGTTCCCAGTTTGTTTCCCTGTCTGTGAGATTTCTTCCTCAACTCTAAAGAAATAAGCATGTCACATCTATTACGAACTATTATGAATGGGAAGACTGCTTACCATTTCTTTAGATCCCTGTATTTGGGGCCCTCACAGCAAATTTGATGCAGCCAGAACTTGGCACGTTTTGGTTCCCATGCCATGGCTTACGCTTGCTGAGGCAGCATCCCATCAGTGCTGGCAGCAAGCATCTCTGGAGGCAGCATCGACCACAGCCTGCTTTCTGCACCGTCTGTGCCCAAATCCAGCCTCGCAGCCCGCAGGAAGACAGGTCTTGCTGTTCTTAAATCAACCTACCAGGAAACAGAGGCCAAGAAGAGCCATCTAGCCTGCCTGGTCCTGATGTTTGCAGCCTGACCATGGATATATGCCCAACTTCATGAGCTCTATTTGGTGCTGCTTTGCTGATGAAATGCACTTAGTGACTAGCACAGCCAAAAAGGAGGCAGCTACTCCAAACAAGAAGCAGGCATATACACACTGAGGTCCACGTACAAATTATGGGCCCAGCAACTGCAGTTTTGTGTGATTTAGGTGGAATACACTTGGAGATGATGAGAGAATTCAATGGATTCAGGATTCTGTAATTTGTCTGCTGTTGGCTGAGGCACAGGGGGCCTGCATGGAACAGCTCCCTAGACCAGAGCAGCCGGGTCCTTTCCAAGCAGCTTTCCTTACCAAACAGAATAGGAATTGTATGCTAGCTGAGATGTGGGGTGCCCTACTGGACATAGGCATTCCCCAGGCACTATCATTCCAGTTAAATGTGTTATCAAGGCACATGTTTTGCTGGCAGATGATTTAAGCTTTTTTGTTTATTAATTATTATTAGGCTGTACAGAGAAAGCAGTGTGAGGAGCCCTTGTTGCTACAAGCCTGGCGGCAATTACTGAAAGTAGACTTTATAAGGTGAAAAACACTCTGCTCCCAGCTCCTCTGCAATGCCTTCACCCGTGTTACAGCTGGGGTGACTCAGAGGAAAATGCCACAGGACCCAGGGGCTGCGTGTCTGTGAGGAAGCCGCTGCCAGGTCCTGTGTCACAGGGACACCTGCTGGAGCAAAGCCTCGCAACAGCTGGAGACAGAGCCCAGTGCCCTGCACCATGGTTATGGTTTGAAATACAACTAAACCCTCATTTAAATGCAGCTAAGCTCTCATTATTTTCTTTCCTCAGCTAAATGTACTGCTCTGTGTCTTTGTTAAATTTCTCAGGCATCAGCACATATGAGCGGATGATTAAAAATTCTCTTTGATTTACATGATAACACAGATGACTGACCTTGCGCCATACTACAGCACTTGTCAAAATGCTGCTTCTGTAAGAGAGTTTCTTGCTGCTGCTGTTTCTGTGAAGAGTGCTGGCTTAGTCCTCAGGGAGGTGTGGGGCTGCACTATCTCCTCTGACCAGAATGTCATCTGGAGCTGACACTGCTGCAAAACCTTGGGAAAAGAGGCTGTGTATTTTGTTCTGTCCCATAAGCAGAGCAGCATATTATTCCTTGCACACTGTGATGTGTTACAGACAACGTTCCACACATTCCCTTCCCTGTTCCTCAGGGGCAAAAAGTAACCTTAGAAGCAAATGGAAGGAACACACCTTATTCCTCAGGATCACTCTGACAACAAGCTCTCTGCCTGTCATGCAGAGCAGAGGACACTCCTTTGTGTGGCACGTGTTTCTATCCCTGTGCTGTGGAGCTGTGGAGATAATAGCTGTTAGTACTGGCTTTAAGAGATTTACTGCTTAAGCATTTAGGAATAGTAAGTCAATCACTTTAAGTCACATCTCTAACAAGGAAAATTCATTCTGAATTCAAAAGTGTTGTAGTTGTACCCTTAGGAGCAGTATCATTTGGGATGCTAAGGGCATAAAGTACAGTTCTTTTCTTATCCACTAAGTCCACTAAGCAAGCACCTTTGGTTCACTCTGCTGCACCTGTGGTATAGTACTGATAACTGTGCAACTGATGACACCTGGTCGTCACCCCTCTGTGCCTCTAGTGAGTTGTAGGACAAAGAAGGGAAGTTGTCACGTTTTCATTTCCTTCCATACAGGTCAGTTTGCTGATCATCAGACAAATCACATCCCCATGTACCTGGGTCACTTCTGATTGAGTAGTGATCTCTAAGGTATTTGAATTTGAGGTCCCTTTCTACATGGCTGCTCTCCAGCCACTCTTCTCCCAGTTTATACTTGTGCCTGGTGTTAGTTACTCCATCCTAGATGCAGAATCTGGCATTTTGACTTGTTCAGTTTCATCCCAGGGTTCATTGCTCAGTGAATACCCCAATCTATTTATTTCCCCCTGCAAGGTATTTTGAAACTAGCTACTAATGCAACATTCTCAAAAACAAGCATGAGATTCTGAAAACTGCTAATGTCAAATACTAATGATGCAGGAGTTAAAAATGTGGGGTTGTGGTGATGTGAGTTTCTCAAGGAGAACAGCATTGTCTAGGTCAGGTTTCAGGCTCAGTCAATAAAGTCGATGTGCCCAGGAAAAAAACAAAGTCATTTGCTGTTTGTTAAAGAGGAATTTGGTAAATCTCAGCTTCTGCTCTTCCATTCCTGTATGATACCTACAAGGCTGATAGCTGATAATCATGGCCATCGTTCTGTGGCAAGAAATGAGTGTAGATTCATGTCTATTAATGCACACATATGAAACAGGGGTAAAATCTAGCTCGTGTTAACTATCGTGAGGTCTCTGTTCTCCTCCTGTAGTATGTGACCTTCATCCATACTGTAGATCAGGGATAGAGAGGCCCTTTATACCACTGAGTTCTGCAAACACAGCTCCTCAGTGCTCAGATGACAACTATCAATCATTATAACTTAGATTAGCTCTCAAGCCCTTGCAAAGACAGATCTCTCCACTCTTCTTTCTTGTCACCACTATTGATGAGCATCAGTCAGAAGTTTCACTTCCTTTGATAATGTCATTTTAGATGTTTGTTTCAAGCTTTTATGATGCAGAATCTCTCATGGGAAATGACAGGTAATACAGTTCTGTAGTACAGATGCTGAACTGGAATCCTGGAAACGAATGTTTTGCACAGTACTTTCTCACTACTCCCAGAATCCATCTAGGCAAAACAGGAGTCTGTGATGTACTAATATTTTGTTCTGAAGTACTATATCTACTTACTATTTCTATATTCAGTACAGGAAACTGTCTGCCTTTAGTACTGCTGCTAAATACAGCAGCACGTTCAACAACTGCAGAACCCAAAGTCCTATTTACCAGCAGGTAACCAAGCAGAGGAGCCCAGTGCCATAGCTAGCAGACCAGGCATCACCTCACATCTGTAACTGGCAAAATTCCAGTGTTTTTGCAAATAAGCAGCTTTGGGCAGTGTAGAGACTGCCAAGCTCATGACTGACATCAGTTCAGTGGCTTGTGTCTCTCCCAGTACAGCACCAACAAGAACAATATATGTAGCTGTGTGAGCAGTGATTCCAGGGAACCTTCTACTGGTGCTCATAACAGGCACCTCTGGCACAAGTAATTTCACATCTCTATTGCTCATTTGGAGCACTAGGATATTCTCTCACAGTTTTCATGCAGTGTTTGTACCAGATTTCTCTTGCAGGACATCCATTTCCAATACATTTTGTGTGTATATACTGTATATACACTGTGTGTATGTATATACAACTACACAGAGCTCACAAAACTCTCCCCATGTATTTGGAGTCTGTTGAGCATGTGTCTGCAGTAATTTTCCATAGGTTGTGTTTTAAACCTGCATCTGGAATGACTGCACAGCTTGGACAGTGCTCGCTGTTCCCTGACTTTCCCTTCTTCCTTCTGCCATTGTGGGCTCAGTTGACTGGAAAGTGGCTCTGCCCTGTGTAGTGTCAGTCTGATTCAAGCAGTGAACCCATTCTAATGTGAGCGGTAATTGTTTTTCTCTGTAAGGTGATCTCAGATAATTTGGTCTGCCTTTGTTTCCAGACACGTGAAAATCAGCTCTCATGAAACTAGGGTGTCATGTTCTGCATGTTTTCAATAGTCCCTTTCCAAACTGGCAGAGTTATATTGTTAATCTACAGCACTTGTTTCAAGAACAAACGAACCTAATTCCAAGAGTACAATATCATCATCATCATACTGGGAAAGTGAATATAGCATGCACTTGCCTTTGGCTTTCCTCAGGAAGGACCCTTGTACTAATTGTGAACACACAGTATCCAGACACTTTTGGTCAAGCAGAGGGAAGGTTACTGGTTTCATTCAGGTTTTTCAGGAGTACAGTGGGTTTGCTGGGGACTGTAGCAAAGTACACGTGGGAAGTAAAGACTGAGAAATTTACTTCAGCAAGTGAAGCTACAGAAGTAAGCTAGGCATGCTTGTAGTTGGTGATAATTTATACAAATATACCTGGAGAAATTAGCCCATGAGGAAGGCAGGGTCACTGATGTTTTGGGGTTTTTTATCTCAGAAGAGCTGAGCAGAGAAAATGCTACATTTTACCAATCTGTTGGTAGAAAATTTTACTGTTAGTACAGAGAAGCTGTCACTAAAAGAGAGGATGAGGGCATTCCATTCCTTTGTATGGGCTGGCTCGTGGTGCCTTTGGGCAGAGAAACAGCATGGCTGAGAGCAGCAGCAACCCAGTGTCACCCTTCTCCCACCTGCAGAAAGTAAAATGCATTTCTGTGGGATGAGGTAGCTCTCACTTGCTGAGCGAGGTCAGCCCTGCCAAGATCGAGCCCCTGAGCTCTCCATCTGCAGAGAAGTGCTTTTACTGATGCTACTAAAAAGATGTCCAGATGCTCTTCCTGTTTTGCATTTTCAGGCTGCTGCCAAACCAACTGGGAAGCCATACTGTACAGATGAGGCAAGTCATCTCCTATATAAATTTGTGTGCAATTCATAGTCCATGCCTTTATTTTCCAGAAAACTTTCTTTTAAAGGTCAAACCAGAAATTTGGGAAGGTATTTTGTCTCTCTCGGGGACAAAATGCAGCCTCATTTCAGTTATACTACCCGGTTGCTTACATGGAGCATTAAACTGGATCCTACTGGAGAAGGAACGTTCAGCAGGAGAGAGTTTAAAAGTAATTAGTGACAGGGGAAGTCAAAAAGGTAGCTTTAGTACAAGTCGAAAGTAGTGCATAATAATGATTAACTGGAGGGATAATATGTAAGTGGAGAAAAGAACAGTTAATTTATCAAGATAAACAATAAGATAGTTAAAATTAGGGGAATAGAGGAAGAGATAATTAAAATCCAGTATTGTTAAATACAAAACCACGCTTTGCAGGAGCTAGATATTTATTTTTTAATAGAGCCCAACTGAGCAATCGAGGGAACGCAAGGTATTGGTAAAGAGCTCCTAAAAGAACAGTGAAGCATCAGTGTAAAGGTATCCTTTAGGAGACATTTAATCTGCGTATAAACAAAATTGTTTTGCTTCTATTTTGCCATCAGCATAGAAAATTGCAGTATGTCTCTATTTGTCTGCATCTTTGTAACCTCTAACAGGTGGCAAATGCAGAACAAGAATATGATGCTGGCATAAGTCAGAAGTAAGGAAATTTTAGTGCATTCAGTCTTACATGTGTGAAACTCATACCAGAATGATACATAAAAGACACAAAATGCCCTGTAAAAAAGCAACAAGTGCTACTGTGTTGCAAGAAGGGAAGCAAAAGAGCTGGGAAATAAAGGGGATGTGAAATATGGAACCAGTTCCTCTGTCCTGCATCAGAGATTTGCTTTTTTGTTTTGTTCATTTTGGTTATTTTATTTGGTTTTTAGCATTTTACTATGCAATTGTACTGGATTGATAATAACATAGTGTGGTCCAGAATTTTGGTGATGGGGAAGCAAGCAAATTTGGGCCTCTTTATAGACCTACCCTTTCTACCCTGATTCTTGGCAGAAGTCTATTTGTGAGTATAAATATCTTTGATTTTTATACTCTCGAAATGGGCTGGGAAATACAGGAGTTATCAGACCCACTTCACGGCCTAAGAAAGACGACCTGAGTGAAATTAGATGGTTTATCTGGGATTACTCTGCCAGCCAATGGCACAAGAAAGAATGGTAGTTCCATTTCCTGTCCTACCATTGATGTTGTGGTGTGGTGACAGACAATGGGATTTCAGATATTCATTGCGGTCTTAGAGATTCCACCTCCTGTCTCTCCTGAAGAATGTCTGGTTGAGGTTTCAGATTTGCCAAAGAAAATTGGATATTGCCAATTGCAAGAGACTGAGCTGGGTGAGGGGGTTGGGTGAAAAGAACCTATGGCCTTCACAGGAAACTTCCAGCAAAGCAACCAACATCTATGCAAACACCTGATTTTCTGTAGGGTGTTCTTCTGTAAGGTGTTTTTTAAATGAGATCAAGACATTTAAAAGGGGGAAATATGATCCACAAATTGGACCACAGGTCAGGGGAGTCTCAGAAGTGTATCTGTCATAACTACACTCATGGCTAGCTAGAGAAGGAGAGAGATGATGGTTTAGAACAAAAAGAAAACTCCCCAGTGGCTGCTTCTTTGTTTGTTTAAGTACCACAGGCCACACATTGTTTGACTGCAACCACTTTCTAAAGGCAAAAGACATTAAAAAATGTGTCTTTCCTGAGAGTGTTTCTACTCTCTTTCATCTGGCAGCCTGCCCTAGTAATGTTTCCAAGGCAGAACTTCAATCGGAAGCTGAAAACTATCCAGAATTTGGGTTTTATACAATCCTAACATTTAGCATTCAATAAGATATATTGGAGGGCATATGCTACCGCAATTTTTTTTAATGCTGTGGATCCCACTGAAAAGAAAATAATTTTTCCCTGGGTAAAAAATTCTTTCCAAACCCTGTTTTACTGCAGCAGGAATTGCCATAATGGAACTGAAGCTGATTAAGATCTATAGCAGTTGACAGATTTGAGAAGGAATTGTGTTTTCATAATTTAAAAATAATAATGGAGGGCTTTTCTGCTTTGGATGCTAATATGTGTCAGCAGCAAGGTAAAAGATGTCTTCAAAAGTTCTTTTTCTGTAGATGAAATGTTTTGTAAGAAAACACGTTTCCCCATGTTGCAAAAGAAAGTGAAAGATGGGCACTGAAATACCATTTACGTTTATATATCACCTTTCATTCTGAAAGAGGAACAGCTGATTAGAGATTGCCCTGGATAGAGAAATCCCTTCACCCTCCCCAGAAATGCAGTCACCCTCAAGAGAGGGAGGTAGCAGGTGTTTAACAGCATATGGCACAATAGTGTGAACAAAAACATTCTGCCAGGTGAAACGTTCTGGGGAATTATGTGCAGGCAAGGATACTGTGTGCAGGCTAAAACTAAGCCTGGGTTTGAATTAAAGAAAAATTGGATCCAGGTTGTGCTCACATTCTCAGCCTGTGATTAAACATGGTAATGCTTGAATGCAGAGTCATTGATTTTTTTTTTTTTTTTACTCACATCCACTTTTTTCTGTGCAGCACATAGAGTCTCCCCTCACAGAAGAGAAGCTGCCAGGCTCTAACAAGGAGAGCACAACTGAACCAGATCCTGAAAGTGGAGAGGCAGAATTCAAGAAGGGTTCAGGGACCATGTCACTGGAAAGGTCATCCACTTGCTACTCTATGTTTCCTTTCCCCTCTTTCACATCCCATTATATCTCTTCCTGAAATGGCTTCTTACTGCATTTCATGCAAGGATGGCAGAGATTCTTTTTATACTGTTGAGTCACCTAAATGGGATGTCTGGGTATCTTCCTTATGTTGGGTACTCCCAGACAGATGAGACAGCATGAAAAAGATCTGGCCAACAGAAACACCACAACAGATGTTTCGAGCATTCATAGTGCTGGGTTGCTTAGGACAAAATCTTCCAGTCCGTGATCTGTTGTTTAGGCCACCAATATGTAGTTTTGCTGCTTCTTCAGTAGTGGTAAGGCACAAGATATTTGGAGCAGGATGTGAATTTCAGCTGGAAATAACAGATATTTCTTACAATAAAAGGCATCTGAGATGCTTTAGAATTATTTGTGTACATAATACTGCTTGCTATATTCTAAGAAATCCCATAAAAATCCTGCTATAATAAAATGCCTGGCTAATGGCAAAGACAATTTTATCCTCAGATAGCCTCTGGCTGCCTGGGACTAGTGAGGGCTGACCTGCAGGTGGGCAATCAGGTTTTAGCCACAGCCTTCTTTGTTCTCAGAACTGAGGACTGCAGGAACCTGACACAGTAACTTGCTGCTCCTACTTTTTATTCCTAGAGGAGATATTACTATTCTTCCACGCATTGGAACACTGAAAGACAGATAAGAAGCTGCATCTCTGAGAAGGTCTGTTCTGAAAAGGATTGCAGTCAAATGGCAGTGATGTGCTAAACTTGACAATTTTTTCATGTAATCAATTCCCATATCTCCTAAGTTAGTTCCCAGTTCCAGTAATGGAATCTAATTTGCACTGATGTCCCAACTTTGTGGCTCTTCATGTATGCACACACCAAAATTCTCAGCAAACACCCATGCTGGAAATGACTTTTAAGAAGTCCTAGGGAATCAATGGTGCAATCAGGAATAGACAGAAGCCCTGACTTGTTTGTTACTTTCCTGGTGTGCTCTTAGCTGATGGATGCCTGCAACCTCAATTAACTCATTCCCTATCCTTACCATTGTGTGCTTTCCTCAGGGAGCTGCATATTTAGTCTTTCTTAACTCTGCTTAAGTACACATCAAATGTAATCAAATTCAAGCTACTGTCTATCAGGAAAGAATGAAATGAAGTGAAAATTACGGTTAGGACTCAATTTACAGTACTTTGTGATGTTAACTGCTGTGCTTACTATGTTCCAAGATGTGGCCCTTGCTCCAAGAAATGGAAAGCTCTTTTTGGGGGGGCATTTTAGCTCTAGTAGGAATAAATATATCACCTGGAGGTGAGGAGTTTCCAAATATTTCAAGAATATTTATGTTTTTTGAATCCAGTTCTGGAAAGGTAGAATGCATTCAGCAAATAGGTGAAAGAAGTGTTAGAGCTTCTTCCCAAAGTTCTTACCTTTCTTTAACTGCAGATGGATGTTTCCTTGCTTTGGCATAACTATGACAAATGACCCATAAAATGTTTGTTCATTCACCTTATTCACATCACTACCTGCTCTGAAAATTACCTCTGGGGAGGGAGAGAGAGGAGGGAAAGGAGTCACAGCTCTTTTCAGCAGTAGACAGAGCACTGGTGGTGGTGTGGTTGTCACCATCACAAGTGACTGATCTGGAGCTAATAAAAGGGCAAAATTCCTTCCCCCTCCTTCCCAGGAATTCTGGGCCCAATCACAATGATAAAATATCCACTCTACAAAGGAAAGCTTTTATATTTTTCATGACAAACTGTGCCAAAATATGGTTGGAAGCTTAATGCCTGCCCCAGTGGTAATGTCTGCGAGAAATTTCTGTGCTTTCAGTGATGAACTGAGGTAATGAAACTCATGCCACGCAGTAGCTCTAAACTGAATTGGGGGTGGTAGGTAAACTGCTCTCTTTCTTGAATGCTACCTGCTGTTTTCTGTTCCACTAATAGGCAGGAATGTCCGTGACTATTATAGAAATGCCCTTATTTTTAATTCCTCCCATATAAAACTACAGAAAATCTGTCAGGCTGCATTTCTCATCTGTTCACGTGAGTGGGTTTGGGCTTGTTTTGTTTTCTCCACAGCAGTGCTGCTGCATCTTACAGACTAAAGTGAATTTTTACCCCATCAACATCAAGGAGGCAATTTTGGATTTAATTCAAAATATGAAATATGAGTTTGTGGGAACGGAATGAGGATAGGAGTTTGAATGCTTTCTTGAGTCTCTCCAGCTGAAATAACCTTAAAAAACCCACTTGAAAAGGAGGTAAATTACCAAATCTACTCTAGTCTGACCAAACATTTGTTGCTACAAGTTATTACTCCTTATGTGATTTTAATTCTTAAAAAATATACTCTGCAATTTATTCTGCTCTTCCTCATTAACCCAATGATTAATGTTTTCCAACACTACCAAATCAAACCTCCATTTGGCCAAAGTTTCCATTGATGGCTAGAGAACTGAGATCAGGAAAACGACTATGAAAAACACAGAATACATCTTAATATTGTTGGTGATTGTTTATTATTGTTGTTGTTGTTGTTTTTATTATTATTATCCCGTGACATTAGGTCACTATAAACTTGCATGTGTCCTTGCTGTATTAAGAGAGATTCATGATTTATGTGTTTGACAACTGTAAAAGCAGATGAATCCACTTCTGGTTACTTGTTTTATTAGAAGAAGTGCTCAAGCTAATGTGAGGAGAGGTTAGTTCTTTGACTGGTAAGAAGCACCAAGGAAGAACAGTTGGTTTATCACTCCCATTGTAAGAATGATAAACCAACTGTTTATCCTTTACAAGTACCATTTAACTGTAAATTGTACCTTTTTTCTATGCTATACTTTTGAAGATGTAGGTAAGTGTTTAAGGATTATTCAAATGGACTCTTTGATAGAAGCTTTCATTGCAGGTTGCAAAGCCATATGGTCAAAATGGCCAGAACACTTCTAGAACAGTCTCATTAAATGTTGAACAAACCCATCTGGCATGTGAGAGAGTCCTCAGTGAGTGATGGGTGGTAATACCTGTAGCATGTGTTGTTCAGTGTTGGCTTACAGTGGTAGGAGTCATAAAAGTAGCCTATTGACAAACCTTCTCTTTGTAAGAAAAAAAAACCCCGTGAGCTCGTACTATTTTCTTTTGACTGAGGAATATCTGTATGGTTTTGAAAGTTCTCTACTGGTAAGGTGGCAGTTCTTCTTTCCTTAACCTCTAGGAAAACACTGATGGTTTTCTGGAAATCTTTGCTATGTGTTAGTATTTAACACCTTTCAGTAGTTGCCTCAGCACACAGGAGATGTCAGTGGGGGCCAGAGACACAGAATTCTTGCAAAATGAGGGTTATCAACAGTGGAGTGCTCATGCTGCAGAGGAAGAAAAAAAGTCAATTATTTTATTAGGTGAGCAGTTATTTTCCTTTTCCCAGATTAGCAATCTGTCATTTCCTTAGGATACAGCAGTCAGACCAAGTGTCCGGTGTGTCGTCTTGGAATATCGGTCTGCTCTAAGGCAACTCATGGGTGGAGGGGAGATCCTTTGTGGTCTCTCTAAGCGACTGGTAGTAATTGCTTAGTAAATGCTATGGGTGCACTGAAGAGCATGCAAATAATTCTCCACAATGAGCAAAGAGTGCCTGAGCTGTACCTGAAAACACAGTAATTCTCTGACGATGGCTTGCAGAAGGCACTGCTGCTGCCTGGGGTCCTTCTTTCACTGAGTTGAATTTTACTGCTTGTTGAAAGATCTGACTTTTCATTGCAATTGTTATATGATGGAAGCCAGCACAGAGGATCCTGAAGTGTTCTATGACTTCACAAAGCAGGAGAACTACCACTGACTTGCAGAATATGTGCTTGCTTCTTTTCTGGACCAAATAAAATCATTTTTATGCTTGCATAACACTTACCAGGTGTCAACCCAAGCTGAAGGAGCTTTAGCAAGCTCACACCCAGCAAGGAAGGGGTAAAAATGGTAGGAAGAGCATGCGGATGGCCTGAGTGCAATCAGCTGTCACTCAGAATTGTCCTTTCATCTTAGGTTTTCTGCAGGTGGAAACTGTTGTCAGCAAACATGAAAAATGCACTAAGCATGAGTGTAGCAAATTGAGGGACTTAATTTGTGAGGAAGAGAACGAGAGAAGGATCATGGTCTTCTCTTTTCAAATGCATGGATAGTGCTGCACTGCTAAAGCTGTGGACCAGCTCTAGGGAAACATGGGAGAGCTCACTGTGGGCAGGATCTGCCAGTAAACTTTGGCCTAGGATCACTGCACATTTGTAATCTGTAATCACATCCTCAGCAGGGTATTAGACACGTTTGCTTTCATGATGCACTACCTTTCTTAGGCAATGTACCATTCCTCAGTCATGTGACTTTGTCTCCAAGGCAGCTAAAACTGGAGATTTACAGTGATTCTGCAGAGGAGAATAAATCAAAGAAGGAGAAGAAAAACTCAGGATTTCTCTGGCAGCTTGATGAAATGCATGTTAAGACTAAAACTAAACTTAAGAATATCTCACTGCCCAACGTGTTTTACAGGCACTGGCAAAATATAACCTCTTTCTCCATTTTGCCTAGCTGAGGTTTTCCTGGCAGTTCCCTCCTTTCTGGGTGACCAAAATGTTGCTCCTGCTTGTTTTGTATTACAGAAGCACCTCTTCCATGTAGACAGTAAAATAAATAGCAATGTTTGCACCTCACAGCATGGACTTCTTCTTAAAACAATATTTTTACAGTTAAATTTCACTTTGGTTGACTCTGCAAATATATTAGGTCTCCAAAATCAGATGTCCATCTTACCAGTATTTTATAGAGAATCTTGAGGGATCCTGGTAGAGTTCAGGATGGAATTGGCCTCATTCTTTTACCTAAGCAATTAATAATTCATTTGGTGGTACTTACTGTGTGTTCCTTCTGACCTCAAGATAGAAATCAACATTTCTTAAAGGCTTCAGGCTGGCTTTCAAAATACCTACTACAATGATAATGAAGCCCTATTAGTTAGGTCATGGCTCCAGTGGCACACAGGGGTTTTTCCTCACCAAGTGGGCTTGAGATGAAAAATCCCCCCCGGGTCAGTTCTGGAGCAAGCTGGGGGCCGGCTGCACAGCAGGTAAAGGGTGGGCACGTGCAGAGCACTTGGAGCACACTGCAAAACTGCTGAAATACAACCTTCCCTGAAGGCAAAGTTAGCTGGGTTTGGCACTGAATATTTCTAATCTGTCACCTGGATTTTCTTTTTTATAGCACACCTTTTATCTATTTTCCGAGGGAAAATAATATACGTAAGGTTGGCGGGGATCCAGTCTATCTTTCCAACCTGCATGAGAGATCATGATTGTTTTGCTGTTTGCTCTTTTCAAAGAAAAAGATTTTAAAATAGTGACTCTGACTTACACGGTGGAAAGCTTAAGATTAAACATGCAAGAAGCATCATACCCAGTACCCAAGTTGCTGCCAGTTAAGAGGAAGTGTTGGTTCATCCTGCGGAGAGGTGCAGGAGCCCTTGGGAAGTGTGGCGATCCCACAGCAAGTTCCTCGCTGCCACCACCAGGGGCCAAGCTTGGGACACAGAGTGGTGGCTGAATGAGCCCTCGGGGACTTCAGGCAGCCAGCACTGACTTAGATTTTATGGCATGTGTTTTATGACGTGGCTTGGCACAGATAAGCCAAGGGCTGGTGGAGTGCAAAGCTGGCTGTAAGCACTGAGCTGCAGCTCAGGACATGCCTGCTTTGGGATCTTCCAGGATCTGTAAATTTGTGGTCCTTAAGAACTGGACTCGATGATCCTTGTGGTCCCTTCCAGCTCAGAATATTCTGTGATGCTGTTGGGCACAGCAGGAATCCTCGGTGAGACACACCCCCGGGTTTGATGATACCTCCCTTCTGAAAACATTGGTCTCAAAGCATTTGCCAAAGCTTCCAGCTTGGTGGAGTCTGGCAGACAGGAAGGAGGGGGAGAAGCACTGCAGTCCCAAACCCCTCAGCAAGCAGTTAAGGTCCAAGGAGAGTACTTTAAAACCCAAGGTGAAAAAACATTGCAGTGCTGTATTACATGACTAATAAAGCAGACAAACATCATCAAACACCCACGATACATTTATAGGCTTTATTTTGAGTTTTGTAAAGTGGATCAGAGACATTTTATTCATTAAGGAGATGAAAACCCTTTCTCTGGAACTCAAGTGTTTTATTAAAAAAGTTTGAGTTTTATAGGTGGTGAAAGAACCATAAACAGAGCAATGAAATGGTCCGAGAAAAAAAGTCAGTTGCGTAAACTGCTTTCAAAAGAGCAAGGGCATTTCTTTTGCTTAAATCCCTTTTTAATGGATTAATGCATTATTAAAAAAAAAAACAGATTATGTACATGGATGGAAAAACCTGTGGGCCTTTGAGTGCTCTCGTCTTTCTCTCCTACTTACTGCAATTTGTCTCTCAGTAGCATTTAAAGGCACTGAGTCTGAGGCCTCTTCGAGTGCTGTAAAGAAGCACTCCTAAACTGGATAAGCATCACTTGCTTGGATGAAAAGCTTGGTGGAAAATCAAAGTGAAGGTGGGAAAAAGGGAAACAGGGCTTTGTGTTTAAAATGGGCATGATAGTTACAGGAAGGACTAATGTGAAGTTGTAGAGCTTGAAGCAACCCCTTTTGTTTTGATGGCTAGTGGGCAGGGCTACTGGGAATAACCTTGTTGTCTTATTATTTACTCCATTTTCATGTCATATTTTCTCTCTTCTCCAGTTTCCTCCACTATATCCCTCTCTTGTCCTGCAGTTTTTCTTTCCTTGGCTCTCTGTCCTTCCCTCCTGTCTCTTTGGTTTCCTGTCTGTAGCACTCCCTGCACTTTCCCTTCAGAAGCTGTCAGCCTTTTTCTGTTCTACTGTCTCATCACCATCCACCCTCTCCATGGCATCTCTTTAGAATTATTTGCCAGTTTTGAAAAAGGGCTTATAAAATAAATGAGATTTATAACCTGAGCACATGAGTAATTTGCTAGAGGTCTTAATTACCTGCCAAAAAGAAAGCTAATCAGGAAGATTCACTAAGGATTAATTGTGTTGGGAAACTTGGGAAATTTTTTCCATTTTCTGCACCTGGCTGGACCTTCCAAATGAACTAGTAGGTGCCTTTTCAGCAGGCACAGGAAACTGTAGTTTAAAAGAGATTTGTGTTAGAAACAAGGTACCTTTTTTTTTTTTCTTTTTTTTTTCTTTTTAATTTAGGCAAAGAAATTTATGCCTACAGCCGAGTTACTGCTTTGAGAAGCCTTTGCTGCAAAAGTTGCAGAACTGTCTGTAACGTGTTGCAGCAGACTTAGACCATGCACAGTTTTTTGACAGCACACCCATGGGTCGTGCCATACCAAGAGATCCTTCTCCGTGAGGAGGATCTCTGAGCAACTACCTTGCTTAGAAGCTACTTTTGGGGAGCAGAGCAGGTAAGATGCAGATCCAAAATGACATGCTAGGGCTTTCCTCAACCCATCCAAGTGTGGATCTGACAATTCTAACAAAAGATAGCTCTGTAATTACTTCCCACCAACCCTTCTTGGTGAAGGATTTCATCCTCATTTCAGTGTTGAAACCATTTCCTTTCACATGCATGTTAAAAATAGATGGAAGCCAGGATATTGAGCAGGTGCCCTTGAAAAGCAATTTTTAAATTTTTAACAGGGTATTATTATTAATCATCAAGAAAGAGAGGATGAGCATGAGATTTGTGGAGTATTTTCCTGCTCTATAGCTCAGGCTCTTTTTGAACAAATCAATGAATCTCCTAGTCTTCGTATGACCATCCTTCAAAACAGAAATGAAGCATTCCCTTTTCCATTTTGTGTGCCTTGTGTACTTAAGCTGTAAACTTGTTGAAAAATAGTCTGGCTATTGTCACTCCCGCATTGTGTCCCTCACTTTTGTAGTGCAAACGGCAAACTGGGTTAGAACAAGGAAAGTCAAACCATCTGAGTATTATTCCTTTTTTGCTTCACTTTTAATCTTCATGTTAAAATGGTCTCAAGCCTTTCTCCTTGAGTTTAAAATAAGAGCACAGGCTCTCCCGGCTCTCTCCAGTAAGGAGGAAAGACTCTGGTCCCTATGTAACCTGGAATTAAACCACAGATACTCCTGTTGTTCATCCTGCTGCTTTTGCAAAGGAGATTTATTTTTGCTATTTTTTGCAATTATTCCCAGGGATCTTCTATTGCAGGTCACAAACATATGCCCGCTCAATGGTCCTTCAGTTTATTTTTGTCTTCCTGCAAGGTAGCCATTCATCCATGGAGTAATTTCTTTAAATGAGGCATTTTAATCCAAATTGCCAGTTAATACCTGCAGGGTCAGCTTCCCTCCCGATCAGCTCTGGAAATTAAGGGAAGCTTCAAAAGCTGCTGTAAGGTTTTGCTTGCATTCAGAATTTCTGAAGGATTTCTGAAACACAGAGCAAAATTAGTAGGACAAGTTCTGAACCTTCTGACAAAATGCAAAACTGTAGGGGGAAAAAAAGTCAAGTGTCAAATTAGCTCTGTGTCGCAGTCTCTCAGGTTGTGTGGGTCTGGGTTCAGATCTGAAGGACTCTGTAAGTAAAAATGAGTCTGGAGTCTCACTGCACTGCACTTGTTCATTGATGTAGACTGAGCAGTGTTATGCTCTTCTTGAACTCTTCCTCTTGAACTGATTCTCTCACTGTTGCCTGTGGTACTGTAAAACTGAACGACCATTCCACTTCTAATTTTGTGTGTTTATATAAAGGCAACTACTGAAGTCTCCAGTTAAACTTGGAGGGGATAGGGCAAGGATCTGTCAAATTATGTCCATGCAAGAGTATTTCCTTTGAAAACCTAAGCCAGACATTCAGACCACCACCCAAGCAGCCTTCACATATCAAAGTACCTATGGAATTTGAGGGGAAACTACACCCTGTGTATTTACATGGCTTTGACTTATTAGTAAATACTAATGGAACCCAAGTGCACAAAAAATCTCATCTAGAAAAATCATGCAGGTCTTCTATTACATCTTCCACTGGAGTTGCAACTGAATCAATATGTTCCTCTCCAAAAATCAGAATGTGGGTCAATAGAGCCACATGTGATCATTCTTCTAAATGGTGGTGGCTGTCCCTATGCAGTATTTGAAGGAGAAGAAAAGCATATGGACACAAGCCAAGTTCAAATAAACTAGCTAAATCCATGTCCTACCTCTTTTGGATATATTGGCTTCTGTAACCTGCAAATTGGAGAGGAAGCTTCTGAACTTTATTGGAGGTATTTGTAAGGTTTTCAGCTTGCAGTCCCACAAAAAACTGTCCATTCCCCCTGCTATTTCCCACTCTGTACAACCTCTTCCGCCTCCCAGCAGATGCAGTTTAGCAGTCTAGCAATTAGCTAAATTGAAGAACTAATACAGAGAAGAATTAAACAAGAAAAACAACACCTGTAATTAAAAAGGCTCTAAGTTACCAACCAGTGCTGTATAATTAAAAATGTCAGTAATTATAATTGTTCTCTAGTCATTCATTCATGGCTTGTTCCTTTTGGCTTTATTATAAAAGGAAAAATATAGCTACCTGTTGATAATCACAGCATAGTCCAAAGACTTTCTACACCCTTAGATGGAAAAGCTTAGACTGAAAGCTGTTTATATTTTCTTATAAATAGTACAAGCCATGTCACAATGCTGTTTCATTTATTGGACTCGAACTTTAAGCAATCTGTCCATAACTGCACTAGAAAATGTTCAGAGCAATTTGCCAGGCACCTATGTGGACAGTAAGTATCCTGAATAACATGTGATTGTTGTACTCTGAGCACCAATAATAAGCAGAGCACTAAGTGTTCCTGCTTTTAAAGCAAAATGTAATTGTTTCTGGAATACTTGCATTTGAAAAAACATCTGAGTGTTTTTACTGATTCTAAATTATTATGATATTTTGACTTTGGAATAATGCAATTATATGACACAACTATGAGGAAGAAATGGGTTAAAGGGAATTGTAATTACACTCAATTTGGAAAAAAAATCTCATCATATGTTTTCTGTCAGCCCAATTAATTTAGCTGCAGTTGTACAAATTCTGCTTTCTAAAATGGCATTTAAGCTCGGGATGGTTAAGAGCTGATTGCAGTTGTGCTTAGGGTTTTGCATAATACAGAAGTGCTGCTTAACCCATTCAAACTGCCACAGAGATTTCAGCAGGTTCTGTCTTTCATTCCCTCTTTTTCTCCTCTACAAATATCGTTTCAGTTACAGTACCTGTGCAGATGACTGAGACAGCCCACTGTGATGGATATGATTCTATCAGTCCAAATTAAAATCTACCATCCCTTGTTGGGTGTCTTCTCCAGCAGCTCTAGCTGATGATGGCTAGCAGAGAATTCTTAATTGCTCTCTTTTAAGCCTTCCTTACTGCTCTATTTTATTGTGAAAAATACCAATGTCCTGCCTTTTAAGTAAACTTTAATTAGACTTAATGTGATATTGGTTACTTCTAGAGCCTGCAGGTTCTGATTCCATAAGATCTTAAAGATATGGCCTACTGTGTCATGTTTTCTTCTAAGTTCTGCCCTTATCTTTTTATTTTTGTTTGCTACAATACTATTTGCTTTGTTCTCAACAAATATATTGTTCCCCAAACTGCTGCTGCAAACGTTTTTTTGGTCCAATCCATCAGCCGCCTATGTTCTGTTCCCCTTTGCATCCTGATTCTATCTTCCCTAGGTAATTCCTATGTGGCTTTCAGAGATCCTCTCTGCATCCATCCAGCGCTTAAAGTCTGGTTCCTGCTTCAGAATAATCATTAGTCCACATATTAGATTTCTAAACAAGTATATTCATACCTTCTGCCATCAACAGGCCTTGGGAGGAATCCCTCATAATCTTTTGCTGTTTTACCTCATTATTTGCCTTCAGGTGCTTCTTTCAAGCCAGTGACTCACTGTGTGTTAGAAATGGCAAGATCCATTTTCACCTGGGGCCAAGCTACACATTTACCTCTGGAGGAGGCGTGAGCACAGGCAGTTCCCGTGGTTCAGCTAATGTGCTGGAAATCTCCTCTCCAGCTTTTCTCACAGTAACTGCTCATAAGCCACACCACCAAGACTCACCTGTCAGCTTCACATTTGCTTTGAGCGAGGCTGATTTCTCTCGCTCTCCCTCCGTTCACACACTGCAGCGGAATATTTAAACTGAACTGAGCTTTCTGTGGAATTAATTGTTTTGCCATAATGTTTCTTTTCAGTTTTTTATCATAATTTTTTTTCTCCAAATGAAACCTTAAAGGGAAAGGTACAAAGTAAGCCCAAATGCTTTCAATTGCTGCAGCAAGGAGTCTGCAGTGAAGCTTCTGCTTAACAAAGTGGAAAATAAGAAAGCATGTTTTATTCCATCATTTATTAAAATTAAGGGAATGAGGGCCTCATTTGCTTAAAAATTGTCTATTAGTATTCACCAGGTGGCAAGCAGCCTTAATCTCACACCATTAAAGAAAACAGAAGCTCATTAAATAGTAATTCTTTCTAATAGTGACAGGAGCTTGGGTTTGAGCAGCACTGCTCTAAGTTCCCATGAAAATTGTTCATGATGATCACCAATAAGAGGATTTTTTGTACCTCTCCCCACTCCCAGGAGCTTTCATTCCATCTGTAATCACTTATGAATACCAGACAGGCAAAGAACCTTGCATCAGGAGAAAAAGGTTTCACTGTCAGACTTCTGATGTTACAAAATAGGACAGAAGCCGTTGGATACAATGCAAGGGAAGTGATTCTTGAACAAGGGAGGAGTGTTCTGAGAGATACAAGAGCTTTGGGGGTCCTGGAGTTTTCCTAGCTTTTGGCCAGTACTGCTGTGGTTTTGAAACAAGAGGAGGCATGTTCAATTTTTCTGCTTTGACAGCTGCTGTTTGACCTCTCATTAACAGACTTGTCAAGCCACCATCCTGTTGATTACCCCTCTCTGGCCATTGCTATGCTTTCCCTTCCTCCAAAGGATTTAGTCATTAATGCCGCCTTGTTGCTGTGTAGGCCAGCTGTCAGCACTACCCCACTATTCATGTACTAAAGCCCTACAGTAATGGACAGGGTACTCCTATGCTCATTTCAAACCCATTCCACTCGGAATGTTATAAAACGTCCTTTGCTCTCATTACAGCCCTCAACTGTTCCACTGCTTTGCACGGCACAAATCACTACCTTCACTTCATGCAGCTGAGCTGCTTGTGGCTCTTCTGATGAACAACTTCAGGCCATGTGGCCCTATACCTTATTTAACATTATTCTGTTCTCTCCCGCACCAATGCTGGGCCAGGCATTGTTTGTTTTGGGTATGTGTGTGGGAAGATTGCTTAGTGCTGCTCCTTAGACACGCTTAATTCAATTACTGCCAGATTTTCCAGGCCTCTTGACATTGCTATATATAGCTCTTTAGTAATAATATTATCAATTATTTAAATTTTAATTTGTGCTTGCATTAATTACATGATCCTTTACTGCAAGGGGAAAGAGATCTCGCTTTCCACGATTATATGACCATGGTTTGTCCTCAGAGGCCTGTTTTATTTAGCATCAAATGGAATCGTTGCTAATAGTCATCCAATAGCCATTATCCTATGGGTATGCTTCTGTGGGTCCTTGCTGTCTGAGGACATAGCTTCTCTGAGAAGTTATTAAAGATTTATCTCACTGGGCTGGCCTTTAGTGCATGGGAGCTGACACACACCTGAACTCTGTCAAGGCAGTTTTGCTCTCTCTGCTGCCAATCCCAACACAGGTGCTGCTGGGATCCCTGGCAGCAAAGCTGCTGGGTGTTTATTCTATAATAGAGCTGCTGTCTGACTCCTTACACACACCCCATCATCTTGCCCAGACTGCTTGAAGGGCTGGGGGAAGGTCCTGGGGGATTATTTGCTTACTTGCTTCACAGATCCTCAAAAAGATCTTTCTAGGAAACCAAAATCTCATGTCGGCACACCAAGAGCAGGAGATGAATTCTGGTCGTGCTTGGCAGATGAGACAGCTGGCTGAGAATGGTTTGTGAGAAGATTGGAAGAAGGTTAGCATGACATCCTCCTAATGGCCTTGTTAGCTCTTCTGTACTTCACTCTCTGTTGCAGACTGCAAATAGATTTTTACAGCTAGGATTTGCATCAGCGTTCATACTTCTGCTGTGTTATTACCTACTACAGTTGCTCTGGGTGACAAAATCTTCCTCTGTGTTTAGCACTCGCTATTACAAGAGGTAGATTAGTCGTGTGAAGCAGCAAATACTGTGGCCAAGTGCAATGTATACATTTTCACTAAGTGTGCTATAAATTACCCTGTGCTGTATAAACCCTGAGTTTGTTATAGCATACATGCTGTGGGCATTCCTGTCTGTATCTCTATTCCTTTCTGTGACTATCAAGTCAGTGGTCTTTTATCTGGTGAGGGTTTTTTCGGCATGAAGTGAAGATTTTGATTCCTTCCTTTCTTTCTGCCACCAGGTTTTTAACTAACTCAAAGGGTTTATGAGATGTTCACTGCTTTTTCTTTCGTTTGCTGCTTTGCAGTTGGAAAATGGGAATCTGTTCATGGACAAAGCAGCAGGGAAAATTAATGTTGCATCATATTTTCTTTGCACAGAGCACAGTAAGTAAAGTGTTACCCATAGAGGGTTAAAACCTGATGGAAGAAAGGATTTTGTCCCCTCAGATCAGAGAAGCAGTGCAATTCATTCTGCCCTGGTTGCCCTCCTTCCTACAATGTGCTATTTCACTGAAGCAAGCACCTGTCAGTACTTAACAGAGAACAGCTTTTTGGTGTAACTGAACTAAGGTGAAAAATTAAAAATAATTTCAATTACAGCTACTCTGAGAAATATGAAGAGTGGATTTACTGGGACGAACAGTAAAGAAGCTGCATCTCTTCCCTTCTGTTCCTTGTCATTCCTTACCCCTTGGACTTCATCCCTGCACAGCCACATTGTACAAGCAGCATTTGTTGGCAACCTTTCGTCAGCATTACCAACACATCCCCAGGAGTGACTGATCCATGGTGCTTCTCCCAAATTCTCTGCATCCCATCTCTGTGATGTCCTGTAATGTCACGCCTCATCCATGGAGCTGTTCATTTCCATTACCCAGGTGCTTTAAAGATTTATAAGAAAATAAAAACTAATTGTCTTTTTTCATATTTCACAATGATAGTCATAATGGTAGTCTTGATGATAGTCTTTTCTGGAAGCCAAAACCAAATTCTTCTTGTAACAAAAACACATGTAATTTTTATGGCTAATTAAAAACAGGGAAATACAAAAACAAGCACAAACGTAGATACAGGGAAAACAGTAGGATTATCTTCTTTCACAGTACCCAACAGAAAGGAATTAAATGTATCCAGGATGTATATGAGGGGTTTTTTGGTCTCTATAGTAAAAAAAAAAAAGTGGGATTTTTCAGGGGATCTTTTTGCACGTACTAACAGATTTTGTACTTTAATTTCACTGGATAAATCTGCTACTTCGGTTTGGTCAGATGCAAAATTTTGAAAAGTCTGGCTGGAAAAAAAAATTGGTTTGAGCAGAAATCTAAACTTTTTGTAGAAGCACATGCCTTTCAGTACAATAAAATGAAAAAAGGTAATCAAAGTCTTGCCTTTCCTCCAAAAGTGGTTCCAACAGATGATGTTGAACAAATCCTTTTTCAGCTGCCTGGAGCCAGTGATGATCATAATGACAAAGGGAATAAGAACATGAAAGAATAATCACAGCATCATAAAATTGCTTTTGGAGAGATTTTTGCTGAATTCCTACTAATTTGAACGGGAACCACAGCCTGGGTTTGTGATTAAAATGTAACCACAGCATAAATCTCCTTGCCACCCCCTTTCTTGTGAGCAAGCAATGGACATTGTTGTACCCCCTTACAAGTACTTTCTTGTAAGATTTAAGCAAAATGTCAAGTCAAAAGCTAGCAGTTTGGGGGCAGTGACTCCACAGCACTCAGATTTAAACAACACTGAATGCGAACTAGAGTTGCAGCATGCTCTGTCTTAGCCTGTCTTCACTAAGGCATGCTGTTTTATAACTAACTCCATAGGGTTCATTTTAATACGCAATAAAAGCCTGCATTTTACAAGCATGGCATTAGATCTTTCATGTGGTCATGGTTTACATTATTTCTGCAGAAATACGTGATATGCTGTGATCTGCAAAGCACTGTACACGTCCATTAAATACTGCATGAACACCAACACCACGGGGAACATAAAATATTGAATCTAAGCAAATGGATAGCTCAGCATAGGGGAATGCAGAGATTTTCACCTGTAGGTCACCAGTTAAAAAACCAGTTCAGATTAGTGCCAACACCGCACCAGATATAACTTGGCAGGTGTTCATTGGCTGAAATTATTTATGTCCTCCAGCCTGTGTGGGACAAAGGGTTGTATCAGACAAGCCAAGGTTGTTTGTGGCACCCATGAGACATCATTGTTTCCATAGAACAGCAAAGGTTTA
Source organism: Machaerirhynchus nigripectus (assembly GCA_013397975.1). Taxonomy (NCBI): domain Eukaryota; kingdom Metazoa; phylum Chordata; class Aves; order Passeriformes; family Dicruridae; genus Machaerirhynchus; species Machaerirhynchus nigripectus. The sequence goes on from VZRQ01009973.1 coordinate 1,123,916, forward strand.
AAAAGATCTGGGTACTGTGAACTTTCCAGGCATGTCTAGGACAGGGTCAGAGTTTTAAGACTTGAAAATTACACAGGGGTTTTTATTCTCTCTGCAGAAAGAAGCAGTTTTCTTTCTCCAGGAAGGCTGGGCTGGCACATCCTCTGGAGTATGAGACAGTGATGTGACTGCACAGCCTCCCTCCAAACACTTTTCTCTGTTGGCCACCCCAGGACAGCACATAGCACCCGGGGCTGTCTGCTCAGGGCCTCCCACCAGGGAAGCGTTTCTGGGCCAGTCTTACTCCTGCTGCTTCCTTGCTCTCCTCCCACCGCCTTGCTTTAGGTTTTGTGGCTGCTCCTGACTGCAAGACAGCAATCCTTGATGTGTTTGTTAAGCTCAGGAGACATAAAGCAGATGTTCTTATGACCTTGACTGGGGACCCATGAAGAAACTATCTCCATAATAGCAGCTCCCAGCTGGACTCATTGCTGTTTCTTCCTCATTTGCCTGGTCTACGAGTTCCTTACTCATCTCTTCAGCACAAAAGCACTGCTCTTCTGTGACAGATACCATCTTTACTGACTTCATAAGAGGATCTTTTTGATTCTTTGATATGAATATATCCTTATCTATCTCTGCATCTGTCTTCAAGAACATGCCTGGTCGATTGTAGTTCTTCTGTGGATGCCATTTTGTAACAAACAAAGCTCTCTTTTCTCCAAATCTGAGCTACAGTAACAAGTATAGCTGTCCTGTATCTTTGATGTGGCTTCCTAAAGCCTGTCCTCTAGGCTGAAATGTGAAGGTTGAAATTCTGGCATCTAATAGAATAAACTGCTGTGATCTATGAAACCTATGTGTTTTGGAGAATACAAGTCTGTGCTAATTGGTCTCCTACCTGATAATGGGGAAGCTGAAGGTGCAACCACCACTAGCAAGTACAGTTTCTTCTCTGAAGATCTTAGTGTAGCAGAAGTACATAGGATTTGGTATGCCTAAGACACTAATAGGTCTGGTTTCTAAAAATTCCTAAGATATCAGCATGAGTGCTCCTGATCCATGGGCAATGGAGCACAATTGGAAGCAAAATGGTATGATTCTATGGGTAGGAAAAAACTCCTGCCTTCCAGCTCCTCCTGTCTCTTGGTGACTGAGAGAGAAAAGCAATGTGCAATGTCCTATCTCCCTCAGAGACAGCTGCTGAAGTTTCTAGTTATCCCTGGGATAAGTGGGAACTGGGACCCTACATCTCTTAGCTCAGCACATCACTGCCTCTGCTATACGCTTTCAGAGCGGACTGCTTTGTGCAGTGCCCCAAGGCTTGGAGAGGGGCAGGAGAGAAGGTCCCTCCTCTGTGAAGGCATCAAACCCACACGCCAGGTGGCCCCAGCTGCATTTGCCCCATGCCATTGTGTACACGGCTGTACCATGGCATTAGTGCTGTGTGTGTTCTCCAAGGAGGTGAGGTGAGGTGAGCTGGAGGGCATTTATTTTGCTGCCCTAAAAAGGGGTCCCTGTTTTCCAGGAGCTGTGGGCACCCATCCCACCTGTCTGCTCTGCGTGGTCCAAGCAGCCTGTTTGGGACACAGAGCTGCAGGGCAGTGCTTGCTACAGTGGCTGCTCACCCTGTGCGAGAGGGAGTGTGTGGCACATTAGGATTAAACCTCTGCCTTCTCCTGCCCATCCCTTGGCATGGGAGGAGCAGAAAACCCCTTTGTTCTTCGGACTGAAGGGAGGGGTTGGTGGTGTCACAGATGTTGGTGAAAACACAGGTGGAAGTGCCCTTAAACAGCTGCATAAGAGCATTGCACTAATAATTCATGCACTTTTTGTGTGAATCCACGCCTTGAAAACCTAGGGGAAGTAACTGCACATAGAAAAGCTATGAAGAAAAGCAAAAGCACATCAGAGATGGGTGACAAGTGGATTTGGCCAGCCCAGTAGACTGGGTTTTGTAGGAAACTAAAACTCATCCTCAGAACAGCTGGCTTATTTACTCTGCCATACTCGTAAGCAAGGGAGGCTATTCCAAGTCATGGCTGCAAAACTGCTTTTTTAGAAACTGCAAAACTGCTACACCTGTGTTTTGTGTCTATTTTGTGGCTAAAAGTCATATTTGTTTAACGACTCGGGGGAGAACTGGGGGAGATAATGGCAAACCCACACTTGATTTATCTCTTTCAAGTGAGCCGAGGCAGGCAGAAATGGACACGTCTGCTGTTTGCTGTAGCACAGATCCACAGTGGCACACAGCACTTTGGCATCTAGCACATCCACTGCTTGCCTGAATTTACTGGCAAATGAAACCTTTAAGAGCACTGCAAGGAATTCTGAGTGGATCCCATCCCTCTGCTGTAAGGTCATTATGCAGCACAAAATTAGGCGGCCTCAGCTAACAGCTGATGTCTCCAGCACACATGAGCCCCAAATATAGCAGAGGCTGCAGGAAATTCCCCCGTTATTTCCTAGATCATCTGTGGGAGTACAACAACAACAACTAGGTAATGAAATGTACAACTCAGAGAGAACAGGCTGGCTTGCAAATGCAGCTTGTCAGTGCAGTACAGAAGCCCCTACTGAAAATTAATTGCCCCTCCTGCAACATACTCTCCTTAAGGTGTGAAGTCCAACATCATGGATTTCTCTGCAAGATCAGGAGTAGAAATTACAAGCTCTAGGCAGAAATTCAAACTGATTATCACATTCTTGCCTCTTCACACCAGCATCACGGTTTTGACACCAGCATTGCAGAGCTGCTGAGAGGCAGCAGATGCCCAGGCCCTGGTGTCAGACCTAGGTGGAGGAGGAATTTGGCCATATCCTAAGTGGGTGTTTTAATTGTCCTTGTTTCAATTAAAGGTATTCAGCTGTGTCAAAATCAGGTGGTCAGAGAGCACCCTGGGAAACCTGGCTTTCTTCAAGAGGTTTCACCTGCAGCAAAACCTGCCTCCCCTTTGCAGGGCTGAACCCACCAGCACTGGGGCTTCAGCCTTCCTTTTGTTTCATGTAGCACATTCATCCTGAAAGGCCCTTGTGGAAAAGCTCTTTTCAGCATGCAGCCCAAAGCACCAGCAACACCTTCCCAAAAGATGTGCAGTTACTTCAGTGCTATGGAAGGTATGAAAGCTAGTATGTGTGTACTTGTGCTGTTTCTTAGTCTTTTCCTGAAACAGATTGTTTTTATTATTGAAAACAACATGCAAACTCTCCTGTTTAAAGAAATTTATTTTTTTAAGTATGTCAAGGAAAGTTATTCTCCCCTTCTTCTACTAAAATTCAATCACATCTGAAAGCAGAGATAGTCCCTATTTGCTTCCTGCATCCTAAAAATGTTTTAACTTTGCTGCTTGTTTTGGTGGGAAAAGAATTGTCTGGCTTTTCTTTTCAGTCATGTTTTCTTTACTTATTTACTTGTACTCTGGGAGTGTTGAAGTTCGCTTGAGGCTACGGGAATCTGAGAAAATTTATTGTGTATCTTTTTGAATAATAGATGTATTTTTTTCAAATGAAAATCATATAAAAAATGCTTTAATATTTCATATTGAAAAAAAGTCCAAACTTCATTCACTGTGAAATGTATTTCTTTCTGTGATTTTGTGTTTATTTTATTTCAAATGAAATTGATAAAATTTTGAAGCAGTTAAAATCAGAAATTCAGTAGGTTTAATTTTGAAAATATCTATTTTTGTTCACTATACTTGCTGATGATGTTGAATGTTTTTTTTTCAAATGTTCGGAAGAACTATTTCCTTAGGCCTTGTCTCTTAGAGCTTTTAAGAGTTTCTTTACTGTTTCATAGTATACAGAGCCATAGATCATTAACTTTGGACAGAGACTGATTTCATTTTCTTATCTGGAACAAGTTGGTTCTGATTACAATGGAAAGCAAACTGGAAAAATGCTTTTATGAGCTTTCTTTGTGGTAGTCACAACCACCTGGAAGGAAGAGCCTCATCAAAAAGATGTTCTTTAGCAATGCTTTAACCTCTTCTTAAAGCATTTCTTCACCAATTAACAGTCATGAAATAAACAGTTCTGTCTATGTACAAAAGCAAAGTTTTAAAAGTTGGTTTAGGATTTTTTTTTTCATGACTGCATATCTCCCAAGGAAAAAAAAAAAAGGAAAAAAACAATGATAGGATTATAGAAGCATCCAGGTTTGAATTCTTCCATCACTTCTACATGGAGATGCTACTGGTTTACACAAAACCTTTAAAAAACAATTATACTGTTTTGACTGTCAGAAAGTACTGAGGTGAAAATTCTGTTCTCCAAAATTTTTGGCTTAACATTAGAAAAAAAAAACTTAAGAGGGAATAGCTGTTGTAATGCTTTCATTTCAGAAGCATTACTTTTGTGATATAGTTGCTCTATAACAGTGAGCCTCCATGTTAAAGGTGTAGAAGATTTAATGATACATTAAAGCTGAAGTGGAATGGTAAGGACAGAAAGATTGATTGAGCCACCGTTGTTGCTTCTTTGAATTTTTGGGCTTACTAGACTGTTTGTTTTGAACAATGGATGGCAGGCAAATAATGAAAGACAGTGACACAATACCCAAACAGTTTCCCTGGGCTGGCCAGATATGCTGGAAATGTGATCTCTGGGATTTTTAATTGACTTTTCATGAACAGAAGAAGCAATTAGAAAAGGGAGCAGAGAATTTTTTAATAATGAATGTTAGGGCTTCAAAGAGCTACCACACTTTTCAACTTTGAAGGAAAGTATCATAAAAATAAAAGAAGAAAACTTTGGAATTTAATGCTTGTTCTGGTTTAATGATGTTTTGCGGTTCCCAGACTCTTTTAATTGTTATATTGTGCTTAGTATTTTGTGTTAGGCTGAGGTGTGAATGTTAATAGCTGTTTAACTCTCCTGGAATGTCAGCTACTGGCATGTTGCGTGTGACCTCGGGACTCACACTCAGTGTGTAAATAGGAAACCATCTCTTTCTTGGAAGCACAGCCTGTGAGGATCTATGTGAATCAAGCTTCTTCTTTAAAACCCTCCAATGAACACGTCACATTCAACATGATCTGTTTTCTAACCTAGCTGGGCAATTAGGTGTGTGAAACAAAATAGGATGAATGCATATGTTCTTAAACTTCAGAATGTGACTCAAGAATGTCAAGAATTAGGGGAATTATTCACAATGAATCATTAGTCTGACAAACTTTGCTTTTTTCCTGTTAGTCCAGAAATTGCCCAAGTAATTTGAAGCTCTTGGAAGCTAATGCAAGTTCTTTTTTAAGCTATCCAGTGAATGAGATATGGGAATGGTGCTTTGAAGATTGTACTTGATAGTCAAGATCTGAGACTTATAGTTTAAATGCTGTAAGTCTAATAGTTTAGACTTGAAATAATCTAAAAGTTATGCAGTGACTTGGAAATATTAAAATTCATGGTTTGGGTACTAAAAAGGCATAAATGTCTGAAGCACAGCCTGAGAAACTAAGCCACAAAATGATTCTTCTTTACTATCTCAATCTGAATTACTTCAAAAATGAAGTCTGGTTTAGTCCTCAATGTGAACTTTAATGTTTTAAGGCATTTTCATTTGGCTTTTTTTTATTTTACTTTGTTCAGCTAGCTTTGCTTGGAAAAGGACCGTTCTGTTTGTTTTCCACAAGTGCCCTTGGTGACAACCACAAATCCCTGAGCTGCCCAAGATACTGCATGTCGAAAGCAACAACAGGGATTTTTATTGTCCAGGGGGATTGAGGGAGCTCTTCAGGCCCCTCCTGCACAGCTCAGTTCATGGCCTTGGACGCACAACACCGGGCCACAGTTCCCTTTGCACCTGTTGCACCCTCCCTTAGGTGAGACGATCCCAAGTGGAATGATTGCCATGAAGATGTGCATTAGCAGGACTTTAGGCCAGCCTTCATTTTGATGGGACAGATGGGACAGCACGTGTGCCTCTAGCACCTATATTTGACAAGTATTTGGCAAGTGCTAAACTGAATGTAACTGGTGTCACCTTTATTTGGCACTTTATAATTTCAAACCTCCTGAAGTTCTTATATCTTTGTCTTTAGAGTGCTGTGTGAATAACTAGTTCAATTAATTAATCCACCTAATATAAAAAGCAGATTTTCCTTAAAAGTGAAAGGCTGTTTCCTAGTCCTTCTTTCATTACAGGAAAGGAGAAGAATGAATGTAGAAATGTGTAATTAGAGGGCCCTTAACTTGCTTAGCTGAAGGCAATCCCTAGTGTTAAAGATGTTTTGGGGTCTGTAAAGACATTTCCTCAGCACTGCCTTGCAAAATGGAGTCATCTGTCATGTTCTTCAAGGCAGCCAAGTCTAAAATGCTTGGTGGGCGGCATGGCTGCTGGACCCCTTCCAACAGAGCGGAGAATTGGAATCCACAAATTTAGCTAATTAACCTGATGGTTGCAAGTCATGGCTAAGGCAGGACACATCCAGTGTAAATTTTTTCCACTATTCATCTCTGAATTTATATCTAAACTCTGTGCCTACTCATGGCAATGTTTCTTTACTTTTGTTTTTGTGTATTGTACACTTGCAAGTGCACACACATTAAATTACTCTTTTTTTTCTCTCTCTCTCTATGGTGTCCTATCAGAGGGAGTGATCTTGGGCTAATCAAAGCATATAAATAATGCAAAGAGGGGAAAGAAGTTGAAAATTAGTACAGAAACTAGCTCTTCAGCAATTGGTGACACGTGAATAGAAGAGGATTTCAGATACCCTTACAGTGTCTAGCTAAATCCTTAGGCTGTCTAGAGATGCTAAAGAGTGTGTAAGGATCCTTTTCTTATATGCTTCAATTAAAGTTGAGAGGAAGGGTGTGTATTAATAACGAAAATGGCTTTAAAATCCATTTTGCACATTTAACAAGAGCTGTCAAACTATTGTCAGATGATACTGAGGCAGCAATTGGTGATAGCAACAGGTGGACTGAGATCAGCAAGGACTCTTTCTGCTCTCCCCTTCCTCATTCCTGACACAGGAGACACTCGGGTTGAAGCCTGAGAGGCTCTGCAGGTTGTGGGACAGTGACCAACTCAGCCATGGCCAGTGTGGACACTGGGGAGAGGCAGCAGAGGAGTTCAGGGATTGCTGAAGTTTTTAACAGCCAGCCTAGGAATGATGTGGTTTTGACAGCCACTTCTACTGAATCAACCAAGCTGACACAGACCTGAATTAACTGTTTTGTTTTATTTTTAAATCCATAAACATGAATGCAACTATGTCTTGAATGAGAAAATTGCTGCATTAGAGAGAGACTAGTAGAGTGTAACGTGTGTACTCAGAGACAAGAAAACACAGTGTTTAAGGAAGTCAATGGATAGGTAAATGAACATTTCCATTTTCTTTATGCCTTGGAAGTCTGACTCCTGAGGATCTTGGCACTGCCCAAATTGAGGTGATGCTCTCTTAATGACTGATGGCTCCTGTTAAAAGATGGCTTGGTTAAATGGCTAATGTTTGGAGGGTATGAGTCTCCCCTTGCTGCGTACAGAAATGAATTGCTGCCTGATCCAGCTTAAGCAGTAAGGCATGGGGACAGATGACATGTCTGAAGTGAAGTGTTGGTCCAGATGACTGAGTCAGTTTGCTTGAGATATGTCTGCAGAGACACACTCCTATGGTCTTTTGAACGCAAAACCCCTAGAAAGTAATACTTCACTTCCTCTGATTTCCTTTTCCCTGGCATTTCACTGTTGTTTCTTTTCACTTTTGCTATTATTCTGACCTGCCATCTGCAGATTTTCTGAACCTTGAACAATAGCTGTGACTTTGCTGTGAGAACTCAAAAAGTCATTAACAGAAGGACTTGGCTTTAAGCAAATGTCACATCACATTAGTGTAACTCTCGGGCATTAGCTAGCTCTTAGCTTGGCCCATTCATTCGGGCACAGTTCAGAATGCCTTCTTGCTGTATCAGAGAGATATTCTGATTATGCTGATTACTTTTGTCTCCATCTCTTTTGATTGATAACTCAGTCAATTATTAGCATTCTGAACACAGCAGGAGCTTTTCTCAGCTCTTGTCAGCATAAGAGGACAGTGGCAAGGAGGAAGGGAATTTGTAAGCAGTATCCCAGGGAACATAACCTACAGGGTCAGGAAGTATTAACGAGAGAAGTGCTACTATAATTAGATGCTGTGCATGTGTACGGTACACACGTCTTGCGTTATGCTCTTCTTGAGGTGCAGCCCTGGGATCTCACAATAACCAAGAGGAAGATATCTAAGGTTTACTAGCAGCCTTCCACAGTGTTGTTTGCATCTGCCTTTGCAGGTGAAAGGAAAGGTAACACTGGGCTTAGGATTCAGCAGTTATATATGAGAATGCCTTTGAAATGGCTCTTCCTTGGTTGACTGATAATTCATTTATTACAAGGACTGCAGAAATAGCACAGAATATTAGTTAGCACTCTAGCATTACCCTCAGAGGTCATCAGAAGGGTATATCTTAGAATGCTACAACAGCAGAAGGGGGATGAAGCTGATTTTTGGCCTCCCCAGTGCACTAGCAGGTACACTGATCCAACAGTGCTTGACATACTTTGAAGCCTACATCTGCCTGCACAGCCTTCTCCTCCTCCCCACAATTTACACTGGAGGCTGTATCCATCCCTAATGCCAACACTCCAGCAAGTATCTATTCCATCAGAGTGTCAAAAGAGCAATAAAGTCATTGTGGCAGAAAACTGAAAAGCAAAGAAACTTTATTGTGGTTGATGTACGATTCAAAGAACCTGAATTTCAAAGCATGCTAATGCCTTTCCATTGTCTAGGTGTTTCCTTTGAGCTGGGAGCACACCCAAAAATGTCCCTGAGTTCCAAGCAAGGAAATAACTGAGAAAAATTTAAAAGCTGGTTAAGTACATAAATAGGTAGATGGAAAATGTAGCTCTTGATCCTAGACCCCAAGCAGTAGATTAAGTAGTGAGTGTGTGTTCTTGGCTATAGCTGGCATGCACAGTGAGCAAACAGAAAATGAAAGCAGTAGGGTGAGCTTTTCTGGGGATTTGAGCAATTACAGAATATTGAGATTATTCCTAAAAGAGAGCTTAGTTTTTATGTTACAATTTTCTCCCCTGACTGGACTAAGGTCTGCTGCTTTTTATGAAAATTATGGTCCTGGTTGTATCATTGAATGGGCATGGTCATCTGGGAATGAATGCAGCTTGTTTTACCTGCCTACTGACTGGCACGCTCACAGAGACAAGGTCTGTGTCCTGCCTCAGGGAGCAGAAACTGATCTCTTGTGTATGGCAAACTGGAGAAGGGGGAAGCCCAATCACCAAGGAAAACGAGATGTGCCTTATGGAGATGTGGCCACAGAGCTTCCTCCCAGCACAGGTCAGCAGCTCCGGAGTGAGCCGAACGCAGCTCAGTGTGTGTAATTCACACATCTCCTGGGCCCCATACTCTGCCTCTGCTTCCACGTTTCTCAGTGTCCTCCTGAAGGCAAAACTGGGCTTCAGGGATGCACAAGGGCTCAGCCTGGAGCACAGACTCAGCCTCTGATTTGCCATGAGATGTAAATCTCCGAGCCTGGGGTTTATGTTCACTGCCAATTCAAATCCTGGCAGCTCTGGGAAACACAGATCTCATTTGAACCTCTAAAGCTCCCTGACAATGATACTGCTAAAATCCGTAGCTGGTTTCATGGAGTGCAATAGGATTTAAATCTGCAAACAGTCTGGTCTGCACAGGGACTGATTTGAAATCTCTTGGCCAAATGCAGTTGAGAATTTTTTTTATTTACACCACTTGTTTGCTCTTTTTTTCACATGTAACTTTGCTCATATCCGGCTGGTGTTAGTGATAGTGATGAAAAGACATAACGATGTAATTTCCCTGTAACTTACAGGACTTGCATGAGAAGGGCAAACCCAAATGAGGGTGATGCCTGAGGTATTGATGGACCTCTACTGTTACTAACTGGATTATGTCTGGTGGGCTGTCAGCCTGAAGTTAATGGAAGGGGAATGAGGACCTAACCATAAACAAGCTTACTTGAGGAGAGGGAGTGAGAGTGTTTGACACTAGACTGAATTTTAAGGGTCTCAGGTGACAATTTGAATGAGTCATTTTTGGGCTGTTCCACTAGGGAAATTCATTCAGTCCACAATCAATTTCCCCTGACACTCACAACCCTCATAGGGTTTCTGGTGTTGGTTACTTGTTATCAGGCAAAAAGAATTTGATTTTCATACTCCTTAAGTGAAACAAGGTTGGAGAAACGAATAAGGCAAACAAGGTCATCTCCCGTGCATGGTTTTATAAGCTAGATTCCATTTCATGCACACAAAAAAAAAGGTAATAGCTGGGTTTCTTATTTCTTTGCAGCTTTTCTTTGCCTCAAAGTAATGTGTGGGCTTATTATTTTTTTTTAAGTCAATATAAAAGAGACAATAGATGAAGCAAGAAAAATTCACAGTTCCTTTCAGAGGGGGCATTAATCTCATGGTACAGGATTGGTGGCTTCTGTTGGGCTTCCAGCTCCACAGTTCATTATTTATATGTATTTTGGGGGCCATTAACACCATTGCTAAATAGCTGTTACTGACGCCTTTCCAAATTGAAAATCTTATGTGCCAGAGCAGGAGCTGAGTGTTGCTGTGCTCGGAGGTGGGGAGTCTGGCTCCAAACCTTGTGCAATATTGTGTCAGACTTTCTAGGCACCTTTTGCATAACAGCTTGCTCAAATGGTACTGAAAGAAATACATGTGTCCCAAAGAAACCTTAACACAAAAATACCGGGCTCATTTGTGTGAGATATTTAGGGGAACTGCTTCTTCAGGTGAACCAAGGGATGTTAAAGCCATGCATCTACTCTGGAGAGACTGTGAGAAAAGTATTTACATTTAGAAGATGCTTTTAAACCCACAAAAAGTGCTCCTGAAATACCCTTGAATTGCAGCACGGTAAAGATTTAGAAGGAAACAGCTGCCATCTGCAATGTTTTTGGATGAGAAGTAAAACAGGATAATGAGTCTTCCTGAAATGTCAGAAAAAATTTTAAGGAAAAGTTTCTTCTAAGATTGACTATCACACTTGATGCTTTTTTATGACAACCTCAGCTTTGTAAACCACTACAAAAGATCAGTATAGATGAAGACGTAGAGATGAGACTTCTATGAGAGTTTGTGTTCATTTTAACTTCTGATTTTTCTTCTATGAGACTCTGTTTATCAAGCTGGGTTTAAATAAGAATTCAGGACATCAAATAACAGATGGCAAACACTAGGATATTAAAAGTAAAAAGCCCAATTGCATTTCAGTTCATATTTCCTTGGAGAATCTTTAATTTTCATGTTCAGTAAGACATTGCCTGACCTATCCCTTGTACAGATCCATGAAATGTAATCAAAGCAAGGTTTCTCTCGGCGTTGTTGGTTGTTCTCTGACTATGCAGGGATACCTGTTCGTATTGAATGAATCTCAGTCAAAAAATAATCTTTGCTACATTTACACTGACAGAAGACCAGTAATATCCAGGAACAACAGCTCATAAAGTAAGAGAAGGATTTTTTTTCTGTGTATCCTGTTATGTCTTTTCTGTACCTTGCAAAACATGAATGGTATCCGATACAATGAACAGTGGCATTTAAGTAACAGTGCTCTCAAGAGAAATGCAAAGTGATGCATTTGGTACTTTAGTTCCTCAGGCTGTCTTTTCACTTGCCACTACTAGGAAACTGTCTTCAGTGTTCCAAATAAGCAAATTACTTTAATCTGAAAAGTGCCAAATAGTATTAGGCTTTTCTTAGGAATTAATCTAGGCAAAAGGAAGGCTGGCCCTCTAAGCAAGGGAGTTTTGTATCTATAAACTACTGCTCCTCATTCTGTGTTGAGCACTAGAAAATTAGTATAATGCTGATAGCTTTATTTTTTCATTGCCTACTCAGCAGTTACATTCCAGTAGCTTCCCCAAATTGGATATTAATGAGTCACACTATGTAATTTGTGTATCCATGAAGTGGAATTGCCTAATCTAAAAAACCAGAGACCATACCTAGGTACTAACAAGATCTTCCTCTTGATTTACTGGCTGATCCTCCATTCAGCCTGATTTAACAGCAGTCAATGAATTTGCAAGTTCCTTTGCATTATCAGCCTAAAGGAAGGGCCCACTAAGAGCCCTGTGTGCAGCAGTAGTGGAGGAACTTCTTGGAGAGGAGCAAGTGCAACTTTGTGTCTTGAGGCTCCAGAAAGCATTAACCCTTTGTGAAGCACCTCGTGGTGATGAGCAGGAGCTGTGGTGTGCTGGAGAGAGAGCTGGAAGCAGTGACACAAGGATGAGGGCACAGATGGTGGTGACAAACCTCTAGTGGTTACTTCTGCATGGGGCACTGCAGGAGCAACGGGATCCATTTTCTTAGTTCCCCTGAAGTGTGTTTAACTCTTTTCCTGCGTCATTCTCCAAGTGGAAATCTTATTTCCCCCTGGTGTTAGGTAATGCGCAAAGGCGTTCTTTTACTCTTTTTTTTTTTCTTTTACAGCAGGCTCTAAGTGCAGCAGCTCATTTTCCCTCTTGGTTCAAATGAGCTCAGTTTTCTGCTTCTGTGTGTCTTCACTTCCAGAGTATCCACTGCTAATGAAAAAGCCAACCTCCCAACACTGAGATTCAGCTCTTGCCTAGGAGGGCAGAGTTAGAATTGAGAAAGATAATTATGCACTGCTATATTCCCTTGCCTTATTCCACATGCCGTAAGAAATTGTGCAAGGAGATAAAGTAGCAGCCATGAACTGCGGATATTACCATTACTTACACAGTCATGAAAACAAAGAGTCCTTGCAGATAGCTGCTGTTGATTTGTGAGCCTTGGTCACCCCTGGGCCTGGGATTGTGCCTTTGTTCCTTACCTGCAGTCCCCTATTCCTCTCCCTTTGCTCAGCACTATGACAAATTAGACAAAAATTGTCTCTGTGCTTGCACAGCTTGTGCTGAATCCTTAGTGTGCAGGAGGATCTAGATCATTGCTGGAACGAGATACAAGCTAATAATAACCCCTGCTATTAGTCCATTTAAAATGGGTCAAAAAGATGACCTAATTGTGATAATTGCCTTCTGGTGTTGCTTGTGCAACAAAGCCTTTTGGCTGCATGTGTAGGCCTGTGCCCAGCAGTAGGCAGTCCTGTCTCTAATATCTGAGCTCAAAGATTAAACTTCCATTCCACAGAGCTGCCATCTGCTGCAGCTTGTGTCCAGCCACTGAAGAACCTCGATCACTGATCTTACACACAGCACGGACGTTGTCTCTGTGCTTTTTCATGCCACCTTCCTGGGATGACTTGCTCTGACTAGAACAGACTGCATAAACCAAAATACGTAAAACAGTCTAGTAGGTGAACATAGGTGTTAACTAGCTCGTTTAGTCCCTGCCTTGAGGCAGGATAAAGTAAAAACTGAGATAGTTTTCAGAAGTTATGTTCACCTGCAGAATGGCCAAGTATAAGTTCTGCATAGTGGCACTGAGTGTTTCAGGCTTGATGCTGTCACCTGCAGCCACTGTGTGTGTGACGCTACTTTGTTGGTGCTGCCATTGAACTGAGTGAGGCCATCATTTCCCTGAGTTCCGGTGGTCCTGGCATTTGTGATAAGAAGATTGGATGGCCCTATTTGAGCTGAGCCCAGAAGAGCCCAGGCTACATTTGCACTCTCCCGTGCACATTTTTGTTCGCTCAACTTTGGTGGGGGAGAGACATGCCAGTATGTATCCTGTTACAGGAATTCTAGACTGCTCCCATCTCCAAGAGAGATGAAATGCAGCTTTTTTAGCAGACTGTCATAAATTAAATATTTTCATTTTAATTAATTTCATTTGCTTCTTGGAGACATTCAAACTAGGAATCCTTGCAGGCATGAAGGCAGCCTTCCATCAGTCCTACACCCCAGCCCCAGGAGCTCTCTGGCTGCCCTCTGGGGCTAGCCCAGGGCTCATGGACTTGCAGAAGTGACATACAGGGAGGAGATGACTCTGGACTAGGATGTTCAAAATGGGTTGGTGATGAGGACCACCCAGTGCTCTGGACTGCGTGTTTTGAGTGGCAGGTATGTGATACAGTAATCTCTGAGAGCCAGACGGAGTTGATTTAATGTCAGGAGACATTTTCCAGGGATCAAAGCAGCTTATAGAAATAATTTATTTTTACTTTTAAATGAAGAGAAATATGATAAATGTTAAAAATGGCCCTTAATTCATGAGCTTCACATCCCTGGGGTATGATTAGCACCAGATAACTGGGTCTCCCTGCTGTGCCTTGTTGCTTAGTTACGCTACACAAGTACACTGTGCTTTCATTTTCTGTCTTATGTGAGCAGAAGCAGTGTGATATAAAAGTTGAAAAAAACTGAAAGACTCTCAGAGTACTCTCAGCTGTATTCCGAATCACTTGGGCTCCAGCAACACCACATGCACCATCCTTGCTGTGAATGGAAAGAAGCTTATCCTGATGATGGGTGTAAATCAGTAGAGACCCCATTAGTTGCAGCTGCTGGAATAAAGCAGTGCAAACAAAATACGAATCATGCCCAAAAGACTGATCCTTTGTGGGAAGTAATTTGGTTTCATTAAGAGAGATTAGCATCACAGTGGTATGATAAACTTAAAAGGCCTTGGAAGAGCTATTGTTGTTCTTAAGTAAATACTGATTCCTTAAAAAAAAAAAAAATAGCAGATAGCATATTAATATCCTGAACCAGAACTGCCTTGAAGAGCTGGATACTTGGAGAGTTCAGTGTCTTTCTTTTTACTGGCTTTGTTAATGAGGATTTGGTTGTATTGTAAGAAATCAGAGCTGGCCTCTGCTGGGTCTCATGAGAGCCACTGGTCTGGTGCAGCTGGGAAACCTGGAGAAAGCTCCACGCAGAAAAATGTGAGGACCTGCAATGGAGAGAGGGACATCAGTGGGTTGCAGAGTAAGGCTTCTGTTCACTTTGAGATTTTTCTGCTGACTGTAGAGAGAACATGTCTTTCACAACTCTTTCTTACTGTCAAAATACATATTTTCCTATTTTGTTTGTCCTGCTAATGGATTCTTAAATACAGACACATAAAGGTCTCATGGGAGTTAAGAGAAAACACAGTTTTGCTTGAAAAAATTAATCTGGTAATTCAAGTGGTTTTGCAGAAATTCTGGAACACTTCACTCTAAATACATGGCTGAATGATAAAGCTGTTTCCTTGGGGGACTGCTAATACTTCTTTGCCTGCAGTGGCTACAAAGTCTGTTAACACCAGCTGCTATTAATCCTTTTATTTCATGGCTGGGTCTTCAACTACACAAAAATTAGAGAACAGGAGGGTTAATAAATATGTTAGGTAATTTCCTCAGACTGAAATGGGTCAAAGATCCTTAGATTCTTCTGTATTATTTTGGTTAGCTGTTAAATTTGACTTTTTTTTTTTTCTTTTGAAAGAGGACTATGGAAAAGATGCCTCAAATAGTTGTTCAGCAGTAGTTTTTAATGGTGATTTTATAAGTGTGTGTTAAAAATTAATTTTTCATTTTTGTTGGGGGAGGTGAGGGAATTGCTGATGTAGTAAGGCAGAGAACTGGCAAAAGAGGGGATGCTCATGAACTGGTAGTTCTGTTGGTAGCTTTTGGAGGGTGAACAAAAGATGCTATATTCTGGCAAAGAGCAGCTCTCCTGATTGCCTCATTCATTCTTAAGGGTTATGTCAATCAGCCATTGGTTTGTTCAGAGCTGGGAATACCCAGTACTACTGTTCCATGAACTTGGTGGGAATGTTCTCTTGCGAAGTCCAGAGTGAGCAAATTCAGGGAATCTTGACGTGAGCAATTACTATCATTTTCCTTTAAATGACTTTTGGCAGATGATGGCTCCGAAGTGGTGAAACCAAAGCAGTAGCTTTGCCAACTCTATTGCTTTTATTTTCCAGTATTTTTATGTGGTGATAGATATACTCCTCCCTCAGATATGTTCTGCTTATACTTACACACATTTTACATTGTGTTCTCTGCTTTTAATATCCTTGTATTTAGACAAGCAGCCATCTTTTGTGTATCAACAGATAGTTGTGTAATTTACTGAGAAAACAGTTCCTTTCCTGGATGCTTACTAATATGAAAGAAATTTTTATCCTGGGAAGCCAGTCGTTCTTCCTCAGTTACCTGTGATAGACAAGATATTGCATATTTACCTAGAAATGCATAAAGATTAGAGGTCTCATTTTCACTTGTAATATCTCCAAGGCACTCATCAGCAGGCTCCTTGCTTGAGAGCTTTTGCCTGGTTTTCAGCTGACAAGCCAATAAAGTTGCAGATATGTGGGAATGCAGTGGGCTGACTTGGTCCATGTGGATTTTACGTATTCATCGCGTTAGTAAGGGACAAAGGAATCTTCTCTTTTAGATTTGGGTGGGGATTATTTTTCCTGTTTGATGTGAACACATGCAGTCAGTAAGGTAATGACCAACCATGGAAAATCATTAAATGAAAGAAGAGAAGGAAAATAGATGCCAGTACAGATTTTAATTTTTTTTTCCCTGAAGTGGAAACCTATATATTTCTTTCTTGCTACTTTACTATGTTTCAGCACAGTGACTTCCTGCTTAATGTGGTAGAAAGTATGGATGCTGGACCATTTGGTGTATCATTAAAAAGCATAACAAATAGCATATAATAAAAAATTCATCTAGGTGTTAAAGACAACTCTTTTTGGACTAGATGCTCTGGAAAGGGGTCTCTGTGCCCTCCTGCCTGCAGAGAGCTTGAGGGTGTACTCAGACCACATCCAGTGACTGCAGCCTGTGCAGGCAGGAGCTGACAGGGCAGAGGCACCTCCCTGCTGCTGCTTGGTTCACTGCTCTGAGTCAGGTGAGCTCCAGGGGTGAAGGGCACTCGCTCGCTTCACCTCAGAGGAGTAGTAGGGCTGTGGGAGGTGGTTCCACCAGCTCACTGCTCCTTCCCTGGAGGTTTGCAGCTGCCCAGAAATCTTTCATCCACACACATCCCTAAACCTGACACATAATGTCAAAAGAAAAAAAAAAAAGAGGGGAACTACACTAACAGCTTACCATAACTGTAATTATTAGCCAAGAGAGATGGCAAGGCATTATTTTGAAGCTATATATCCCCTAGCATAATACATATGCTATCCAGAAAATATTTGGTTTGCCTTCCTGAAGAAAAGCCCTTCAGTGGGAAAGCCTGCCCAGTCAGAAATGCTTGCACAGTGTGAGAACGCTAACTGCAGAAGGGATAACTTCTGCCTCATATTTTTTCTGAGTGTAACATCACTGTTTGAGATAGGTTTAAATCAATGGGGTTGGTAGTTAAATATTCTGGTTTAAAAATGACAAATTGATTTTCACCAGGAGGATATTTCAATAAGGTCACTAGGGGCATGGCGACTGAGTAGATCAGCTTTTGTTCACAGTTTACAAAATCTCTATCACAATAACTTAGGTACGTAAACATTTGTTAAACTAGTTTCCCTTGAGGGAAAAGTGGTAATCAGGGCCTTCTCCTAGAGAGAGAGGAGCTTGGCTCTGGTGCTTATATCAATAAGCATTGATTGAGTTCAAAGGAGTTCTGTGGATTTACACCTCCAAAAGGCCTGCTCAGGAGATCAGACACCTCTAACCTGTTCTGCTTGTTCTGCATCTGATACCGCATGGTTCAGATGGTGCAATTTGGTGTCCTCTCTGCCCTGGACAGATAGCAAAGTCACCACTTAGCACTTTTCTAAGTGAAAAACTGTGCCCAGACCCTGCCTTCTGCTCCATTGGGCTTTGGCTAGGACATAGACCACCCACACCATTTTGCTGCCTGTCTGCCCATTACTCCTTCAGTAGCCATCAGCAGATATGCCCAGTCCTGAAATTCAGCCATGAGTAACATGCGTGGCTTTACTGCCTGTAAGCTTGTGATTGTAGTTTTTCAACTTTCTGCCTCATCTGAAAGTGCCACAAACCTGATCTGGTTTGATGAGGTGGGGAGCTGTGAAGAGCTGTGTAGGACTCCCAGGTTCCCACACAACTTGAAGGGTTACCATGAGGAACAGCCTCTTACTGGGTCTGGACAGCAAGGTCATGCATCTTCAAGAACCTAACTGGGAAGATGGCTGATGGCTGTCTTCTCAGCCCTGTTTTCTTCTGAGGGGTGGGATCTGTTGGGATGTGTCCATTTCCCATGACAAACCCTCAGCACAGTCCAAGGGTCAGTGAGAGATTCCCTGAGCTCATCTTGCTGTTGGTCACAGGATGCTGAGAGCTGTTTCTTATCCCTGTTGCTATCCTGCTGCTTGAGACCAGCAGAGGGGACGGTATTTCTTACACATGCAGAACTGGATCTAAGTTCTGGTAACTCCTGCAACAAGGAACAGTAGTTCTGTTTCCCTTAGGCACTTGCACAGATCTAGCAGCCATGGGATAAGCAAGGTATATATTCATCCAACCAATGAGTGGGATTAAGGGGAAATACCCCAGGTCCAGATTTTCATGAAGAAAACTAAATCCTACCTTTTCTGGCTTACCTTTTTCCAGTTTTGTCACAAAAAAAAATCTCTAGACTTGCTCTGTTTTCCTAGGAACTGTTTTTCTGCTGTCACACACAAAGCAAATTTCAGATTTCATGAACTTCCTTTCACCTAATTAGACATAAGCAGTTCCAGGAAGCTGTTCTTCCTTTTATCCTGGAAGGTTTAAAAATGTGAGGATCAGTAATGGAAAGTTGTATGTATCAGCTTCAGAGAATATTGTGGTTCTGAATGGAGCTGATTGATAAAGAAATACTGAGGATTGGCAGTGTAATATTCATACTATCTCTGTACACATTTTACAAGTGGAGAAGACAGTGGGCTTTGGGGTTTTTCTCTAGAGGATTTGACAGGACAAAACTCTAAATGCAACTTTTCTAAAACTTTTGTGATTGTAGCATGGGGAATGCAGATGAGGGGGGGAAGGTTGTACCCTGTTAGCTTTTATCTGGTTGGGGTCTGCTGACAGTAGGAGATGAGTATAAATAAACCTGCTGTAATGGGAAAGCCGAGTAGGAACTGACTCTGAAGGAGGAGCTTAGCAGAAATCCCAGCCAGAGACTATTTGAACTGATTGACTGTGCAGCTGAAACCTGAATTTACATTATTAGTGAACACTAGATGAGAAAGCTCTTCTTGGGGACAGCTCTGACTAACCTGCATTTTAAACCTACAGTGCACTTCTACAAAGCTGTCTGTCTTTGCTGGTCTCCTGATAATTTCTTCCTTGCTTAACATACCATGAAAAATATTTAAACCTTCCCTATCCAAACAGACACACGCTTGAAAACTGAAAGAGCCTCCTGAAGTTTCTTCTCCCAAACTAGGTGTGTTCAGTTTTCTGAAGCACTTGCTGGCCACTTGGGAGTTTAAGTGCCTACTTAGGGAAGTGGAGTGTCAGCTCTGCCAGCCATCAGCGCGTGGGGGCTGTGGGGTGGAACTGTTTGCACCTTCTCATCACTGACACATCCTCCCCACCTCAAGGAACAGTCCTACAAGGCGACCTCTTTGTGACACAGGTGCTCATTTAATTTCAGCGGTTGCTCACATGCAACAAAGCCAAGCGTGGCTCCTGGGAAATTCTGTTGACTTCAGGAGATTTACCGTGGTGTAAATCAGAGGCCAGGTGACAGAGGAAGCCCATACGTTCTCCTGGAGTGCTGATTATGGGGGAAAGGAGCTGGATTAGAAGAAAATGATTGCACCCAGATTGTTTTCAATGTTTTAATGACTAGCTTAAGGCAGCAAATAAAAACAGAATCAGAGGTGATTTATATTTTTGCTGAAATCTAAACAGGTCTGGCCCTAGGCATTTGCATTTGTTCCTGTCTAACACTGTGGCTAACTCCAAACCTTTTGAACTGCAAGAACTGCTGAAAGAGTGAAGTGAAAACTGCTTGTATAAGTCAGTGCCAGGATTCTCAGAGACAACATAAAGGGCAGGAGGAGGTATATGTATGGGAAGAATTGGGTTGCAGAGGAGGAATATCCTATTTGTAGGGAAAGCACTGCTATCCATAGGAAATACCCTCCACTCCCCTCCCTGATTAGCAATAGCTACTCTGGTAAATCTGTCTCATTGAGATCAAGAATTATTACAGAATCACAACATATGCTGAGTTGGAAGGGGTCCAACTCCTGGCCCTGCACAGCACCATGCCCAAGAGTCACACCATGTCTCTGAGAGCATTGTCCAAACATTGAACTGTGTCAGGCTTGGTCCTGTGACCACTGCCCTGGGGAGTCTGTTCCAGTGCCCAACCACCCTCTGCATGAGGACCTTTTTTCTAACATCTACCCCGATGTTCCCCCGGGACACGGTTGGCCCTCCTGGCTGCCAGGGCACTGCTAAATCATGTTCAACTTTCCACCAACCAGGTCCCTTTCTGCCCACTAGGGACAGGCCCCCTGTCTGATGTCACCCCAGCGTCACCCCATAATGTGCTTATCCAGCTCTGGACATTTTGTCCAGAAAGATCCTGGGAGACAGTACTGAAAGCTTTACTGAAATCCAAGAAGATGACATCAACTGGCTTGCCTTGATCAACTAGATGGGTTACCCTGTCATGAAAGGAAATCAGGTTTGATAAGCAGGACTTCCCTCTCATGAAGCCGTGCTGGCTGTGACTGATGTTGCATTGCCTTCCAGTTGTTTTTCAATACCTCCCAGAATCATCTTCTCCATAACTTTACCAAGCACTGAAGTGAGACTCACAGGCCTGTAGTTTTGGGGTCTTCCTTCTTGCCTTTCTTGTAGACTGGGATCATTCCCCAAGGACCCGGGTGTCTGGTGTTGTGCCTACTCCAGAGCTTTAGCTGAGCAGCAGAGGAAAAGGAGCTAAGACTTCAAATATGACTGAAAAGTTTTGCAGGCTGTCCTGAGCTTTCTTTTTTCTCTCTTTTCTCAAAGTCCCAAACAGAAGGCTGCTTCCAGAGTAAAATCAGCACCAGGGTGATCGGCCCTATGCATAGCCAAAACCAACTGCCATCTAGGGCAGCACCTTGTTAGTTAGGAGAAAAAGACTATGACCTGGAGCCACATAAAGTAAGGTTTTTGCAGCTGTTAGGGGAGGAGCTGAGGTGTGGGACAGCAGCCACTGGTATATATTAATAGCAGAGAAGCACTCCCTGTCTTTCCACAAGCAGGGCTTACCATTGTACCTCCTTTTTCTCTGGTCACAAAAGCAGCCTCCCAGCCTCTCTAGGGCTGTTTCTGGCTCTCTGTCCCTGTTTTGTCACTCCAGAGTTTAGTTTTGCCTAGCCTGCTGAAAAGCCGTTGTCTGTGTCTGGCAATAATCCTAAGGACCACGGCCATTAGATCAGCAGGTTGGTCCCAGTTCACCCTGTTTGGGTGTATCAGTGTCCTTCAGGATCAAGAAGCTCAGAAATGCCATAGCCAGACCCTCTGAGCAAGGAAAGAGGGCTGAAGCCCTTTCTATATAGGCAGCAAGGCTGTAGCAAAATCTGCATATTAAATGATGTTTGCTTTATACATGGAATAGCCCCTCTTGCATTCAGGTTCACATAAAAGAGATGGTGAAGCCTGTTCTTCCTCACCCACCCACTCAGCGATGTGGTGTGGGTGTGTCAGCGACACACTGAGTTCACAGAACCATTTCTCAGCTTCCTGTTAATGCTTGCCACAGTAGAAATCTCATTCATGGATGACAGCAATCTTATCACAGATACTGATTCACCAGCCAGAGCTGAGCATTAGCAATGTGTTTTTCCTACGCAGTTCTTTGATGGCTCTGATGTCTGATACCAGTGGAATAAGGTGTTGGTTAATGTAGGATAGGTGGTCTCAATGGAGGGATTTTTTTTCAGCTGTGAATCTGTGAGGACTTGATGTGTGGGTTTGGATTAGCTATTCTGCATCAAAGGGATTCCTAATTTCTTTTTCCAGCAGTTTTCACTGAACTCCAAGTGTCTATTACACAACACCAGATCAAAACGGGAAGGAAGGGTGAGATGAACTGCTGATACTTGCTGGTATTAATTGGAATGACTCTTCCGAATGAAATCTCCCATGAATAAATTCCATTTTAAAAAGTTAGTCCTGAAGACTGGAGTTTGGGGTGTATTGGAACAAACAATACCAGGGAAGGGAAAGTTTAGCTGTTGGAATAATTTATGGTTTTGTTTTCATTAGTCCATTTTCATTCTGTTTGGGGAATGCGGGGAAAAGCAAGGGCTGAAATTCCTGGGGAACTGGGAAATCCAGAGTAAGCATAAGGCACTTGAGATGCTTAAGCTTTGTGATCTCCAGATTTCCAAGGTTAATTTCGAAAACTATATCCCAGGTGGGTGACAGTTCCCTCATTGTACAAATCAAAACTGCCTGAGTAGGGACCATGGGTACTCGCGAGTCTTCACAAATCCTGTTTCCCAGGGGACATTTTTCTGTGTCAACAGACTGTTAATCATCCTCAGACTTTTGCAGGATTGAGTTTTGATGCATTTCTGTTCATTCATCTGCTTCTTTCAGCTATGTTTGTGGCCAGATAAGCAACGTCCTGTGGTATTGTCTGTTCTCTTCAGGACTATTAAATACGTGTGAAGCCATGCAGCCCCTGTCAGAAAACTGCAGGACACAGGCTCAGAGAGAGATGTAAGAGACAAGGTGTTGTAAGGGACAGCACCATCTGCTTTGTTGACAGCCGCTTGTGCAGAGAGGACAAGGCACTGATTAATTTGTCAAGGACTCGTCTGAAGAGCTGCGAAAGAAGGCAGATAGGTGTATGCACAACACACGAGGGGGTGTGGGGGGCAATGAGATGGCTGTCAAGACAAGAGAGAAGGGTGATATAGCTTTCAAAATGGGTATTTGGACATCTCACTTGGAGAATGGGACAAAGGCACTGACACAGCTTGCTGCAAGACCACAATGAAAGTTGTGAGTTGTTGCTGAGCAGCAGAATATAAGTATAGGTAGTTATTTATGGGGCACAATAAGATGTGAAAAAGTGCAGGCTGGCTGCTAATCCCTGGTTGATTTTTTTTTTNCTTTCACTGAAACCTATGAGGTAAAAGGACTGCTAATCTCCACTAACCAGCAGTGCTGCTGCCAGGCTCACGTACAAAGGACTAAAGGAGCCAGAAGGATGAGGGACTGCCAGGGAGATGCAGTGGAAGGATAAGACACACCAGTGGTCAGTGAGAGAGTTTTCACAGCTACAGTCCACTCTGGGCTTTTCCTCAGGCTGTGTGTCCTCCTAAAGCCATGCTATAAAATGCAGACAAGTTATGTAATCAAGAAAATTAAAACCAGTCTAGAGGCATTTCTGTCAGCCTGGCTAACAAAGACAAAAAGTGTTGCTTTCACAGAAAAGCTGCAAAAAAGAATTATCTTGTTACAATTGGTGCCAGTACTTTGGATCAGAAGAGAAGTATGATCAAATATGGATGGCAAAGATTGACAAACTTAGGGAGAATTTTTGGAGGCAAGGGAGTTTCAAGCAGACTTGTGACCGTCTCATGGCTTTTACCAATTATCTGGAAATCATCTGTTAAGGAGACCTGAAAGATAATGACTGACATTAACCTTTTGGGCAGTTCAACGTTGCCTGTTTATGGTATTAGTTATCTATAGATCCACAGAAAATAACAGGTGAAGACCCCTGACTCACAATAGCTCAGTTCTGGGCTTTTCAGGCCTTACTACTGACAGACTGTTTATGGCAAGGGTCCATTGCTGAAATAAGTCCCTCTGGCACGTCATATTGCAGTCCTTTAGAGAAGCTTCCATATGGGGTCAAAGAAGCAAAGAGGAATGCTCTCCTACCCTCAGCACTGCATTTTTAAAAATAAAGAGATTAATACCACAGGTACTGTTCCATTGTCTTACAGAGACATGCATATACAAAAAAAAAAAGAGAGCAAAAGTGTAAGAATAACTGAATGCTTAGGGACTGCATACCAAGACTGAGTGTACACTCCTCTCAAGATAGGATGCGTTCAACTGGACATGTGCCTTTCTCAAGTCTAATCCAGTTCAATAGTAGTAAGTGTGAGGAAGATGAAAGGACAGTATTTGAGGTTCTGCTGCTCTGGAATGCTCACAGATTCATTGCCAATCAAAGTTATGTGGATTGTGTGGAGATGGTGTGCAGTGTGGATTGTGTGCAGAGACATTAATCATAGGAGAGGTGTAAATTAAAGGAAACTTCCAATTTTGCTGTCAATTGTAAGGGCACTGGGTGCTTAATGAAAGGAATTCCATTTTGAACTTGTCGCAAGCAACCCAACAGAGCAGTGCAGTCTGCTCTTCCATAGACAGGCAACAGAGCAGTGCAGTCTGCTCTTCCATAGACAGGCAGAGAGGGACTGGGGCACAGATCCCTTTCACTTCCACACAAAGTCTTTACTGATCCCTTGGTTACAAAAAAGATTTTTGTCTCAGTCATAAACTCCTAGTCAGACTTCTAAAACACTACCTAGCAGCAGGATTGACATTGGAGCAGTGGAGACAGACCTCTGCCAAAGTATAACTGCAGTACTCGGGACTTAAGTTAATCAGAAGTTTGTTCCCAAATCTGTAAAAACCATGGAAAGATTTCAGTGGCTTTGGATTAGACCTTCATTTATGCTGTTAAGATAACATGTACCAGATTGATTTCTAACTGCCTAGCTTAGGTTTTAAGATGTTAGCATCCACCTCTTCCAGGTTCTAGCCTGGAAGATTCATGTCACTTGGGAAAACCTAATTTCATAACTACTGTGGGTCCTGGTTATAAAAAATTCGTCCCACAATAAACGTGTTTTTCTTGCTGATTTTTCAGGAGGAAGCAGGAGGAAAATTGAAGTTACTGGACAAAATTTTGGAGTCATTTAAAAAAATCTCTGGAGAGTGGATTTTATTCTAGGTTTATTTCTGGGTAGCATAGGTTTGGGTGGGTTTTTTTGTTGTTCTTCTTCTGGTTTGGGTTTTTTTGTTTGGTTTGGGTTGTTTGTGGTTGAGTTTCTTAAATGTTTCTTATTATTTTTCTTACTCATGCTTAATGAAACTTTGGCTGTTAAAATTCCTCATGAGACATGCCAGGTAATTCACCCTGTGTTTTACGTGCTATCAAAATATATGGATCCAGCCTGTGCAGCTGCTTGCTGTCAGGTTCATTACATCCTGAGCATCCGTGCCCCCGAGTGATTTCTGCTGAAGCCTCTCTCATTCACTGTGGGAGATGTCAGACTCTGCAGAGAGCAGCTGATCCTCACGGAGGTGGGAGCAGAGCTGTCTGATTGATTGTCCACAGAGGACAGTAGGCACTGAGTCAGTCTGCAGGGAAGGAGGATACAGCAGGCACTTGGTTTTATCTTTCTCTGAAGCATTTCATTCACATTCCTGGATAACATGTGCATTGTTTTGCCTTTTTTCCCCATAATAAACTGGCAATGGCTAAGGATTTAATTTTTTTTTTCTTTTTGTTTCTCATGTGTTCCTAGAAATTGGAGAGAAAAGTGATGCTGTGTGTTTCAGACAAAGCCAGTTTGTCCTTTTTCACCAAGAAAAGCTTGGTGTGTTTTACTGCATCCAGTGTTAAATCATCTAGAAGTGCCATCACAAACAATTACACCTCGGTGCTTTACATTCTCGAACGGAGAAGTGAGAGGGTGGACTTTTGGAGTACACTTCTCCTAAATACATTGGTATAACTCCACAGCTTCAGGGAATTATTGCTGCCTTGCAGAGTCAGTTGATGCAGGATTGCAGCCAAGGAGTGTGTGGGGCAATTTGCAGTGCAGTTTGCTGCTCAGTGCCCTGCCGCGAGCACACACAGCACCCCTGTGACCCAGGGGACACCAAAAAGGCAGTGGCACTGAGAGGTTGCCGGCTTCACTCTGGAAAAGGCTGACAAGAGCTGCCACAAAGTTCTGTACTTGTGCCTGAATTTAATATGCAAAGCTTTCCCAGCAGGGAAAGCAGTTGGCGTGGCCGCAGCAGCTACTACCTTGCTCTGAATAGAGGTAGTACCTCTTAGCTTGGAGTACGAGCACGGCCGTGAGGTGCACAGGCCAGCAGGATCAGTAGTGACCTGGGCCAGTGACCCCAAGTGAGGAGAACCATGAGGGCAAGGGCACCTGGATCTCAGCCAGCATGGCAAGGGCTTTGTCTTTCACATCTCCATGCGAGGCTGATGATTTGGGTTTGCCTGGAGCATCATGTGGTGTAACTCAACTTTTAGTGCTTGTTTTGAAGTCCAACTCTCCTCATGGCAGAATTTTTAAATGACAGGTGCATGTGCTTCTATGAAAACATTGCCTTATTTCTCTAAACCCTTAGCTAAGTGGATCTTGTCAGGTGAACAGTCGAAAAGAAAGGCAGGAGAGGAACTGTTGTCACAGAACTACCATTTACAAAGGATATCTGAATCAGTGCACAGTTCATCCAGGCAGCTGATGATTTAAGATCATTGTTCAATTTAAAATGACAAGAGAATTTGAACAAAGATTAATATGATTCTGGCACCTGCAGATAGACAAACATGGGATGGGGAAATGTGAGTGTTGATTCTGACATTAAGGGAAAAAAATGCAGTGTTTAGCTCATCTGAGCACTAGGGTCAAGTATTTCCCTGTCTCCCACTTCATTACAGCATTTAGTGCCTTGTCACAGAAGGGTTCTCTGAGGGCTGCCTTTGTGATCACAAGCTGAGTTCCGTGGCAGAACCGAGTAACACAACATTGTATTGCATCCCCAGCAGAGATCTGAGCTGACAACGGCTGTGTTTGTAAACTTAGTGCCCTTTTATGTTATCCTGCACATAAAGTAAAAGAGCAAATAACACTCAGAATGGATCGTCATGAATCCTTCCTTCCCACAGGAAAGGTCTTATGGACTAGCAGAGAAACACTGATCTTCACTCTGGCACTGGCAGAGGGGCACTGCCACGTTAAAAGCATTGCAGACATGGTGTGCATTTACTGTCACCTGAGCTGGAACGGCTGTTTAACACAACAGAGTCTGGTGCAATTTAAAGCCCCTAAACCAGAACCATACAAGTTCCTTTTTATAATTTGGTGCTGGGTCAGGTCCCCAGATGGCTTCAGCATAGCAGCACATTAGGCCAGATACAGTCCTACCTCTGCACCTTCTCTGCAGCAAATCCATGAGTCCAGGCTATTGTTCTGGTAGCTGTTGGGAGGTTTTTTGTGTTTGGGAGGTTTTTTTGGTTGGGTTTTATTGTTGCTGGAGTTTGGGGTGTTTTTGGCAGAGAGGGAGAGGGAAATTTGGGTGTTGGATATTTTTTTTTCCTTCTGTTAGGTCATCTGACATCCTTAATTTTTCTGTGTAGTTCTTCCTCATGTCTAAATGTGTTTAAGTAAATCCATTACTCCCCCCTCTGTTTTGGCATCTGCAAGTGGTCTGTCTCCCTCACTCCTCAAAATAATAATAATTGATTTTGAAGAGAAAGTTCATATTGTTGGCTTTCCTTTATAGCTATCCTTTGCTTCTTCCTTGTAATTCAATAATACGCCTTCTGCTTACATCTAGGTTAGTGGCAGCTCTTAGCTTGAATACTTTGGCCACTCCTAATGTGATAACAAATTGCTGATTATCAAGGGAGTGGTAGCACTTACTTAGACTCCCCCACACACTAAATCTAGATTAAGGAATGAAAGAAATGAAATGAAGGCAAGAGAATGGTTGGCTCCTTCATCAGAATGCTATTAAACAGCAGAGCACAACCCATTCAGTGCCCATTACTGAAAAAATTTAAAAAAACATAACTGAATATTTAATGTGACAAATATGATGAAATTGACATCTGGAAAAGGCTGATATTACAGCCTATCATGCTCTAAAATAATCAGAGGACAAGTCAAGTGTGTGTTTCCTCTAATGGTTATAGGAAGGGATGAAAACCTGCCTTTTGTTTCTGACTGTTTGCCTTTATGGAGAGTTTTGTCTGTCCACTGTCTGTTCCACTGTTCCTCTGCAAAGTGACCATAGTAACACTTGGCTCCTTTACCACACCAGCTCAAACCACCCAGTCTGTGGCGTACCTCGGATTTTTTTTCTCAGTTTTTCCTTCCAAATGAATAATAATGTGGTCTTTTTAGTTCTGTATCCCTGTTTTTTTCCCTTGAGGACATCTTAATTTGAAGGTCATATTTAAGAAGGGATTCTGTTTTCATGTCTTCAAGTTTATTTACAAGAATGACCATTTTAGGACAGGAATTCCTGTTGCTTTAATTCATTTCCATGCCTTAGAATTTTTCTTAAACTTTAGTTTTGGAGTCAAGTCTCTGGATATAAGAATCTCTTCTTATAGAAACACGCATTTTTATTTTCATACAGAAAGATCAGAACATCTGAAGAACATAGCAGAGGTGTATATAGATGCTAGGAAAACAAAAAGAAACTTGCAAAATAAACCACGTGGTCTGGTGGTTGATGTGAGGATAAGAAAAAAGGATAATGTCTTTTGAATGATTATGTTAAGAATGAGTTTTAGGGCTTTGTTTGGAATTAGTTTTGGAGGCACTCCTTTTTGCTTCTAACTTGCCACAGAGCAGTACTAACTCTTTCTTCTGTATTTTTTTCTCCTGTCTGAACGAGCAGAAAGAGGCACTTCTATTTATTTATAATCTCTTAAACTGAGATACATAGCCTGGTGTTCTTGGCAGATTGCATAAAAGACCCATCTATGAACCAATAAAGAAATGCTCCCAGATTGATTGGACACTGGATAAGGCTTAGACTGAGGAGAGCTGGCCCAAATCCATTTCAAGTTAGGTGCAGGTCTGAGTTATGCTTCATCCCTGCCTGCCTTTTCCTGCCTGCAGCTGCAGTCCATTGAAGCTGTTGTCTAGGATACAGGCAGGCTTAGCTTATGCAGCCCATACTTTAAATGCAGAAAGCAGGATGGTTTGGGGGCTAATGCAATCATCCATGTGGCATTTAAAAAGTCACTTATTGTTATCAGAGCTGGTTTCGTCTTTCATGTGGGAAGGTGCATGTACTGGGAGGGACCTTGAAAATAGTGACAGCGACCACAAGAGGTGAGAGAAACAGAGAACATCCTGATGCCTGCATCCTACAACTACATCCTTCTGTGTTATGTGTTGGTGCTGCACGACTGACAGTGGGGATAAAATCTTGCCGTTTATTCACTTACTTAAACTCAAGTTTAGAACTTCCCTTCCTACTATCCTGGATAGTCCTAGGGACCCGAGGAGCTACATTCAGTCTCCAGGGACCCTCCTGAGCTGCAGGACACAAGCATCTTTGTCTGTGGCCATCCACCATGAACAGGTGAGAATTTGAGAGCCACATTCTATATGCTGTGTCACCACTGAGCAGCTTTCTCTGGCTTAATGGCACAGCCAGTGAGGAAGAGGAAGGATCATGTTGTTCTGTTCATGGGCTTTCCTTGCTAGGTGATTATGGTGAGGAAGCAGGAGCCCACCATTTTCTGCTTGCTTCTGTCAAGGAGGATCATGGAGCTTCTGCTAAGACCACTTCCATTAGGGAGAACCATCACCTAAGGAAATCAAATCTCCTATGTCACAGAACATCATAAAATTAATAGAAGGTGATACTGTGGGTGATTGATTTGCAGACATGGGATTTTAAAAAATGTTGGTGTGTTCAGGCTACATATGCAGGGGCTTGTGCAAGTCAGCCTTTCCCTTCCTCTGATGCAGGAGTCTTCTCTGGCATGCAAAGCAAACTTCCAAGCAAAGCAATTAGCCAGTGTCTTTGGAAAGCAGTGCTCTGCCTCTCAAGAATGAGCACACAGGGAGGGTCTGGTGAGACTTCCTCTGAGCTACAGAGCTTTAATCAACATCCTGCACAGAGGAAATTGCAGGGAAAACTGTATTATTTTGCTCTATTGCTCTAAAGAGTAGCAGGGGAAAAAAAAAAAAAGGAACAACAAATCCCCAATAATCACAGCTCATAAATTCTTCATCGTGTGAACAGTCCTTAG
This sequence comes from Machaerirhynchus nigripectus, assembly GCA_013397975.1. Classification (NCBI taxonomy): domain Eukaryota; kingdom Metazoa; phylum Chordata; class Aves; order Passeriformes; family Dicruridae; genus Machaerirhynchus; species Machaerirhynchus nigripectus. Next base: position 1,153,823 of record VZRQ01009973.1, read on the forward strand.
GTAGATACATCCACCCAGGCAGGTATGTGACAGCTTCTAGGCACAAACTGCTGCCCTCGGTGTGGCCTACAAATTGCTGTGTACACTAGCTAACACTTTGCTGATGGGCTGGGCTGTTTAACAGGAAAGAGCTCTTGACTGAAAACAGGCCATTTTTCTCCTTCAAAGCAGATCTATTTTCTCATCACCACGTTTCATAGTAATTCAGTGATACTCAGTTTCCTGTGCCAGCGTCATTTTCTCTGGCTGTTTAATAACCATGCTCTGAACCAGAGCTGCAGAGTATCTCATTATTCTGCTCCAAAGGTAGGAGAGGAAGGGTAGATGTGAAGAAAAACATCTGTTTCTGAGCATGTCATAAGTAAGGGTATGCTGCCAAGTGCAGTATACTATCTGAGATACTGCAGTCAGAATCCCTGCAGCAGCTGTAGGAGAAGAATGAAATGAGAGGAAAGAAAAATCAACATGGAAAAACATTATTGATTTCTTTTCTGCAGCACTGAGTTTAACCTGAGTTAAATATCACTAGAATTTAAAATATTTGGGAGCTGCTGCTTGCTAATCCATTTGCAGAGTTGGATGAAAGCTCCTATTTGTTATCTTCGGAGGATTTGCAAAATCAGAAGGAGTTAATGCTGGAGAAGGCTCTCCTGATGTTCCCCAGTGCCTCAGCAAGGAGACCCACTGAGTCACAGTCCATGAGGGAAGTCAGACCATTTTGAAATGTTGTGAAAGCAGCATCCAAGGCGAGCTTCACTGCTGTGAGAGGCTGAAATGTCCTTCAGAGCAGTGCGGGGGCCAAAAGCACAAGGAAGAAAACTGTGGAGTATAACATCCTGCAAAGATGTGAGCTATGGGTCAGCTTTCCCAGTACAAAATGTGGAATTTGGGGTTTGTTCTTCGCCGTGCTGCTGGCTCTCTCTGTCACCACGTGGTCATCCAGGGCCAGAGGTGCAGAAGCAGCAGGTCAGAGAGGCTGTGGGGTGAAGGCTGGCAGGATGGCACTGCCGTTGGCTGGCACTGCCGATGTGCCCCAGCAGGGACTAACAAATCTTGAGGCAGAGAAAATCAATAGGCGCTGCTGAAATGTTTGGCTTTTGCCTTTTTGTCTCTCATTTCTCACTGGTTTTTTCAGGGTACAGGTCTGGCCTTAGTCTGCTCACTGTGAAAGTCCAGGGAGGTGCTTGGACATGACACCAGGTCTTTCCAGCTTCTCTACATAAATCACATTTAGTTTAAAATAAATTTCTAATGGGAATATTTGACCTAACATTTTTCAGCTGGCAGAGCATTGCCCACCACATGCTGTGTCTTTCTTTCTGGAAGCTTAGTACCACAGGAGAGCCTGAAAATTACTTTCTTGTAATGGGACTGCCTTCTCTTCACTAGGTTTGCATTGATTTTTCTATCATTTTCAGCCATGAGCTAGAGGACATTTCATTCCTGCCGCTCCGGCATCTGAAAAGGTAAAGCATTCTGCCTGTGGTATTGCCGTGACTATTTCAGCATGCTTAGAGTTAGCTGAAAAAGAGTATTTCAAAGGTGTTCTTAGGATGACTTTGTTTTTTAGCTGCCTCTTTAAAAACAAACTATAAAAAATTATAAAAAGTAATATAAAAGGATGACTAGGGGAAATGTGGACACTCTCTGGAAGGAAATGGGAGACTTAGTTAGCCAGAATATGAAGAAGTCTGAAGTCCTCAAGGACTTTTTTCCCTCAGTCTTCACTGGCGACAAAGTTCAACAAGTCCAAGACAAGGTCCTGCACCTGGGTCAGGACAATCCCAAGCACAAATACAGACTAGGTGGAGAAAGGATTTAGAGCAGCCCTGAGGAGAAGGTCTTGGGGGTGTTGGTTGATGAGAAGCTTGACGTGACCTGGCAATGTGTTTGCAGTCCATAAAGCCAGCTGTGTCTGGGGCTGCATCCAAAGCACCATGGGCAGCAGCTCAAGGGATGTAATTTTTCCCCTGCCTCTGTTCTGGTCAGATCCCACCTGGAGTACTTCATCGAGATCTGGGGCCCCCAGCATAAGAAAGACATGGACCTTTTCGAGAGAGTCCAGAGGAGACCACAGACATGGCCAGAGGGATGGGGCACCCCTCCCATGGAGATAGCTGAGAAAGTTGGTGTTACTCAGCCTAGAGAAGAGAAGGCTCCAGGGAGACTTTGGAGAAGCCTCTCAGTACCTTAAAGAGGACCTACAAGAAAAATGGAGAGGCTCTTTACAAGGACATTTAGTGATAGGACAAGAGGTAACAGCTTTAAACTGAAGGAGGGTAGATTTAGGTCAGATATGAGGGAGAAATTCTTCACTGTGAGGCTGGTGAGGCACTGGAACAGGTTGCCCAGAGAAGTTGTGGATGCTGCATCCCTGGGAGTGCTCAGGGCCAGGCTGGATGGGGCTTTGAGCAGCCTGGCCTAGTGGGAGGTGTCCCTGCCTATGGCAGAGAGGTTGGAACTAGGCTGGTCCCTTCCAAATCAAACCATTCTACGATTCTGTAAAAGACACACCAGTGCACTTTAGCCATGGAGCTGTACAGCACAACAGCAGCACAGTGAGGACAGAACAAACCTACCCAAAAAACCACAAGGTTGCAGAAAACTTGATAGTGTTCAGCCTTTGTTTTTTTGACTTGAGGAAATTTTGTCATGAGGTGCATTATGTTTTGGCTGCTAACATTTTTATCTTTTTTTTAACACCACAAAATATTTGAGGTGAGCTTGAGCAGAAGAGAACCTAATGGGTGTTTTAACCAGGTGTTTTAATGAGTAGTAAATTAAGTAATTACAGAATCGAGAAGCAACCTTGCATTTTGGGATCACTGGTTCAGCCCCTGCCAAGACCAGCAGTAACCCTGGGATACCTACTTGCTCTTTGCTCTGTGCGTCTCACAGAGAAGGTGGAAGACTTTTTTTTCCTAGGTGCTTTTTCCCTCTCTCCTGCTAGCAGACTGTTGGGAGCCCAAGGACCTGGCTAGGGCTGGCCATTCTTCCCACTGCTAAGCTAGGATATGGATAGGGTATGTTGCTCCTACACCAAAGCCTGCATACCTGAGTCCCTTCACAGCTGGTTTTCCTTCCTTCATTTACTTACTTTCTTTAACAGCAAAACAAGAGTTACTTTCTATTGCTAAGACAGTAAGGTGGGCATGCAGTTGCTTAGAATAGCTCAGGGATTCAGGAGCATCATTCAGCTTTTTGTAAAATGATATTCATCAGGTCCAAAACATTGGTACTTTCATAACACCTGTTACAGTATTTAAGATGGAAGGTCTTGCAGCAAATGAGATGAGCCTCTTTCAAAAGGTCTCTTTGTTTTTTAAAGCTTTTGGAAGACTCCTGAGACATGAGCCCAGAAGGCTGCCCACTTAATAAATGAGAGACCAAATTTTGTTTAATATTGTCTGCTTCAGAGAAGATGCTCCTGGCAGATGCTGTTTATTGAAACAAAAGCTTGATGGGTTTTGCTAATGATGGTGTAGCCTACAAAATATTTATGTTCTGGGAATACTCTGAGTTGTGATCTTTTGGTAGGAGTTTTTATTGATGGAGTCTAGTACACCATTATGCCAAATTTATCCTTTCTTTAGAGTTATATATATTAAACCTTTTCTCTGTCATTAGTTTTCCTGTCTCCAAAATGAGAATTAGCATTGCAGGATATTATGGTATGGGTGAAAAGATGAATAGTTACTCTTTGGAAAGGTAATTAACCTCCAAAGGCATCTGCCAGAGAGCTGCCATTATACCATCAGCTGCACTCTGTTTCAGTTTTAGCCTTTCCCTGTCCTCCTCCAGCTCTCAGAGGTGCATTATCAGCTCAGTTCAGTGCAAGCAGGAAGATGGATACCTTCAGCACAGCACCTGCAAGGAGCAGGGTGACAAATGCGGGGCTTTCACCAGAGTAACACCCTGTGCTTTGCTCTCTTGCCTTCCAGATGCAGAGCAGAGCTGTGACCTTGGCAGTGCACCTGAGCAGGTGTTGGCAACATCCAGTGATGCTGATTAATTGTGCTTGCTCAGTGCAGGGGGGGCTGCTCATTAATTCAAGCCTGTGTCAAGGAGAGAGGAGACCCTTAGATGGGGTCCTTAGGCGAGCCCTGCTGATCTCTGTCACGGAAAGACCGCTTTACAGAAGGCACACTGACTTTGTGGGAGAGAGGAGGGAGAAGAGCACCTCTCTGCTGGCAGTTCAGGTTTGAATCCTGGTATGAGTGTACTGTAGCACTGAGAGAGAAACACTTAGCCTGTCTACAGGCACTTGTTTGCTAGTAAACAAGAAACACTGTTCCAAACAGAGATGATTAACGGTGACAGAAAAATTTAGGAACCAGGTAGAAAGCTTTACTCTGCCTTGATCACAACTACCCATTATGTCAGTAGGTTCTGATTTTTTCAGACTAATGGTAGGTGTATGCTCATACAAACATGCAACTGTGCACTGGTCTCACCCTCAAGGGACTGTGGATTTATCTCTAATGCTGTCAGATTTATTTATAAAAGATAGAGTACACTCACAAATGCTCTATTGTGCTCTGTTATTTGTGATCAGAGTGAAACCTGATCCCAATGGATAAGACAAATTGGAAGAGGGTTTTTAAGTCTTTGCCCTCCCAAATGAAGTGACTTTTAATTGAAACCATTGATCAGTTTCTATCAGCATACATGGAAAAAGGAAAAGACGGTGAGGATTTCATACAGAATTTCTGGTAAGGAATGTACATTTTGTTGCAATGCTGGTGGAGTGCTCAACTTCATGTGACAATGATAGCAATAACCAGTCTTTTGCTGCTGCTTCTGTTGCAGTGCATGTTTTCCTACAATGACAGTTTGGGTCTCTCTCATCTTTCAGTGACCAAACTGTAGTTTAGCTTTTTCACAACAAAGAGCTAGAAGGATGGTGGAGGTGATAAAGAGACATCTCATACAGGAAAGACTCTGTCACGCTTCCTGGATGTCTAACTGACAATTAGTAAATGACCCTGTTTTTTCATAGATACTTCTTTGTGTTATTGCCTAGCAGGGTGTGTACATGCAGTCTCTAGTGCTGGAGAGAATGCTCTTGCTAGTTCAGGACAGATTTCCAGAAACTGTGAGGGGTTTCCTCCCTCCTCTTTATATGTCTGTTGCAGCATGTGTATCCAGATGTGGTGCCACAGTTGTACATCCCTTTGCCTTCCCCATCCATAATGTGGTTGGATTTTTGTGCAGATGGGCATGGGAATATCTGTTTGCAGAAAAAGCAAGACTTCCTTTACAAAAATCTCTGCTTACATAAAGAAGCACATTGTTCTCAGCAGATAGTGAGCTCCCTTTAAACCTCGGCTCTTCAGCAAGGCTTCCAAATGCCACAGTGACAGAATTAAACTCACTTTGGTATAAAGACACTAGGAATGCATCTAAACAGTGCTTGAAGCTTTCAGGTATGGGTGAGTGCTGCTGCATAAAAACAATTGTTTCCAAACTCTGTTAGTGATTTTTATTTTACTGTTTATATTGCATTCAAAGCATGAAATGATGTACCTCTGAAGTGCAATGCTCATTTGGATCCATGGGTTCCAGCCTCTCCCAGTCAGTGGGAGTCTCTGTACTGATCTTGGCAGGCTCTGGACAAGTGTAGGCAGAGAAGACTGATTTTGTCACCAGAATGAGGAGCAAGCTGCACGCCCTCTCCTGTTACTGAGAGCTCAACTCACGCAGGCATTCTCCTCAGGTTCTTGTTCTGTTCCAGGTAGTAAGCAGATTTCACATGTACATCCCTACACCCCTGTGCAGTCCTTGCCTGGCAGTAATGCTTTGTAAACAACCGTCCTTTGCCAGAACAGTGCTTTCCTAGTGCTTTTCTGCAGGGGAAGCATTTCCTCCCAACAAACTCTAGTGTATGTCCTGACAAACAGCTCTAGTAAAAGAATTGTAAATTTGTGTGGGTTTGTTTCTCTTTGCTGCTTGAAGTATTGTCAGGAAGGTCAACTGACCTTTATCAAGCCCTGGCCACTGGCAAGATGATATCCATAATGAATGTACTTCAAGCAGCCAGTGCTCCAGCATGAGTGGTTTAACATCTGACCCCTTCAGCACAAATAGTGCAAGACACACAAGATACTTGACTCCTTTTCCTAGAGGAGATCAAACTCCAACTGTGTACCAGATAGGGTGTAAAATATCATGTACTTCTGACCTAGCTAGAAGAATAATGCATCCAGTCCTTTTTTTAGCTGAACATAACAGTTCTTGCAGCTTGTTTAGTTTTTTCACTATATGTGAGACCTGTACTGCTGCCCAGAAAGATGCAAAGGTTACTGATCTCCTGGTATTGTTAAGGTTTCTTTTGATCTCACTTGCTCTAACCTCTAAAGGAGAAGTACCTTAATTAAATCATAACTATATTGAATAGTAAAATGAAGGCAAACAGCCTTGGGGCTGTTATTTTCACTGAAAGTACTGAAAGTATTCTTTACTTTCTGTGATACAGAACATAACATCATCTGTTCCACACTGACCAGGGTTTTTGTTAACACTCACTTTGTATTCCTCCCTATCATGATGGAAATGTTTTCCCAGTGAAGCAGAGATGAAACAAGGGTATACATCTTGTGATGAGAGCTGACTGAAAGGTGGCAACGTGGCAGTCTAGGCCTTGAGTGAATACAGTGAGGTGGAGCATAAATGAAGTGCTTGTTCACTACACTCACGTGTTTTAATCCATGGCTTTTTTCTTAAAATTAAGAAAATGGCCCATATTAAGCCAAGTATAATAAAAACACATGACTGAAGTAACCCTTTGTACACGTTAGGGTTTTTTCCACATGAGCTGTCAGACCAGTCAAACACAGCATGTACCACGGGCAAATATTGATGGGAAATCACTGTTTTTCCCTGTGTTTGAGGGAACAAAAATGGGGAGATCCCCTCTAATGGGGAAAGGCTCATGCACTGGCCTTAATATTTTTAAATTTGCACGTGTTATGACATTTCAGTCTCTTAGTTATAGCATGGCTTTCTGCTCATTGTGAGATGTGTTTACTGCACTCTCCTTGAGGTTTTCATGTCTGATGGTCTCCTTGGGGAGAAACAGTTGAAGTTTAGAGGTGGGCTAGGTTTCTATTTAGTGTCATCTAACATGTTTTAAAGGAATTACATCTTTGAGCACTGAAACTGGGATCTTATGATGTATCATTTATATAGGGAGAGACCACCTATGCCCACTCCAGTATCTCTATTTTCCCATTTGTACATCCAAATGCACTTTTTTCTCATGCTATATTAATTACTGACCTAAAATTAACTTGGGCTTTTGCTGTTGCACATTGTTAGTGAGTTTAATGGCAGAAACAGTAATCAGCATTGATTGAGATTAAAATCCCTGACTCCCCTTCCCCACTCCCTGGTTCAGCCAGTGCTTTGCAGCTGTCCTGTGACACTGGGTGGTGCATGAGTTTGCTTCTCTCTGAGATCTTGAGGGATGAATTTAAATCACTCTGTGTGGAATTTAACTTTCTTTGAAAACTGAAACAGTTTGCCTCCTCTGTGCAGAGGGTGTTGTTAAGTAATATATTTTTCTTATAAGAAGGTTAGTTCTGTAACTCCAGTCTTGGGTTTCACTTGTACCCTGTAGCTGTGCAGCTGTTACACAGATAAATACTCTGCCCAGAAGGTAGGGACTGAGTCAGCCCATAAGCAGAGGTGGTCCCTGGGAAGAGGGAAACAGCAATGCACCTGAACTGGGGACTCTGAAGAAGGGAATTTCTTCTCATTTCCTCACCCAGGTGGTACTCTGAGTTTACTGGAGCACTTGTCTTGCAAATAAACCAAGGCTAAATGCTTTAGGCGAGAGATGGAAATAAATGAGGTTAAAACTTACTAGGATACCTACACTTCTTTGACTAAAGACTAACTTTCAAATAAAGATGTTACCAGCATTACAAATATATGAGTTTTTATATGCTTTCTGCAAGGCAGCCATTTTGTCAAACAGGAGGGAGGATAAAGCCAGACATACTGTGCAGTAACAGCAGTAGCTAACCAAAGAAATGGGAGAAAGTAGAATTTAATGAAGAAAAAGTCAGTAAATATGTCAGGAAAGGACTTACAGTAAATAGTCACCTACCAGGGGATGTCCCTACCCCAGTGATTACATGTGTATATTAATGTAGCTCACTCAGTTGCTAAAGGACACTTCCATTTCAAAACCCTGATTGAAATCTGTGTGTTTCAGGTTGGTTTGGATGAAAACCAAAGATGCCAAGTGTTATTTCTGTTCTGATAGGTTTGAAACTCAAGCACTGCAGGTTTCAAGGGCATGTTTACACCTGGGCCATTGGGGTTTTGGCTGCTTTAAGCTGCTCAGTGTGTGTTTGAGGTGAGCAGGCTCGATCCATGCTCTGAGTCAGGTGGCAGCCATGCAGTTGCATTAGCAGAACACCTAATTTAGGGTGATATAGCCAACTGAGTCTCCACACAGCATCCAGTGAGCTGCAAGAGTTTGCATGTGTTCACCCGCACAGGACTAGCTGAACATGCTCTGATCTCCTTTTGAATGACAGTCATCTTTGCAGTATCAGAGAGATCTCCTTCTCTACTAAAGCACAAGCTGCTGTCTGGTCTGTGTGCTGGAAACAGAGGTTTTGGGTCTATGGAACTTAACTGTCTACTAGGTAGTCTTATCTCAGCAGCATTTGCTGGGATTTTGGTGTGTTGTGGCCATGGTGGGGGTGAATTTGTTCTGGAGGCTTGTTAGTTTTTCTTTTTGCTTAGGAGTCAAGTGGCTCCTCATGTGAGGGCACAATAACCCTTTTGGTAGTGATTTTATACTGACATTTGATCATTATGTGCGGGTAGACTTATTATTGTGTATAATTTTAAGGACAACTAAGCTTTGAGATTCCTCCCTTCCATGACCAGAGGATACACAAGAAAAGTAATAGTGATGTGATCATTTGAAATACCTTCTTATACTTAGAAAATTATGATCATTTATTCCCTGTTCTTAAGTCAGTACTCATCCTGATTTAGAGATTTTAATTTTACTTGTACTGTTATTACCAGTTGTTAAATTATAGAAGTCCATTTTTCTTCTGTACCGCTGATCTTGATAAATGCAAAATCAGAAGTTACTTGAACTCATTTGAGATTAAATAAAAGGAAAATGAGAGAGAAGATTGAGGAGGTGGAAGTATTTTGGGATATCACAAATTTATCACATATTGCCTGAGAGTGTAGATTCCAAGGTGATACATACCTAAAACCACCAAAGACAGATGTATCTGACATTATCTCACCCTCTAAATGCTTGGTAAAATTACAGAAAAACTGCAACAATAGAGAAAAGGGGGTTTTTCTTCTTTTAATACCTCCACCTGTGACAGTTAGCCTTAAAAAAGCCTGTCACATCTTTTGATAAAAGGTCCATCTTCAGTTTTAAATGGGAGCTGCCTATGCTGAAGGAGAGATTCCAAAGCACTTTCTCTAAACAGTCCCTCGGGAGCCTTTAGCTCCTTGCTAATACAACAACAAGGAAAGGCAGCTCCTGAGCCAGGCTGTCCTTGTCTGAGGAGGCAGGGGGGAGCCTGAGCCGGCTCTGTGCTGCGCTGGCCCCTGGCAAGGCGCTTCCACTCAGCCCGTGTGGGCACCGAGGTAGACGGGTTCATCTGCACTCACGGGGCAGTTCACAGCCCTTCTGCACAGGCAGGAATGACTCAAGCCTGTGAGGAGTCAGGCACTGATTCCTCTTCTCTCCTTGAAAGTCTGAGGCAGCACTGTGGAAGTAAATGAAGCTGCACTCTGCTCTCAGAAGCAAATTTGACATATTTTAGGGATATGTCACATAAATGTATGTGGCTCAGAACAAAAAGAAACAAGAACTAAGGCCAGCTCCTCACCAGGTGTAGCCTGGTGCAATGCCTGGTGCTCTCAGGGAACTGCATCCATTTAATCCATGTGAGGCTCTGTCCCCAAGTCTGCTGTGAGCAGACAGGCATCTGTCCCTGACCTCTGCAGCAGCAGCTGCAGGAGTTCAAATGAGAGAGAAGCCTGTAATGAGCCCAGACTGTCTTTCTCCAGCCCCTCCTTTTAGCAGAGTGTTATCCGGAACACTTGCTTGCAGAAAATGCTTTCTGTTCAGTGGTGAAAAATCCCTGAATGCTGCTGAAGGACACTATTTTTCTCTATAGCACATGCACTCTGTCCAGTAGAAATTGATTTAAAAACAAACAAACAGACAAAAAAACTATCCCAGGGTGAATTTACTAAATCTTTCAAGTGGGAGGGAATGAAAAGGTCTGCATCCTGCTGGTTACTTTTCTGCACTGAAGGATCTTACTGGGTCTGCAGCACCGGAGAAAGGCAGTGATGGACAGAGGCATGTGTGTGATCAGGAGGGAACGAGGATCTCTGTGTGGCTGCAGGTTGCAGGATATGAGGAGAAACAAAGAGTATCAAGAACCTCTCCTTTGAGACAGAAATACTTTAAAACGTTTTTCTGAAAGGGGACGCCTAGCATAGACTTGGTGAGGGAGGGTGTGGGAAATACAAAAAAAACCCTTTCAACAATAGAGCTACTGCAATGGTGAGCTCGATAGTGCCACCCAGAGTACCTTTTTGCATAATGTATGATGCTCTGTGTGGGTCTGGAAACCGGGAAGATTAAAGCAGATGATCTTTCTGCATGTAAAGCAGCTAGAGACAGCATGATGGATTATTACTGAATACATTTCTGGCCACACATAATTGTGTTCTGATCTTCCTTGTTGAAGTTCTGCCACCATCTCTCTGCCAGACTCATAAGAGCCAAAACTACTCTTTACTTCTCCGTGTTTTGACCACAGCTCTCTCTGGGGTCACTTGCATTGGAAGTAGGTTAGTGCCAGCACCAGTAAAACACTAAAATGGCATCAAAACATCCTAGAGCAGACCAGCAAGGTGAATCAGGTAACTGGCTGCATATAGGGTCTGGAAAACAAGTGTTCAGATTTTGATAGGCGTGAGCTTTGTTTAACATTTTGCGGTTATTTCTGCATTGTCTGATGTCTGATTTGCACTGAGAATGTTAATGCAAAACAACAGAGGGGGATTGTTTTGTCATTTAGTTTCCTGTCATTTCTAGTTGACATTTCTCAGACAAATATTTTGCAGTGTATTTACTGAATAAGGGTTAAATAATCCTTAACACATAGTGGTGAACAGTACAGAAGAAAAACTCTCTCTTGCTTACAAATGAAAGAACAAAGTCAAAATGGTGTACACTGGGAGTTTCAGCAGCCCTGAGATCCCGCTGCTGAGGGACAGGCAGGTGGTCTCGGTCTGCACAGATGAGCCGCAGATCTCCTGGGGACAAGATTTCTGGTGACATGGTTTGTGCTGCTGCCCTCTGCATTGGTTGGAAGAGATTTATTGCAGGCTTGTCAGTGAGGATCATTACCTGTCTTTACATCTGTGGGGTGTTACCTGCTTCAAATAACCTATAATTTATCCCCTGCATTAAACAACTTTTAATTGCACATGGTACCTATGAACACTTAGGTGCCTTTCACTTCTTAACAAATACAAGTGAGAAATGCAGAAACTGCCAGAAAATGTCCTCCTTCCTTCTCTTCCCTTCCCTAGCTCAGTAAGGAAAAACTGGAAATTTAAGGAAAGATTTCAGTCAAACTTATGTTTAGATTTTTTTTTTCTCAGAAATAAATAGCAAAAGTTATTTTGAAGCAAGGTTTAAAATGGAGATACTGCTCCTTCACTTAAATCCCAGAAGCATTTCAACAGTCTTTATTTCAGCACTTATCATATTGACAATTACTCAAAATATGTAAGTATAGATATACCCGCAAGCAGCCTTCAATTTACATTCAGCATTACTGCTGGTCCTTAATATCAGGCTGTGCTAATTAAGTTGAAATGAACACATGCACATCATTTGCTTTCCAAGCTTTTTCATCTAGAAATGTGAGATTTTTATGTTCATTATGACATTAATTCTCCACTTACATACTGTTACTGAGCCTTTTCGATATAACCTTCAAGAATATTGATGCTTTCTATTTTCAACATTTTAATTTCTAGCCTTAAAAAGAGATGTCAACAGGTGAAAAGTGTACTTTAATGTCTTATTATGCCGCTCAGCTCTGTCTCTAATACTATGAATATTTTTCATTTATTCAAAATTAAAGAATTAGTGCCATAAATACACCTCGCGGTGTTTTTATGTGATAAATAAATGATACAAATAATACATTTTTCACTCTCAAAGAGATAAATATGGTTTAATTTGGATCAGCACATAGCTAGTAGGGGTATATAATTTTTTTCGATGCTTCCATTTTTTTCTTTACGATGTCTGGAATTGTCTCATTCCAATTTGCACGGGACTCAATACAAAATGACACGTTTATAGAAAGCAACTTGTTGCCTCCAGACAGCAAAAGCTTGGTTTTTCCTGACCTCAAAATATTTGCTTGTCATGAGTTGCAGAGAAGGGAACCATTTGGCTCGGCTCTGGTTTTGGCTCCCATTTCTCTGAGCTGTTCAGCGAGGCACAGAGTTCCTCCCTGTTCCCCAGTTGCACTGCAATATGTTCGGAGTTGCTGGAAATTTCATGGTATAAATCGTTGCCACGCTGAGCAGAGCCTGGCTGTGTGGATCTGGCTTTGCTGAGGGGCCCTGAGGGGTATCCACAGGCAGTTTCCATGGGACAGGTTTTCCACGGATGCTCTTCAGATTTGCCAGTGCCAGGAGAAGCCAGCCCCTGGTGCTTCCCTGTAGCTGCACCTTGCTAACAAAACACTAAGCTGCTACCTCCTTGCTGAGGAGATTCAGCCCAGTAAGTGCAGCTTGTGAAAAGAAAATCTGCCAGCAGGTTTGGTATCTGCAAAATCAAGCACTTGTGATGGTTGTTCCTTTTGAAGCCAATTCTCATCCCTAAAAGGATTCTGAGATGCAGTTACTTGTCAGGCAGTCCTGTGTTGCCACTTGCAGACCAAACCACAAGGGCTGGCACCAGAAATAACTCCAGGATCCATGGCCTAAACAATATCTGTACTGAATCCTGTTAAAAATACAGGATGTATGCAACTTCTCTGTAGTTGCATTTGTTTTCCTGCCTCTGGGTGACTCATGGTGAAGAGCAGCTTCTCTTTCAGGAGCTGTGCAGCCTGTTCCTGCAGCTGAGAGCAGCTGGGGAGAGGTGGCAGCAAAACATACCCAAGCCCCCAAAGCCTGGGGAGGCCCTGATGTGCTCCAGGAGATCAGAAAGCTTAGAAGAGGGATCAAGAGCCATGACAGCAATGTCAGTATTGAGAGAGCTAGAGAGGCTTGAGAAGAGCACGTGTGTTTCCATCTGAGAGGCTTCAGGACAGATGGTTGTCTTTGTGGTTCTCTCTCCGTACCTCTTTCCACGCCCTGCTAGGTACATCTGCCCCGTACGTGGCACTAGAACAGTTGGAAGCAGGAACTTCAGGCATGGGGGGAAAATGGAAACACAAACCTGTCCTGCAACCACACAGTCTTTTTCTTTTTTCTGGTGGCAGCATCCCAGTGCTGCCTCCCTGGGCTGTTTAACTCTCTAAAAGCAGTCCTGAACATGTATCCTGGTGGATTGCATGCAGAGAGTATCCTAAAAAGCCACACCTTACTGGTGTGTCAATCCAGTGTTGTGCTTAGGCAGGTTGTTGTTCCATTTCTGCAAGATGCAGGAGGTATCTACAGCCAGCAATTGAAAGCTGCTCTTTGATACCCTTAAATTTAAAAGGTTAATGCAATTGAGAATTGCACAGGACATCTGTGAGAGCCCACATAGTACTGTCCTGAGCTCTTCATGCAGGACAGTAGGCAGAAATGTGTAGCAGTCTAAACCAAGCTCAAAGCAGTGATAAAACCCTCTGTACCGCTCAGTTTGAATTCAGAGGTTTGATCTCGGACCATTCTCTGTGCTAGCATGTGTCTTCCATTAGCAACATCCATAGCTAAACTGAGATTTCTGTCTGGTTTTTACACTGAAGGGATTTCTGGGAAGCTTACTGTTTTACTACTGGAGAATGATAATAGAGCTACAATGAAGTATTTAGGTTATGCATTGCCCAAATTGCTGTTTCCCTCAGAAACAGTGATGTCTACAAGAGACAGCAATCCACCACAACTCTTAGATGGCTTGATTTCTGTGTTTAATGGAAGCCATAAGAAAGTATGTCCGGCAGCACCTAAATGTCAGTCAGAGGGGAATAAATTGTAGTTACCTGAAAACCAAACTCAATTTCCAGTTCTAGTGCAACTGGAAAATTCTCAACTAAACTTCTCAGCTGAGAGTTTTTCATGCCCCTAAGGTGTTTTCCCTTTGGGACTTGTGGGGTTTTCATTGTTTTTACTCTTTTTTGTCATCTGTGTCTTAGGCATAGTCCATTTTTCCTCTAGAGAGTTTTTTAAGACAATGCACTTAGGAATTAGTTCATGCAAGTCATTCCTGAGCACAACTAAAAAGCCTTGAAAGTGATGTGTTTGTGTCATCTGTGAATGCATTGATATTTATCCCTATTATCCTTCACATTTTCAATTCAAGCGGCACATAATTTATCAGCTCTGTTGTCAAATGCTGCATGTAATTGTGTTTAGTAGAAAGCTTGGTGGGAGAGAGGGGAGAACAGAAGCGGGGAGATAACCACTCATTTTTTCCCAGGAGAATTGCAGAGCAGACCTTGCTTTGTATTTGGTGGTCACCTACTCTTTTCAAGTACACCCATGGCACATGTCAAAGTGGAGCAGCATATCAAATGTAAGAATGTAGTTCAGCAGGGGCAACACAGGTAAATGTCTTACTGGAACAATGCAGAGCATGAGACTGGAAACACTTTGAGGGTTTGCCAAGCTGAACAGTCGCACAGCAGCCCCTTGCTCATTGACATCACTCTGAAAATGAAGTCCCTTGGATATAGGATGCCAGTGCACAGCAGTGGTCTCCTTTCAGTATCAATATTATTCTGCTTTGAGTTGTATTTGGTTTAGTTCTTTTAGTCTCCTTCATGAGAACATGGATACAACATGGTTAACAGATGGCACCACTTAGATTGGGGATGTCAGCTGCAATAGATGCTGGAATAAAGCTACTGATATGCTTTAATTTCTGTAGGAGAATATGGCTCTGTCTGTGTTCCCTGGCTGTTCTGTATTCCATAGCTGTGGAGTCACAGCAGAAGACCTGACGGTCAGATCCCTTAATGTGTACTTTGCATAGTTGCTAATTAAGTCACACAGTTAGGGAGCACACCCATAAAGTATGGCTGTGAACACATCTATAAAGTATGGCTATGAAAGTAGCAAAGGGGACAACTCGTGGACAAGGGCCTCCACTTTATTCCCCACACTAAGGCTGCTGCAGTCTGTGTGACAGCCGGTTCTTCTGTGGCTTCTCCCTTTCTCCATTTCTTATAGTGACCTCTGGTGTGTTGACAGAACAGTCCTTTGGAAAGTGCTCTTGCTTATGTCTTTGTCAAAGACACATGGACAGATTCTCACCAAGTTTTTTTGCATCTTGAAGGCTTAAAAAATGACATTGGAAACATTTAGGTCTTGCTGCTGGCTGTTACGTTCCACCCTGGAGGAGCTGCAGTGCAGGGAGCATGTTGGGAATTGACAGACATCTTGATGGATTTGCCTGGACCTGGTAAACCTCATTAGGAGACAGCCCTTCTGCAATTCTCTTTTTCCTGCTCACTTAGAAAAGCACTGAGGAAGTACACTGTTGTTGGAAGGAACAGACTCAGTGCCTTCAGTATGGGACAGTCTAAGGGTAATCGGGAAAGAAATCCTTTTTCTTTCTCTTTTTTATTCTTTTGATTGTGAATGGAGATATGGAAATTGCAATAAAACTGTGGTCTCCCGAGGTGCTTTGCTCATAGGAAAAATGAATGTTGTGACCTGAAACCTCAGCACCTTAAGAACATTAACATGAAGCCCAGTCTTTGAGTGTGATTTGTTTAAAAAGAGGAGTTTCCTTTGGTTTGGTTTCTCTATGGAAAGGATGCTACTCTGGTGCAGAGCAGTGCTGGGGTATTACTCCTTTGGCAGAAACTTGTAAGGCTTTGCCTTTTCCCCTGCTGAACGCTGAATGTGTGCTGGGAACCTAAGCTGGCATTGCCTGCTTGAATAGGACAAAACAAGGCAGCTACTGAGCTGGGGAGCTCCCCATTGATATGGGGAGGCTGGACCAGGGAGCCCCAGCCGGGCACTGGATCTGGATCACATCCTGAATCACATCCTCTGTCACTGAGCACCAACTCCTACCAACTACGTAACCCTTCCGTGCCCTCTCAACCAGCCTGGTAGGGAACAGCTTTTCCTGCTGTGGTGAAACCGTGCCCCATGCACTGACTGCACTGACTGTGAGTGAGAAGTTTTGTGCTGTAGCTGGAAAAGAAAGAAGGGAAACAGGACGTGGTCTGCTCTGGTGTGTCAGCCATTTGGGAGCACCAACAGTGACGAGGGCCTGTCTTAGGCAGAACAGGGGGTGTGAGGGATTTGAGCAAAAAGGGTTGCCAGACTGGCAGTTTGATGTCAGCCCTCACTGTGCCAGAAGAGCAGCTTGTCCCCTGTTAATAGATTAGCAGAAATTTCTGTGCCTCTCTAGCATATTAACAGCAGTTTGCCTCTGTTTTGTTACATAAATAAAGCTTTAGCTGTGCTTCTATCAGACAAATTCAGACAAATTTTCTTTTCCTTCTTTTTTTTTTTTTTTTTTTTAATAATCTTCAGACATTCTCATCAGTTTTGTCCTACAAGCAAGGCTTTGAAAAAACCCTGAAGAGCTGACTGAACAGTTGCTTTTCTTTCAGCATCTGTAGCTGTTTAATATTTTGCTTGTCTGTCTCTTCAGGTGCACAGGGGAGACAGAGCTGCTCTCTCCAGTCTGTATCAAGACAAGCAGAACTTGATCAGCTGGGGAGAGAGGATGAACTGCCGCAGCAATGCCAAAATTTCTGGCTCATGTTCTTGAGCTCTGCTGTTCATGTGTCAAAAATTGAAATGGTAGCCGGGTGAATAATCCTCAGGCCATAAAATTCATAAGTGTTTGGGTTTCAGCCAGCTCTTTACTGGGAATTTTGTGGGTCCAGTTTTAATTCTTCCTTCCATTTGACATGGGAATCATGTAATTCATGCAGTCCTGGAGGTGTGGAACCAGGCAGGGCTTTTTATCATTGCTATTTCATTTATTAATTTATTTAAGTTCTGTCACCCTCCTTATAAAATCAGAATTTTACAAATATTTAAAGCAAACTGATATGTGAAGGAGCTTTGTATATAGTTCTGGATACTCACTACCAAAACCTAAATGGACTTATATTTGTTAAAACAAACAAAAAATCCTGATACTGCTGTTGTAGTATAAACACCTGCTATGGTGAGGTCAGGCATCAATGACCTCAGTGACAGAGCTTTCTTTAAGCAATTTTGCAAATAGTGACTGTTTCTTTCATGGACAAATTGCTTTTTGTGTTAAATTTCTGCTTAAGAACCTCATCTAAAGTCAGATCACTACAGTGCCACTACAGTTCTTGTCTCACAAGCTGAATCCTGTGTTGGATTTAGTATCTCCTATAACTTTTAGCCTAATACTTACCTGGCAGATTCTTCAGGCATAGCCAGTAATGAATTCAAGAGATATTTCATGCCTGAGCCAGGAATTCACTTATCTCACTTCTGTGGATCCATAGAGTGGAAAGACAGGGTACTGATGGCATGTCTTGCTGGCACGTACTGAGAATTATACTGAAAACATACACCTAACTACTTTTATGACTCTGAATCCTGTGCAACAACTTACTCTCTAATTAGCTCAAAATGTGTCTGACCCTCTGTGGTGAAACTATATCAGCAAGAAATGAATCGTCCTTGGATAATGGTGAAAGGAGTTAACTGCACTCCGTTTGTTTTGTTTTGATTGGTTGGGTTGGGTTTGGTTTGGTTTGGTTTTGACACAGACTTGCAAACCTGGATTGAGGTCCTGGTGACGCTGTAGGCTTTTTGTGTGACATTGCAGAAATATCTTAATATTTATGACCTAAGGTAGCATGTTACTAATGCTCTCCCACATTCTGCTTACAGTGCGAACATGTAGACAACTGCCACTAATTCTCCAGAGCCAGTAACCTGGATTTAGTCTTGCAGAATTTGCTGTCATACATGGTGATAAAGCATGGGAATGATATCTGGCTGTGGTCATCTTAGGTATAAATGTGTTATCAGCTCTTGAAGGCTGAGCTACAAGTTATTTCCATGAGGTAGAAAAGGGTGCCTAATTTTATTTCTCCTTGTATAGAAAGGAGGAATAATAACAACAAAAGCTTTTGAGGGTAGCAGGTGAAGTTTCTTGTAAATATTTTTCACCAAAATCAGTGACTTCTCTGTAATAATCAGAGGCTGCTCATTTGCTTTTTCCTTTTTTGTCCTTATAAAGTGTTGGTTTGGTGGGATTTTTTTTTAAATCACAGCTGTGTCAGCCCTACTTCCATCCCCTCATTCCCTCAGCAGTGGATGAGAATTCTCTGCAGTGCATTCTGATAGCCTTAGTGCTTGTCCTTTAAGTCAGTTCTATGGTTAAACAGATACTTTGAAAAAGACGACAGAATCCAAAGAGGATGAAAAATCATCCCAGTTTTCCCTAGGGAAATAATATCCTTGATGTAGAGTCTGTGATACTTAGTTTTACTCCTGTATCATTTTTGTGCTGTCTTATTTTTCCCCTTCTCAAAAAGACACGGGGATCTTGCCAGGCACAATATCAGCACACGAACCACAAAGGGCCCTAAAATGCATCTCCCTACGTGCCAGGACAGCAGAGTAAAATACTGCAGTTTTCTGTGAGAGTCCATTTTGTACCACTGGATTACAAGAGAGTGTCACATAAAATTTATTCCTATTTTCTGACCTAGAAAGATAGATGAATAATGTAAGATTGTCATAAAAAAAGAAAACTAGCTCAAGATTTATTCTTTAAAAGAAACAAATACTATTAATTCCTTCCTCTCTAGTTCCTTCTTCTTCACTAGCTCCCTAGCAATCACTTCTAAATTTCAAATTTGCATTTCTGCCAACTTGGCATGCCATATAGAAACGAAGCTTTTCAATAATATATGTGCTGTGCCCGCTCTGAAAGTGTATTTTGGCAAGGGTTTTTCTAACTCGAACTGGTATCTACTTTCAGAGATTACTTTTCTATTACTATTTAATTTCAACACAGCCTGAGAGAAGCTGCCATCCAAGGTCCTGGAGAGCAGTGTTACACAGGCAACAGCTTCCTGCAGGAATTTAGGGGCTATCAAGGAGCCGAAGAAGCAGCCCTGGAAATTCAAATCCTGCATGCAAAGCTTCTCACTTTGCTGTACTCCCAGTGAGGTTCAGAGCTGTTGCTCCTCGGGGACCTCTGGGGATTCATGAACTTGCTACATCCCAGAGGAGCTCGGTGCTAAAGGACTCTGCTGCTGCTGCTCACCCCTAAGGGCAGGGTTGGACACTGAGGGCTGTTAGGACCTAGATCGAGAACCTTTCAATTTCCAGCATTCCATGGGAAGGGTTTTTAAAGAAACAACAGGTTCCTACTGATTTCTGCCAAGCCAGAACCAGGCTGTGGGCCTAAACTATTGGTAGCTGAGACATCAGTAACTAGGGCATCCTCACTTCACTTCTGCAAGGAGCATATCCACAGATATAAGTCCCAGGGGGAGGTTCTTAATATTTTCTCTGATCTGCTGAATCACAGAAGATGGACATGACACAGTTTTCTTGGGTTTAAGTAATCAGAAATTATGATGCACTTACTAGTTCTTACTAGAATGAATACAAACTGTCCCTGGATTTAGTCCACCCTTAAAAGCTTACCATTCACAACCTGCTTTAGGATATTCAATTACTTGATCACCTGTGCTAAAAAATAGAGCTATAGAATGCCTGGGTATTGGTCATGGGTATAAAAATGTAAAAGCCTGTTTTATAAAGTTATTTTAGTAAATGTTTGTGCCACAACATAAAATTAAGCTCCTCAGTATATTGGTATTTGTGCCTGTGTAATTCTGTGAATAATTTTGTAGTAAGCCATGTGATAGGGTGAGTGCTTTTTAGGAATTTCATACTAAGAGATACAATAGACTCTATTTTTTAAAAAGTAAAACAATAATTAAAGCCTTTTTTTCCTACAGTTCTTATGGCTTTGTTTCTGAAAGCCAACCAAAGTTAAGAATTGCTGAGGCATGAATTGCTGGCAGTTAAACTGTATACTTTTCTTCTATGATGGAGAAATACATGTCAAAGAGAAACTTCAAAAGGATGAGGGGCTTTTTAGTAAATCTTACTTTAGAATGTACATTCTTTCTTATTTTGAGGTGTGGGAGGGGTTTTTTCCCAGTTAGATTGTTTTTTCTGGTTTGTGACAGTGACGCTGTACTAACACAAACTGATGATGTGCCAAATGGCATCTTTTTACAAAGCATTATGGATAGATGTTAGTAAAATACTTCCCATTTTAAGATTTTTTTTTTGTTCAGTGGCAAAAGTTTGATATTTCGTAAGATAGAATTGCAATAATTTTTACATAGTAAGTATTTTTACATAAAATCATACAAGCTGCATCACAGAACAGCTTTCCACAGAAAATTTTGAAAAAGTGGTGGAAAGCAGTGCCATGTTCCAACTTCAGGTTAAAACCCAGCATTTTTATCATTAGGAAAATAACAGTAAAACTGTATAACTACCATCAATTCTCAGGATCAGCAATCACTGTGGGTAGTTTTTTGATTGTCTGTTCCCTTACTCTATCAAAATGTTGCATTTGAATATTTAGCTCAGCTCCTTTGATCTCCTTCCTCTATTCAGCTCACGTACCTGTCTGTACTTCCTCACGTTGACACATAATGAGGAATTATTTATAGATAATCGAATCTCTCTCAGTTTTGTAGCCCCTGCGAGCCTGCTATATTGCATACATTTGTCGATAAACTACAATGTGATTTATTTCAATGCACCTAAAGCCATCTTCACAAATGGGATTCACTTACAAAAAGATGTTCACTTGCTTTGCAGAATTGTTCCTCTCAGGTACTGTTCCATTTTGACAAGCTTGAACAACAAAACCAAAGCTAACAAAGTAGCTGTAGCAGCCCCTCCATTGTGACTATCCTTGGGAAATACCAGTGGTTCATGTTTTTACAGCTGTGTTTCAGCTCCTCCTCAGACCTGCTCTTGTTGCATGCCTTCCTCAAAACTCTTCTGCTTCTCCATTTTGTCACCACATTTTTGGATGGTGCTCAGAATACCCTGGTGCATTCTAAGTTGCAAGGCTATGTCGATAATCTGTGGGCAATAAAATGGGATAAGCTTATGCTTATACACATTTGTGGAGCAAGTCGGTATGGCTGGAACATGTACAAAGCACACATGGAAGAATGAGAGGAGCATGTTAGAAACCAAATGCAAAAAAACTACTTTTGATCTCTTGCTTATTTTCCTAAGCACACTGACACTTACCTTGACAATAATGTTGGCCTCACTTACAGAGGATTCTCCTGTTAACTACACTGTCATACAGTGAGTTTCCTGCTTATCACAGCTGTCGCATTGCTGAAGTGTCCTGGGATATGAAGCTGTCAGCTTGCTGTTTGGAGCCAGACCCATGTCAAGCAGCTGCCACCCCATATTCATAACCTATCTTGAATCAGTCTGAAGGCTGCTTGCCTAAAGGGACAGTCAGAGAGTCCGTAAATACCCAGCTTTTCTTATCTAGAAAGCAGTTCTTGTAACTAATAGGTAGCACCCTGGTAGGTGTATTTAAGGGCCTTTTTTTTCCCCTCTTCTAACATATCTCAAGTTTGCAGCAAAATCTGTATTTCACCAGGCATGCATACACCCAGTGCACATCCAATCTTTGACCGTCTGTGTGGATGCTGTTAACATTATTTATACATTACCAGACATGGGCTGGGAGCAGCCAGATAAAAGCTGTGTTTTATGAGTGCTCCCAGAAGCACTACCCTCAGTTGCATAATCACCTGTGGCATCTGCTGGGAGACGTGTGTTACGAAACGGTGGGAGCTATTGATTTGCACACAACTATTACTCTGGTTTTCCCCCGTTCGTCAACTCACCACGGCATGCTCGACAGCCTCTTCCTCACCTGGAGGAGGACAGGATCTCTGTGTTCTTCTGAAGCCAGGCACACGATAAGCAGCACCTCTTGGGAAAGGAGAGGAGGAAGGTGGAGGTGTCCCACACCGCCTGTGTGTGTGTGTGTGTGTGTGAGGATACACGCGGGTAAGAGAGGCTGCACAGCAACACTTGGGATGTGCCTGCAAGAGAGGGAGACACAGGTTGGATGTATGCAGCAGGCTTCCTGTTGGCCTCCTGCACTATGAGGAAAAATGGTACCTCTTTAATCAAGCACATAACTCTAATTAATAATAAGGAAGGCCGTCCTGCCTAATTAGGGTTTCCCTGCTGACCCTGCAGGATGTTACTTACAAACCTCATCAAATCTGCATTCATTCACTCTACAAAATATCGTTCATGAATAGCTTTTATTTTTGCCTGGTGCTTCAGCTCTCTGCCTTTCTCTTCCCAATACCATCTTTTCTTGCCCCCTCCATAAATGTAATGCCAGACAACACCTCTTTCTTCCAGTCTTCTAAAGAAAGCATTAGTCCAAACTGGATGCACTTAGTACATGCATTTGCATTTTTGCAGTGGACAGGAGTACAAGATTTTTATTTGAGAGGAAGAAATGCTTTCTGACAGTGAGAATGATAAAATAGACTTCTTTGGGTAGGTGCTCTCACCAGGAATAAAAGGCTTTAAGAAGAGTTTAGATTATTTGTCACCAAAAATGCTATAAGGTTCAGTTGAGTCTGTTTGGGGGCAGGAACTTAAACCTGGTGATCTTTCAAGATCCTTTGCATCCTCATTGTTCTTTAATTATTCTATCACAATAAATACTGTAGGTTCAACTCACTGCCTGCCACTGTTTCCAGTTAAGAGTTTTTTGGGGTGGGGGCCATAAATATAAAAGTAGTTAATATAGCTGGCGAATTTTGTAGTGACACTCTTAGGTACCTCCAGGCATCAGACGAGGTACTAAGCTGTACCTTAGCTTGAGAACATAGTTCTGCATCTCTGAGAGCCCTTCAGCCATCAGGGTTTTCCACATCTGAGCTTTCATGGCTCCTGTTAAGGAACTGTTTCACTGGGACTTTGCAACGGGAGTGCCAGGAAGCAGGCAGAGCACACAGCTCTCGTATCATCTCATCTGCCCTGCAGGTAAAGGACTGAGGCCCCCAGTGTTCCTCCCATGCCCCTTGGATAATTAAGGATTTCAAGCATGCAAAGTTGTGTTAATTAGAAACCAGTTTTCCTGCTGCAGGAATCTCTTGAGGAGAGGCAGTGATTTCAGACTGCCTGCTGTATGTGCTGTATGCAGAGCACCACTTAGAGCAGATGAATGTTATCATACCTCCAGAAAGTGAGATGTACTCCCCCTGTCAAATTTCAACTCTGATAATTGAATTCTTTCCACCTACATTCCCCTTCCCATTTCAATGAAGAGAGGTGTATTTAAATTCTTTTTCTAGATATTTATGTAGGTTTAAGGGGGAACTATTAAATGTTTCTTGCTGTCCATTCCTCATCAGGTTACAGCTGAGCAGTAAGAGTGTGAGCCATCTGTATCACTATATTTGAACAGTAAAATGCTTTGAGAACTTTGACAGATGAAAAGCATTTCATACCTAATCTCATTCTCAAAACTGTTTCATTAACTTCTTACAAAATAATGTCTGCTCCTAATCTTGGTGGAATAACGTTGAGTCTCTAATATACACTGTAGGTCTGAAGCAAACAAGATGCAGGTAATTAAAGGTGAGCCTGGGCCGTCAAGCCCAGCAACTGATCAAAACTTGTACAATGCCTGTGCCTCTCCAGGTCCACATTTTTGGTTTTTGTTGTTCCTGGATAATTTCTAATTGAATTGAAGGCTTTTCCTGAGTTTCTTCCAAGCTACTTCTAAAGCCACTGATGTTACAAATGAACAGAACGCACTTCCAGTACTTTTCTATATATCTTATGGTTGTTTTTTTTTTTTTTAAATGAGCCTAAGTATCTACAAAGGGAGAAACAGTCGAAACCTCACATCCAAAGGAATTACAAGAGAAGAAATCTGTATTATTCTAGTATAGAATAAGGCCTAGTATAAGCCTATTCTAGTACAGAACAGTGGTGTCTCATTTTTAAAGCTCTGGTTTTTATAAAGAGCTAAAGCATGCAGTTAAGGAAAGTATATAAGCAGATTTGATTTGCTGGAAAGCAGTTAGCTGGGATGCCAGCAGCTTTGTCCCTGCAGTCTACATCAGCTGTCACAGCAAGGGACACTGTGGCGACTGCAGGGATATGACGTTGTCCTGCCTGTGCCTGCAGCCCCTCTGTGGCACTGGCTGTGGCTCTGTGCTTTGGTGTCTGCTTAAAACTCTGCTCAACGCCTCAATATTTCCCCAAGTGGTAAGACTCAGTGTAAGTGCTAGAGAGTTTCTAGAGCTGAATCAATAGTTGGTATTGCTGCTTTCTGCCAAGACTTTAACCTTTTTTTAAAGCAGTTGCGCACAACGTTAATGAGTCTCTGCAAATAGAAGCCTGTATTAAATTGGCACTGGGGTTTGTGCCCTGGAGTTTGTTCAGACACTAAATGCAGCTGAAGGGAAACTCTGAGTTTTATTCTAAAATGTTAAGTACCCAGAATTTCCTCTCTTCTTCAGCAGATGCACAGCAAGTCATCCCTTCTAAATGACCCTGTTAGCTCAAGATAGAGGCATTTATGTTACAACTCAGCCATTACAAGCTGTATCTTTCTAATTCATTTCTCATCTTCCCTTCCACTCTGAGGCCAGCTGATGGATGCAGAGATGGGGCTGGCTGAAATGCCAAAAGCAGCTCTCAGCATGCCATGAGCCCTACAGGAACTAGCCTTTTATCTACCAGGATTGTGGGCTAAACTGATAGGCCATGTGCATGTTCTCTGTAGTGTACACACAGCTCACACATAAACTTCTGCTCAGTATGCCAGTCTTTATGGTATTTCTGAGAATTGCTCAGGTTACTGAGCAAGATTCCTGAAATGATGTTTTTTCCTTTGAGCATTCTTCATACGAAAGGTTTGTTTAATAAGCATTACACCTTAAGTTTTGAACAGCTTTTCTTGCCATATCATCTGATTATAGCTCTGTTTGCTTCACAGGCAGAATATGCAAATCCCCACAACATGTCTTTACAATGAAATGAGAAATTACCAGAATTTTATTGCTGGTTTTCTCCTCTGCTACCTCCTGGACAAAAGCCACCCTCAAATCGTTTCTCTCATCTGGTTGGTATCAGCTGGGCTGACAAAGTAAAACCATCAAGATCAGAAATAATTTAAAAAGCTTAAGGGAAATCTGAAACGTGCATGTTCTCTGGAAAAAAGACAAAGCACATTTTCCAGATCACTGAAACAAGTGAGCATATTCCTTATAGGTTTTGTTAAATTATATATTTAAGAAAAAGAACCCCTCATCTTGTCAATTGAATGGAAGGAATCAGAAGGATTTAAGTTTGAAAGTGGAGCATGATATGTGGATTATTAAATGCAGAAAAATTTAAAAGACTTTGCAGGATGGAAAACCAAAACGTGGCAGGCCTGATCCTCTGTGGCACTCAGGCTTCTGAAGGCACTCGTGGTTGATTGGGAAGAGCCACAACAGAGTAGTGAGAGGACAGGCTCTGCTGGGTGAAGTGTGGACTGGGGCAAATGTTTCCAAGGGTAAAGCAGAGGGAGGAACAGATCTTCCAGCACCGAGTTGGAGGTGGAAGGATCTACTTCTGCTTCAATGGACCTATAAAACTTGTTCAGCACTGCCTCCATGAACACCATGGTCTTTCTGGTGGGATGCTGCCAGCTTTTGGCTCCTCCCATCTTCCCTAGCGAGATGAAAGGGAAGGGACAGATAATCCTGAGTAGAGGTGCTGGGAGAATAGAGATTCCACGGTTCTGCATAGTGCTGGCAGAGACTAGAGCTAGTTGAAGATGGAGCCAGCATGTTGGCCATCAACTTTGGGACTTCTGGGCTTCTGGGATGTTTGGGGCCCATCTGGCAGATGGCTTTCCTCAGTAACTGGAACATAAAGCACATCTTGTAGTGAAAGTATCAGGCTGGGAAAGAGGACTGCAAAGCCAGAGTGGCCTTCATATGCCTGGTTCCTGACTGCTGAGGGGACTCCCTGAATGAGCCACAGGTGTGGGGGCAGCTCTGGCTTCTCCTGTTTGCCAGGGTGGGGCTGAGCTGAGCACCAGCTCTGTCCCAGGAGGTTTGTGAGTCTGCACTGAGGTCTGCACTGTTCCTGCATGGAGAGGGCAGCAGCCTGGCAGTGCCACACAAACAGGTCTGAGTGTTTGCTGAGTGTGTCCACACCACTGGCTGAGTGAAGAGCAAGTGTTATCTCTTCCAAGGACACAGGAGACTTCTGAGTTCATGGAAACACAGGATTATAAAGCCATCAGTGTAAAGTAAAATTTAATTTTCTGAAACGCAGCTAGATAGGTGGGGAGATTAAATTATGGTCCATTTATTCTCTCACCACCTAAATCCCAGTATTTTAAAAACATCTCTTAAGTGACATTAAAGGTCTAGGTCTAGACTTGCAGTAAAGCATTGATACAGTTTTTCATTTCATGATGTTTAAGATTTTCACATCTGGTTGGGTTGTTTTTATTAGAGTATGCAGCCTGAGGTAGAGGTTGGATTTGTTACCTAAGACTTATTCCAAGTGAAGAGGATTTGGCAGTGGTATGTGAACTTACTTGTTTTTCAGATATTTCTTTACTTTGCACATCCTCTGAGGTTAAGTTGCCAAATAGCACAGCTTGGGCTCTTTTACTGGTTCAGGAAAGACAGGAAAAAGTTTCCCCTGAAGACCATTAGAGGTTAGATCTCTTCCTCTAGATTTGATTTGCTGAATTCCACTTGTACAGAAGGAAGGAGCTTTAGTACACTTGGCAGACATACTTGCAGAATGTATTGTCATTAACAGCTGAAAATCAGCAATTACCTGATAACACTGATAAATTACTGCCTTGGAGGGAGAGTGTATTTAGGAGGCATTACCTCAACTGAGTTATAAGGTGGGTAAGAACACCCCTCCTTCCATGTGAGTGGAACAGAAGGGCACGCTGCATCTCAGATTTGCTGTATGGGATTTATGCTGCTTCACTATAGCACATTAGAACAATCACACAAATATTTCCATTCTGCTTGCAAACTGTTGTAAGGGGCACACTTGGGAAGGGGAAAAGGATGCACTTTAATAATGTTTTTATCATTTTTTTATTTTGTATATTTAACAGTATGGGTTTTTAAAAGCTCAATAAAGGTAGCTGTTGCCAAAGAAATTGCAAGCAGATCTCCATGTTGATAATTTTTCAAAGCAATCAACATACCAATCCCCTGTTAAGTTTTACTTTGGTGTGATGTTGGCATAGGGTCACATCTGAATCCAGGTATAAGTTTGGAGCTTCCCTAAACTTCAGGGACAATTAGATCTGAAGTTTGCTTTTTGTCACTCCTCACTTTTTCTGCTGGAGCGATACCACCAGGAGACCATTGGCAGTAGAGAGGAAGGATGTGTGTCTGACTCCATGTGGCATTTGCTAGATCTGAGCATAAAGAGCATTAACATTTAAAATCAACTCTGGAAATTTGTCCTCTCCTGCAGATAGGAGAGATGTTGACCAAAACCAAAATTCTAGACTGGTGAAATTCTCCACATCTCAATTGTGTGATGAGAGCGGCTGTGCAGTCAGGTTTAGACTGCTCTCACGTTTGTGGCATGTTTTAGATACGTATTTTTGATGGGATCATGACTTGGCAACCAGTGCTATCTAACAGTCTATATGAGAATGAGACTGAAAGCTTTTTCATTTTGTATACGCTCACAAGAGCAGTTACTCTTCTTTACTATATAAAAGGTTTTCTTTTGCTTCTGAATTCAGCTGTACAGACACGGAAACCCAGCAGTTTAGTAAAATAGTCTGGAGGAAGGTGGGGTTATTAAATTTCATCATGGAATGTTACATAGTTTTGTCTCTGAGGTCACTTGGTATGATGTACAAAACTGGGGTCTCTCAGGCACTCTTTCTCCCATACTTACACCTCATTTGTATTGTGGTGTTTTTTTCTGGCTTTGCTAAAGCATTAGTCATCCAGCTGAGAAGTTCACTTAAAAGCTCAGACTTTCCCAGAAGAATATTCATCTTCTCAGATGAAGAAAATCCTGCATATCTTGTGTCATTAAATATCTTGGAGTATTTTCAGACAGAGTAGGACGATGGTCTTTTTGGTTTGGACAAAACATCGGTCTGACATCCAAATTTTCAAGGAATTCAAGGAGTTAACAGGGCTTCTTTTTGTATTTCACCCTACAGAGAGTCTTGTTATCAGCAGAGACAAACATAATTCTTGTTCAGTGCTAGTCCCTGATTCTGAGAGGGCTTACGCATATGATTAGATTTCAGTGGAGCAGCTTGTGTATAAATTTAAACAAGAATTTGTTGCAGGGCTGGAACTATTGTGAATAAGATGCATATTACCCCTGGGATCTTTTGATGAAAGGTGTTGTTATCTGTATCACTCACATCAGATATGTTGCTTTTACATGAGTGCTGTGGTTGTAGTCAATTCATTTTCTAGCATTTAGAATAAAAGATACAAACCCTGGATGACCTGAAAAAGAGATTTAACATATCACAGGCACTGCATGCAGATTCCTCCCTGGCACAGCTGGCTGACAGGTATTGCATGGAGTTAAAGGTCATAAATTCTTTAGTGTGTCAGGCTACAGTTTGCACACAGATCAGGGAAAAAAAATGTTTGTATTCACACATACCACTTACAAGTTCTTCCCGCTGACTGTTGTGGAGCTCAAAATTAGCTGGCTGGCTGAAATCACACAATGCGATTTTCCTTTTGTACTGCCCACCACCACTAGCTATTATTAGATTTGGCAGAATTGTCAAAATGTTCATAAGCAGCCACTGATTTGTGGCCACAGCAGGAACACTATGGACAGGCTTTAAAAATGTCATCTGAATAAAAAAGCACCTACTGCTTTCCTTGGGAGTTAGTGCAAAAACAATGATTTATTTTCTCTCCATGCATTACAGAGATGGAAGGGAGAGCTCCTTGCAGCTCTTTTCTCACTGGAGGAGTCAAACTCATCATCCCTCTGAGAGCCCAAGACTGAGGCTCTCATTTGCCTCTGTCTGTGATCCCTGTTATATTCTGTGGGCTGAACCTCACAATCAGTAAGCTCATCGAGATGGACTTAAGGTTCTTGACATTCCTTGAAAGAGCACCCCAGAGTTTCATTTGTGGTAGTTTTATTAGAAATGTGCCATTTCTTCAGAAAAAGCCCGAAGTCCTGAGCTTATTCAGGATTGCATGTTTTGCATTTGATGTCAATTGAATCAGGATTTCACCCAAACTGGTCTACACGTGGTCTCTTTGTGAAGTGCCCACCAGCTGAGTGACGTAAGGTGCGTGTTCTCTCTGGCGCATGTGTCTCATTTTGTACAGATTTGCCTGGTTTCCTCCTCATTCCTACTGAGATACTGCTATTTGCCTTCATACCCAGTCATTCTGTGTAGAGCTAGAGAGAAGTTGTGTTTAAAATGCTCTACAGAGAGCACCACCAATGGGTTCCACCCTTTTCTAAGCAATGCAGAGCTTGGATGGGTCTCTCAGAGCCAGCGCACTCTCCCATAGTCAAGGGATAAAAGTAGCTATTGCTACACCATAACCCATCTGTGCTTGTTCAATTTCTACCTTAGGAGCAGATAAATCTGGAAATGGCTATTTCTCTCCACAGCCAGAGTGTTCAGATAAAGTTACTTGTTTTGTAGACCTGTAATTTGGATACACAAATCCCTGCTCATGTGTGCTGAACAGGAATAAAGCCCTAGTGGCAAGTAGGATAAGCAGTGCAAAGTCTCATAACCCTACAGACTTGAACAATTTTATGGACAGAACACCTGTCTGTGAGGCACGTCAGCACATAACTGTATTAAAAAGTCACCACTACACGTTAATGACCTCATTTTTCTTCATTTACCCTCTAATATAACTGTGTATATAAAACTGAAACAGTAAACTCTAGGAACTTGATCTGTGGTTTTAATATGGCATATATCAGAGTTTTGTGCTATGAACTTGCACCACTAGCCACACATATCAATGAAAACCAATAAAGTATCTTTTGTATCTAAGGTAGAAAAAAAGTATCTATCTCTGTAGTGCAGTGAGCTCTGCCTGCAAAAGTGTGTTCGGATAGTTTTGACTGCAATAATGCGATTATAAAAAACATTCTAAAGTAGAAACTTCCTACCGCCACACACTGCATGTTAAGGGCCAGGAGTGAACTCTGAGAGCAGCAGAATTCTGTCTTTGCACTGCACTGCAACTGATCTGTATTCTCATTAGAGGGAAAGTGATTCATCCAAAGTAGGATGTCAACAGCTTTGCTCTTTCCCACGCACTTTCTTTGAACTAAGGGGTTTTTTATTGTTAAGGTCCCTCAGGATCATAGTTTATGAGAAACCTCATGCAAGTTCAAAACCTACTTGAGTCTTTTCTTGGTGCTAGTACTTAAACAACGCAAGTTCCTTCAATTATTTAATTTCTACTTTCTACCAGCAATGACTGGCTTCATTTTCTCCTTCAGCTGCTTGGTTTTGTTGCACCGCTGAAACCCAGGTATTGCAGGGTTTTGGTTTGGGGTTTGTTGTTCGGCGATTTTTTTCTGAGGGTCACACCAAGCTCAGCATACTGAAAAGCAACGTACTTAGCAGCTTACCTTCCCCCTCAGACACTGAATGAGTATAAATAAATCTAGAGAGACATTTAATTCTGGCGCCTAATGGCATGCCAGGACCAGACACACACTACATATCTGATAAAGCAACAGCCACAGTCGGGTGAAGGGGATGGGTCTCGAAATGAAGATTGTTTTAATGTTCTTGTTGTTGCAGAACATCACAGAATATTAACAGGGATCAGTAAAGAAATAGTATCACTTCTATCAGGAAAATAAACTGAGGTCATTGCACAGTCACGTGATTCCCATTAAGGGCTTAATAGAGATTCCCTTTACTGCTGGATCATGCTATAAATAAGCAGATGGTGGTGAATTTGGGTCCAAATTGTTGGATTTACATACAAAGTGTCTTTGGATAGCAGGAAAAAGGGTTGAATAGCTTTAAATTAAACAATAAAAGCATGCTGTATTTAAAAAAAGAAAAAAAAAAAAGATGGAAGCAAGAGTAACAATACTATCAATATGAAAGGCCTCAAAGCCTGCAGTTCTGGCAATGTTTTAAAGCTGAGTGAGATAATACATAGTTAAGATTACTCAAATACAGTAAATTGGAAAATCAGTGGAGTTTTGCTGATTTATAGCAATAGAGTTTTGCTCTTATGATTTTATTTTCAAGGTAAGACTTCAAATACATTAATTTAAAAATATTTAATAAGCTCTGGCCATAAGCCTATTTTGGATGCCTCTGGTTATACAGCTTGCACCTGAAGTTTTAGATAAGTAATATTTGGTTTTAACCTACTTTTCAGTCAAGCTGATAAAAACCTGCCTACCTTGATTTACACCCTCAGAAGGATTTGTGCCGTAAGATCACTCCTGCCTGGTGTTGTAACATGGTCCTCCCCCAGCTCTTACAGCTCCTAAAAGCACACACAAGTGGGAAAACTCATGACAGTGTTGCCTACCTGATTGACTTCAGTCCTGAACAGCAGTGTCTCCCTACAAAGAGCGTTGTGCCAATGAAAAACCATGTGATAATGATGCCTTTTGCTTCTCTGGATTAATTGTGTCTAGTGTGGATGTCTTCTGGATGCTTCTACATCTAGACACTGATACAGTGTTTTCTAAAAGTATTCAGTACGCAGTATCTGAGAGCAGCATGGGCAATAGCACACGGAGCATTTGCCCTGGAGTTCTGGCTGGTCTCCTTGTCATGAGTGACCCCACAGCTGCACCACGACCACTGTCAGTGCCTCTGTCAAACCATCTCAAGGAGGACTTGGACTTTCCCCTCTCCCCGTGACCCCAAAAGCAGACTGGTTCTCCTGATTCCTGGAAGCTCCAATCCAGAGCCTTTCCCAGGCAAGTGCGAGGCTTTCTCACAGACTCTTCCGTCAACAAAACTATTAAATAGAAATGTTCTTGGGGGGACCCCAGAGCAAAGCACAGCACTGCCTGGCTCCTGGTGCTCTGGGGTCCCCCAGGCATGGGACCGCAGCTCCTGTGCTGTAAGCAAGGTCTCCTGTTGGTGCTCGTGGGAGCTGCGGGGCCGGCTCTCTGTCCAGGGCAGAGCTTGCATTGCATCCCTTGTTATGAGGAGCTCCCTCAGCTCCTTCCTCACCCAGCACTCCCTTGGCACCAGCCCCACCTCCGTTATATCCAACTGTAGCCATTCCTCTCAGCACTACTCTTGTATCTGCTCAGAGCCACGACACTGAACTTCAGCGCGTTCAGTTTAGGTACAATTTAGACCATCAAGGTCACTTTGTACTCTAAATCCAGAGATGTGCTGGCATTAGCTTCACTTCCAGCCTCAGGGACAGACTGTTAGAATTTGTCCCTCGGAGGGGTAGCCCCGTGAATGAGTTGAACACGGAGGCTGAGCAGCAGGGGGCTCACGGACCTGTTCAGTCGCCCTTGAACGACAAACTGACCCTCCAAGAGGGACGAAATGGGAAGGCACCCACACAACTGAGACAGGATAACCCTGCCCAGCATCCCTCTGCGGCTCATGGCTAAAAAACACGTGTTGCTGTGGAGGAGGGTTGCCTGTAGCAGTTTATGTGCTCATACAGAGATAAAACTACTTTGCCTGCTGAAAATGTCCTCCCAAGCATGAGCCTTGTGACCTCTTGAGAAGGGACAGTGTTGCCTACAGCTGCTGTTTTCATTTGGGTAGTTAAATTCCAAATGAAAGTAAACTACTGGAGGGGAGCAGAGAAGCTGGAGTTTGTCCAGGTAAATATTGGCATGTAATAATTGCAAGTGAGCTTGTGTTTGCTTCTCTGGGAACGGTTCACAAAATTCATGTGCAGGCTTTGCCGTACCCACAGCTTAAATGCAGCTGTCTCGAGGGAAATATGGAGGTTATTTAATAGTGCCCAGCAATGACACAAAACAACTTAGGGCAGGAAGAGAAGGCACCATATTAAATTAAAACTGCACAAAGCAAAATTTAGGGAGACAGAATGTAATTACCCAACTTGGACTGTGGCCAAGGCACTGATGCTAACACCTTTATTATTAAAAAAAGGAAAAAATGCCATGAGAGCCAGGAAAATCAAAATGAGATGAGACCTTGCTTTCGGTCTCTTTTCTGAAAGATGGCACCTCAAGTAGCACAGTGCCCGTTAGCACTACACCAGAGTATTGATTCAGGACCTACTAAGAAAGAAGAAGGCCACCCACTGAAGAACATGCATAATTAAAGCTAAAAAAATTAGCCTCTTTCTCTGTGAAATACAGCGTTCTCATAACAGTGTTTCCCCAGGAATGCACCATTGGGGAACAAAAGTACTTTGCACTTCACCTCCAAGGAATTTTGCAAAGGTCGAGCACTAGAGCCAGCTGGATGCATTATTTAGTGACTTGACCATTTCATTACTGAGTATTTCATTGGGTTTGTTTTTACAATCAACTAATTCTGTTCATGTTAAAAGGGGCTATCACTAAATCCCATTTTTCCTGTGGTAGACAGTGAGACAGAGGCAGCCAAAAGAGGCAGCTATAACCAGCTGACCTTGATGTTCAGCAGCTTCCAGTTCCTTTGGGTTCCTTTAGTAACTCCCACCTTCCAGTCACTTTCTCAGTGGTATTCTAGAAGTTTGCAACAGAAATCAGGATCTCTGTTGCTGCCCAGCAGAATTACTGCAAATGTGTTCTGCAGAAGTACTCCAGATTACACCCTGAGGTCCTGAAGATACATTGTCAAGTACTTGTAAGGTTCCATGGGCATATGGGAATAGGGAAAGGGAGAAAATGTGTTGAAGTCAGGTGCTGTGGTGGGAGCACAGTTTTATATTGCCTGTGCAAACCAGAGACACACAGACTGAAGGTGACCCATATGTTTACCACAGTTATGATTTCAGCCATGGACTCAGATTCAACCTGGATGTAGCCATTTATCTTTTACAGAAAGGGTGTCTTCCTAAAGGGAAATCCAGCAATTTCACTTTGATCAGAAGTTCCATAGTTAATTAAGAAATCATTTGAGACTTTAGGGCCCATGTTGTACACAAGTCCTTTTCAGGATAAAATTCAGTAAACCTGTGTAAGTTGGTTACTCAAATACATTTTTGACCTTCACCAAAATTGTGCCATTTTGCTGAATGGGTAGATCTAGAATTTTAGGAAAACAGATGCAGAAGGTATAGATATTTCCTGTTAAAAAATATGGGCACTATTTATCTCAATCCCTTGCATGTTTGTTTAGTTTGGTTTGGGTTTTTTTGCTACTAGGATATTTCAGCTTTCCTGGGTGCATGCTAAATAATTTTAAGATCCAAATTGCAGAGCAGAGCCTGCCTTTTATGAATAAATGCTATTAAGCACATTATCTAGTTACGCTAAGTCTTTCAGGCAGCAGTTTCTACTGTATAGCTTTTCTGTATAATATGCCCTTCAGAGCCTGTGCATTTACTGGTGTGATTTTATAGGTATCTGTAGTAAGCTGGAACATTTTAGATTAATAAATTACATAGCAGCATTATTATGTGCAGGTTGTGTTTGCTCCACAGTTACAGCTGAGAATGACTTTCCACTGTAAACCCAAAAAACATAGCCCCCTTTATATAATTAGAAAAGCTTTATCCACCTCAAGTTATGTGTAAGTAAAATGTCATAGGACACAGGACAGGAGAATAAGAGGCTCTATCTTCCTTGGACCTCATCTTAAATGCAGAATTCTACACTGAGATGAAAGAATTTCAGAACAAATACAGCCAGAATATACCTACAATATCTGAGGAGAAATTCTGCAATTAAAAATGTTTTTTGCCAACATAGATTTGCATGGGTCCTGCATGAGCAGGTCATTAATACCATTAAGAACTCTTGTTTGAAAAACCACTGCATGTTTTCAATATTTATGATTTATCATGGATGAAAGGTTTTTCTCTCCACAAGACGATTTCTTGACTTTTGGTAGCTCTTACTTAGATCAGTGCTGAGCACTTTTCAGACTTCTTACCTGTGGTGTCTGCATGAAAAGAAACATAAACTTTTAATCAATCTTCTTTATATGCAGCGTCTTCCTTTGTTAATGAGTAGAAAAGGCTAGAATGGTTTTCTCTTAATCATATAGTAATTTCACTAATTCCAGCGTTCTTAGTGATCCTACTACAAACCACAAAAAGATGTACTTTAAATTTCTTATGAGATAAAGAGAATACTGTATGTGGTCTTCATTAAGATCCCAGGTGCTACCCATTATGATGAAGCATCATTAAAAAATGAGTGAATGTGTTTGTAACCTTCTTGGCCAGTAGCACACAATTACTGTGTATAAAAAGAAAAATAATGATCTGATGCTGTAGCATCACCATCAGTACCAGGGATATGGATGTACACAGTGAGTCAAGATCCATTTTACATGTTGCTGTTGCTCCGTTTGGTGCTTGGATGTGCAAAGGTTTCTGACAGCCAGTGACAAAAAGGCAGCATTGGTTCATGGCTCTGAGTTGGGATAACTTAGCTGGAGTTTCATCCACAGTAGAGACTCACCCCAGTCCTCCACAGTGCCTCTGCTGTGGAGCTCTTCTGTCACGCCCAAAGACAGCATGCAGGAAGCTCCACAGATATTAGTACTTTTCATCCTTTGTTAGCCCATGGAGGGTTGATAGTCCCAAAATTATCCTTTTCCTCATCTTAGCCCGAAGCTATCCTACAGCAGGTTCTAGCAAAGCCATCCACAGAGGGGACTGAGCTTTGAACCGTAGCCAGCCACTCCTGCTGCTACGTGGGATGGCTGCAACATGGCCCGTGAACTACAGAAGCAATGCTTTTATAAAGCTCCTCCATAAGAAGACAGTGAGAGAAGAAAAGTCCAAAATCCATATAGTGGGATTGCTGTAGGGGCTTCTTCAAGATTTATTGTTTTTTACAAATGAAGTTCTTTCACAAAAGTACTCAATACAAAAACATCACATTTTGTTGAAGAGGTACTATCCTGGAAAAGGAGATAGATGAGGGTACAGCTGCATTCATACTTCAGAATGATTGGGTTGGCATCATGCTCATTATTTAAAGTAGAGGGAAGAAGGAGGAATGGAGGGATATTTGGAATGATGGTGTTTGTCTTCCCAAGTAACTGCTGGGTGTGATGGAGCCCTGCTTCCCTGGGGATAGCTGATTACCTGCTTGCCCTTGGGAAGTGTTAAATTAATTCCATGTTTTTTTTTTCCTTGCTTGTGTGGCTTTAACTTCCCCTATTAAATTGCCTATATCTCAACCCGTGAATTTTCCAGCTTTTACCCATCTGATTGTTTCCCTGATCCTGCTGTTGGGGCAGTGAGTGTGTGTCTGTGTGGGGCTTGGCTGCTGGCTGGGGTTAAACCAGGACAAGGTTACTCCCTACCCAAAGAATAGGCCTGATTCAGCTAAAGTAGCCTGATTCAGCTCCTATAAAGAGGAAAATACTAGCTTTTCTCTGAGTCTTGGGATTTTGTTATTACTATTGATTTAATAATCACCTTTTCAGATACTGTGGTGACAAGAAAAAAATGACCAAGGGGTAGATAACAGGTAGTATCCAGTCCAGGATTTTATCTGATTTCTTTCAGTCTATTGTAGAGTGATGCAGCAAGATAATAGGACTGACTTCAGTGCAACCGACTGTAGTAGGGTGGAGAGTCAGAGCCAGTAACCTTCTCATAGTAGCTGTATCAGCTCTAGTAAGTACTCCAGTATTCACTAAAAGAAGAAATCCTTCGTCTTCTTTCTGGTATTTTGTATCTTTTAGTTATGAGCAAAAATGTAAAGAGCTTTGGTTGTCTTATTTTCCCAAAAGGAATGATTCTACAGAAAACATCCATTACTGCTTACTCTTTAACTAGATGTTATTCCCAAGTGCTGTGTAATCATTAAGTGAGCTTTAATTTAACAAGTGTGCTGCTCTTAGCACATTTTTACTTATGTAGTAGTAAATTAACTATAACAGATTGTAACTGTTCTCCATCATTTAGCAATAAGTAAGGCTTCCCATAAATATCTTTAAAACTAAACCAAGGTATTTTTATGGCACTTGCTCACCACTCGTTCTCATTTCTCATCACAGGTTAAACAATATCCATTTCAAAGAAAAGATTATTTTTCTTGCTGAGATGCAAAATTTCAGTTCATTTGCCTTCTGCTTACTGG
Organism: Machaerirhynchus nigripectus; assembly: GCA_013397975.1. Lineage (NCBI taxonomy): Eukaryota > Metazoa > Chordata > Aves > Passeriformes > Dicruridae > Machaerirhynchus > Machaerirhynchus nigripectus. Next base: position 1,191,311 of record VZRQ01009973.1, read on the forward strand.
GGAGGAAACTGTACCACCTGAGGTATGTCTCACTTGGCCACCTCTGCTAGATGAGCAATGCTTTGATAACAGGGATGGGAACACTTCAGTGGGCTAAGTGAATTTGCTGGATCAATGAGGCATCGCTGCATTTCCACAGTGATTTCTTTCAGTATCTCAGAGTTTCACACATTTACATCACAGATTTTCCTTTGGTAGTAATCAGCAGCAAGTTTCTGAATGACTACAATGCTAAGGGCCAAATCCTAAAAATACAGTAACCAAACCAGACCCTGGTATTTAGAGGAGCTCTCACCTTTTATATCTGCAGCCTTCTCAGTTTGTATGTTAAGTCAAGCCTCTATGCTTGTGCCTAAAGGGGGAAAACTCCTTCTGAAAGACTGTCCTTATGTGACACCTCTCTGTCTGCTGTCTATGCAGATAGGAAATGACCATGATTAATTAGAATAGCTACTGAAGTAATTTCTGGAGAACAATGATGATATTTAACTTAAATATTGTTCTCTCCGGGGCTTTGCCCTGATCCTTTAGGATTGTGCACTTCAAAGAGAAAAAATGGATCTGGCACTTACATTTATGCTAGGCTGACATTGTTGGTTTGCTGCCAAAGAGGCAAATCACACAGGCACCAGCTGAGGGATCTCAGCCACTGAACCTTGGTGCTAGCCTTACAAGAAATCACTTCAATGGTGACATGGAATACCTCTGTCCATTTTGTCCTTACAGTTACCAAAATGCCATCCCAAGTTAAATCACAGCTTTCTCATATAGGTACGTGACCCTTCAGAATCAAATTGATGCCATCAGCTTGTTTCACATTTCACAGCCTGAAGCAAACTCTTAGAGGATGAAAATTTTGCTTAGAAAAATCCTGCTCCAGCCTCACCCTCTTATTGCCCCCTGCATATTACAGACCTCTTCATAGGACATTGTCCTTTTTCTGGGGTTTTCTATATTGTGGCTTTGTTTGGTTTTTTAAGGGCAAAAATAAACATGACATTAAAAATAACTGTTACTCTTCTGACCTCAGGGGGAAAAAAGGGGTTTGCATTTTAAAATAATTGGATTTTCATTTGAAAACTGTTTAACCATAATGGCCTCTTTTCAGTATTCTCACTCAGAAATGTTCTTCTGATTCTTTGACACCTCTTTCTCTCTCAGTTCATGGAGATTTTGGTCTCTAGCAGAAACCAGCAGAAAACAAAATAGCTTAAAGAGGCTAGTGGAATTTGAGTTGCACAGGGGTGTTACATTAATTATATTTCCAGGAAGTCCATATGTTGTTCTAAATATACAGAATGATGGCATTAGATGGGTAATAATCAGTGATTTCTTTCTGTAGTTTTAGCTGAATGTGAGATGGAATTGTTCCCTGGAAGCCTATTTTCGATTGGCAAAAGGAAATACATTCATCTAGTCATGCAACTGCAAAAGCAAAGCAGAACTGGAATTTGGCCAGCGTTTTCAACACTTCCATTTTTTAACATGCAGAAACTTATCTTTTCCTTTATACACATCATCAAAACAATGTCTTTCTTTTAGAATTTGGGAATTTTTTTGAGGGAGGAGGGTGTTTTGGAAGTGGCCCACTGTCACTAGAAAATTCAATAAATAATGCTGTATTTCGAACCTGGATTTCTGTCTGGGTGATTTGTATGTGCAACAGTATTGTGTCCACGCTTCTTAAGGATTTTATTTTGTCAATTAATTATTTATTTAGATTTTTATTATTGCAGTTCTTATGCTATTCTGAAAATGGAGAGAAATTTTTGTACAGCATCTTATTTTTTCAAATGTAAACATTTCTCCTTTGTAAACAGTACCCTTAGAGTCTGTAGAGAAAGGCACATGTGAGCAAGTCTAATACAAGTTATTTTACTCCTGCATCTCCGTAACGTAACCTTGTTCTCAGTTCATGCGATGCCTCTGTTTGTCTTGCCCCAGTGTGTCAAGCATGTCAGCAGAGGTTTGGTCTGTGTGTATTATGTTTATGTGGCTCTGCTTAAAGTTACAAAAGGGCAAGTTCTTCAGGACAAACTGCTCTCAGTAGTGGTGCTTGTTATACAATATTTTGAGAGCATGTGTTTCCCTCTCAGTCTTTTCATTGCTAGCCATATGTCAGGGAGTGCTGCAAGCAGATAGCCCTGAGTCATTACAGGTATCCTGGTGATAAGAGTGCGTTATGACTCTGATTGCAAAAAGATTTGAAATTTTCATCAGATATGTAATATTAAAAGCATGCTGGATAAATTATGAAAAGAAAAATGGAAAGTAGCTGAGTTGTTTAACACATTAAATAAAAGGTGAAAAAATAGGTGGATCAAAGAAGCCTAAAAAGCAAGTCTGTTTGCTCTTTTTTCATCAGATGTTACTTGGATCCTGGGGGGTTTCATTATCCAGATGGAAAGTACAGGGCGTGTTTATCAGAGTGCCGAGGCTTACACTGAAACGACAGCCTGGTCTGCAATCCCCACGGGAAGCTACGGGCAGAGACACGGGCAGAGGTGAGCTCACTGACACCTTTGGCAGGGATCCCTAGAAGCCCTGGTAGCACATGTTCAACTCCTCACACTCTGTTTCCTCAGCCCTTCATTGAGAACAGGGCCTTTAACTGCAAACCCCTTTCGCCAGCCTTTGAGTTCTTGTCTGCACCATGTGGCTGCTATCAGTTTACAAATAAAAATAAAAATTGGTTTATGAACTGTTATTATTATAACCGAGTTCTGCGATTAGCTAGGTCTAAATGTTTTCATATATTCCACACCTCTGTTGCCCTTTGAGATTTTTAACTGTTGTTTTCTTGTACATTAATAATTTCCTTGTATAATTGTTCCCAAGAGAATGAGCTGAAAGAGTTATGAATTAATTTGCATCTTTTAATGTACTAATAAACTTTGCAAGAAGAAAATTTCACTCCATCCAGGTGGAAACCAATCACTTTAAATCAAAGCTTACTGAATTTCAAATAGTTTTGTTTTTCAAGAAGTTGCAGAAGAACAGTGCTCGGCATGTTAAAAGCAATTAGAAAGCACAAAGAGCAATTTCAGAGAAAGCCCTGGGTCATTTTTTGCTGCAGCATAGAGTTCACAGGCACTTACGAAAATGAGTATTTGTTGTATTTAAACAAAATGAATAGCAATTTCTTGGAGGTTGAGAGGTCTCAGGCTGTAAATGTAGATTTCACCCTTTCATTGAAAAATATTTTTAAACTGTTTCAGCAGTTTTTATTGTCTGATGTACATAAATAATTCATGGTATAGCCTCTAAAACAGGGTTCAAGAAAAAGAAATGTCTCTTTATGTACAATTTATTCAAATAGCATCTTGAATGAACAAAATGTTCTATCTCATGTATTCATTTATAACCAGTGTCAGGTCCTTCTTCGCCAAAGCACTCATTTTCATTCATCTCTGAGCACTTGAGAAACCAAAGCTCTTCTCCTGAGTAACTAAAGAAACAAGTTCTGAGCATCTACTCTAAGTTTAATAGATGAGTGTTACTCACATAGTTACTCACAAGCTTAAGCAATTTACTGACCTGGTGATTTGACATCCAAGTTTATTTACCTTCACGTATTGTAGCCTTGGTTAAATCTGCGAACAGAAATGCATGCTCTAGCCCCCATTTTCCAAATGAGACACAAAATATATAATCAATGGAAAAGATAGGTCTTGATATCAATCTTCTGATTTTGGAAGTTTATTTTGGTAGTTGATAAAGTTTAGCACTAACATAAGTAACTAAACATAGCATTAACCCATTAGTTTAAATAGCTACAAACTGTCAGGGCCAGAATGAATCCCAGCTGGTATGGGAAAGGGGGGACAGTGCAGAAGGGGGAAGGGACTGATGAAGGACAGAGAGAGAGCAGGGATACAACATAGCGGGTTTGGAAGTGGGCAGAAGAGTGTAGGAATTGTGACCGAGGGGAGGCCTGCGGGAATGTCACACGAGGTGAGCAAAGGCCAGGTGGGGAAAGACTTGCTGGGGAAAGACCCAGAGTAAGAGGAAATGGGGGTGCTAGGCCAAACAAGGGGGTACTGCCAATAAGGCAAAGGGAGCTGTGCCTCTTCCCTAAGGGAGCAGATGCAGATTAGAGGTGCATCTTCATCAGGATTATTGATATGGCCATAGAGAATCAAGCCTACAAAAAAATGTTCGCTACAACCTGGGTGATGTTTCCTCTCAGAAAATAGAAAAACAAAGTAATTTCTAAAAATAGGGCCTAAATATGAATGATCAAAAAACTGAATGCAGGAATTTTTCAGCAGATCTTAATGTTTAGACTTTTTCCCCCCCTTAGGGCTTTGAAGAGCATAAGCTTCTTTATCAACACAGCTTGATATGATGCTACTTTCTTTAGCATGCCCAAGAAGGAAAACATTGCATTGACTGAAGAAACCTCCAACAGAACCTGTTTCTCCCATAAAGCTACCCCATGACATGCAGGTTTCCACACATTCTACCTGAAAGTGTTTTCCTGCTGTAAGTTTGAAGTTTGCAGAGTGCTTGCAGAGCAAACTTGTGTGTACTCAGAGCACTGTGTCATGAAAAGTACTGACAACAGCAGAACACCTCTAGCAGTAGGAAAATACACATTAAAACTGTTGCTAGTTTTATTCTTTGACATGTAGTTTTTTGATTTTTCAGGCCATTGCAGAGATTGCAAACATATATTGTTTGTTTTGTATTCTTAAACGATTTTTATACAACTGTATATATCAATTATTTTTTTGACGTCTATGGTAATTAAAGGCTATCTTTCCTGTGCTCAAAACAGCTTTTTTATGCCCAAAAACATCCAGCTATCCCTTAAACAGCCCAGAAGACACTTATTGACACCAGAAGTGTCTGCCATGAAGGATTAATTTTATTTTAGCAACAGAGAAAACATTTGGAATTCTTCATAGCTAGTGCTTGTTATTACTGTGCTTAGGGCATTTCCTCACACAAACTTTCTTCAATTCCAGACTGGAATTACTTTTGCTTAATGTAAATATATATGGAAGTCCTCAAAATATACAAGCTGCCTTATAAATTCCAGTGCAATGCTTTTCAAAATGAGCAAGGTGCAAACTTTGTAACAGAAATGAGGGAAGACACCTCTGAGTCAGCACAGTTCAGTACCACTGAAATGAGGCTACTGTCTATTTGAAATGTTTTGAGATCTGTCCAAATAATCCAAGACCCTGAAAATTATCACACCTGTACAAAATATGGACACTTCTTTGCTTCTGGCACATTCCAGCCTGCTCTTGTTGCACAAATTCCTGCGTGGAAGGAGTCATTCTTCCACTGTAAAGTAGTACTCTAATGGCATTTTTTTCTTGCCAGGCTTAAAGAAAGTCATCAGTACTGTCTCCCCAAATTCCCTCCACACTGCAGTGTTGAATGGTATCTAATCTAAAGTAAGAACATGTTGCTTAATGAATATGCATTTGTCACATGAATACCAGGAACAGATTAAGTCCAAAAGTCCCCTGAAATCTCCTGGGAGAGATATGTGGAGTGCTGGAGTCAGCACAGCCAGAAAACCTTCAAAATATTTTTCTTCAGCTCTCATTTGAAAACTTCAATGGCAAAGTTTGCCCTAAGGAGAAATGGTGCTAAGCACAGATTTATTTATTTCCTGCTGATGAACACAGCCATGTGAACAACTGAGATGTTTTTTTCTTGCAGGAGGGTGCCAGAGCTACCGAGTTAAAAGCTTAAGCTTCAAAGTTGACACTGACCCTATTTATTAGCACAATAATGAGCTTGTTGTGGCTCCCGTGGCGTTCCAGGATTGCAGAGGCCTATATGTAAGTGTGTTTCTGCTGTCCCCGTGCAGGTGTCTGGCAAGGCAGGGTGCATGGTTGAAAATATACCCCGTGGTGTCTCCTGAAAGATGACTGCTTTGCTCGTGATCCTCGCTTTCAGGGCAACGCAACAAAATCCCTTCAGAAACTATTTATCTCTATGAGCAGGCTGACTTTATTTTTTGAAAATACGTGACGTTTCTCCTGCAGGACTTGGGGGGCAAAGCTTGGATGAGTCTCTTTTGGAGTCAGGCAGTGAGATCAGCTTTTCCCTTGGCCATGGCAGCTGGAGACCACCATCCCCTAAGGCCTGGCATCAGCCTTTTATGGAAATGTCACTGCTGGGAACTAGCAGGGCTGGGAAGCAGGTGAAGAAGGGCTGCTCCTCACCTGGTTCCTGCCTGGAAGAGAGGCAGGGATTGGAGCCTGACTTCACACTTCCCTTCAGGATATTCAAGTCCCCTCACAATGGCATTTTCTGATCTTGCAGAGTATCTAATTAAAAGTTAACCCTCTAATCTCAAACTGTATTTGATCTTGTCAAGAGAAATGTAAGGTTTCCAACAAATGCAAAACATGTTCTTGAAAATGTGGCCTATTGAAAAAAAATTTGTAAGAAAGTTTTATGTACAAGTAGAAATTTTCAGTACAGGTTTTCCTGTTTATAGTTTTGATTACTGAGGAATCATTCACCTATTTTCAAAAAACTATTTTCAGGAGGTTTCTTTATTATTGTTGTTGTTGTTGTTGCTTTGAAAATAACTTTTATTTACAAACTGTTTACTGTTTTCCAAACAGCTTTTATTGGTGCGTATCCATTCTAAAAAACCAAAAGTGCTTCAGATCCTTCAGGAACCATCAGTACTTCATAGACTCATAGAATAGCTGAGGTTGGCAGAGACCTCTGGAGATGATCTAGGGCAGCCCTCCTGCATAAGCAGGTTGCTCAGGGCTATGTCCAGTTGGCTTTTGAAAATCTCTATAGAAGGATTCCACAATGCTCTGAGCAACCTGTCCCACCATTCAACCACTCTTGCAGTAAAAGTAATTTAAAAAGAAAAACACTGAAAATTTTTATGTTTAAAAAAAAGTCTTGTATTTCAGTTTAGGCCCATTGCATATTGTCCTGTCACCAGAAATCGCTGAGAAGACTCTGGCTCCTTCCCCTTTATTCCCTGCCATCAGCCATTTATACACACTGATAGAGTGCCCTAAGCCCTCTCTTCTTCTGGTGGAGCAGCCCCATCTTTCTCAGCCTGTCCTTGCCAGCTGATCACCCCTGTGACCCTTAGTGGAGTCTCTCCAGTGTGCCTCCATCTTTCTACTCTCCAGCTGGAGAGCCCCAGCCTGTGCTGGTGGATGGGGCTGTTCCCCTCCCAGTGCAGGGCTTTGCACTTCCTTTTGCTGAAGTGCATGACATTCCTGTTTGCCCAGTTCTCCAGCCAGGCGACCTCCCTCCGGATGACAGCACAACCACCGGGTGCAGCACCCACCCCTTCGGGTTCTGTACCACCCGCAAACCTGAGGGCACCTTGTGCCATCACCCAGGTCCTTAACAAAGGCACTAAACAGCACCAGACCCAGGTGGGGGATGCACAGTGCATTTGAACACGGTCCCATGAAGGAGCAGTGCACTGGAGTTAAAGAGCAGGTTTTTATGTGTGCATTTGGCAGCCATCTGCCCGGCAAGCCCCTCTCTCCTGCTGTTATCCCTGCTCTTGTCGGCAGGAGTTCCACGTGCTGCAAAAGCACAGCCGGCTGCTCGGCAGCTCTGCAGCATTCCCGGCTGGCACAGGGACTGGGGCACATCGCCTTCCTGCCCCAGAGACAGGTGCAGTGGCACCAGCAGACAGGACCCAACCTGCTGCTTCCAACTGCGAAACTCCTCAGGACATCAGAGGCCACTGCTGACCCACTCACAGTCGGATTGGGCCAGCTAGAGCATTTACAGGTGTTCACCATCTAGGAGGAAAAGGAGTGCCTCTCAGCAGGCAAATTTCTGTGAGAAGGCTTCAACTGCTGAGTTTGCGGCAGGGTGGGCCCTGGGTAGATTTGGGTTGCTTCTGACAAAATTATCTATTTAAGAAACAGTTTGGGGAAAAGCTGGGATGAGTATCTTATTTCAAAGTCTCAGGAGAGTTCTTTACATGATTATATGCTGTAGTAAAAGAGATAAGTTTGATTCCTTGCATAAATTATTACTATTAATAGCTTAATTATAAATTTAAATATTAATTATTATAATGAATCCTTTAGTACCTAACAATTATAGAGTGTTACAAACTCTGAAATAAGCGCTACAAGTCTCTAAATAAACAACATCTTCATGGCCTGAAACTGACTTTTTTTTTCTTGCATTGTAGGAGACCTCAATACAATAGACACCAAAGCTCTGGATTTTCGCTTACTCCTACAGAAAGCAAACAAGTGTCAGAGTAAGTAAGAATCAGATCTCAAACCCCAGTAGGTTTGGCCCCCTCTGATGGAATTTCCACTCTTCTGTCATGTATTCTTCTGCTTCATTCTTCTAAATCCAAATTCTTCTTCAAGATCTTACATGCTGGTGCGCTTTCAGACCTCTTCCATATCTGATCTCTCTTATCTCGACTTTCATTTTGTGAACTAGCAGGTTACTGTATTTTCTTTCTTATAGTTTAAACAAGGAGGCTCCGAGATACAGAAAGGCTAATCCCACAATTCTCAAAAGCGTATCTGTAATTCTCATTCTATTTCTAGACTTAATTCTATATTCAACACATCTTTTTTATTATATTTGTCTTTGATCCTGCCCAAGATTCTCACAGTCTGTTTTACTCGGCAGTGAAGAACCATGGCCGTATTTAGCATTAAGGTTGAAAGAAACTACAGAGCTGTGGCTGGAGTGCAGCTGGAAAAGGGCTCCCAAAGTAAAATTTGGTATAAATTTGAGGAATTGATAGTCCAGGGAAGTGCTGCTCTGTCCTTCCTATGGGTCAGTTTAGGATTAGGGTTAAACTTGGAAAAAATCTCAGAGCTCCATTTGGAATGAGGCTGGAAGGAAGCTGCTGGTAGAGAAATAGTTTAGGCCAAAAGGTAATGTTTAGCCCCAGGAAGGGCTGTGGAGCACCCCTGCAAGGCTGGGATTAGAGCTGGCATCATCCATGTCTGTATATATGTAAACAACCCTGTGTTTTGTGATCATTTGGCATGTGAGCACTAGCCTCAGAGCATGTACTATATCCACAAGAAAGAGACGTGTATCTCCAAAGAGAGGTTACAGCGGAGAAGATTTACCTCCTGCTTCTATAGAGTGCTGTGCTGTAAGGGAAGGAAACGCAAACGTCCTGAGCTCTCTGACACGCTGGGAAGGACAAGACTTAAATTCACATCCAACGGGTGGCAGAGGCCGTGAGCGGGGTGCAGGCAGCGAAGGCAGGCTGGCACTTTAACGCTGCACTCCTAGAACATTCACATACACTACCACACCGATAACTGGCTGTCTCCCTCTCTCACTGACCGCCCGTCTGTTCCCGTACCGCTGAGCGGGCACACCCCCGGCCCCGGGCCTGCC
>VZRQ01009973.1:1200900-1284552 GCA_013397975.1 Machaerirhynchus nigripectus
GTTTCTGCGTGCTGTGGTGCGGCAGTGACTCCGCGGCGCTACGTTACGCTTTTGCCAGTTAATATGCGGGAATGTCGTTCTGTTTTTAGTTCTCGGCTCTCTGCCCTCCTTGCTCTTGATAAAGCGCTTGAAGTTACGTTGCTCCAAGTACCAGGTTCCAAAAAGAAAAGTTAAAAGCATTGAGCTGGCCCTGTAAGTTCCTGCAGGCCCTGTCATCCCAGTGGAGGAGCTGCGTTTAGTGGCACAATCAGGATGTAGCTCGTAAAGCAGTTCCAGTTACAAAAGCAGCATTTCATGACTGCGCTGCAGAGTCAAGTGACTTCCTAGCAGCAGGATTATGTTCTCTGTCACTCCTCTGTGATTAACGCGAGCTGTCCCGTGTTGTACGTGCTTGTTTCTCACCCGTGTTTAAACCTGTCTTTCTTTAGAATACTCTTAGGTTATACTGGGCACTGCTCATGTAAGGAATCACCGGTCCTTTGTAAAAAGGTACTGGTAGTTGGGGTGTTTTGTGATATCAGGGGTTGTGTGTAACTGTAGTTAAAATACGTGTGCCTCCAAGGCCTTGGGGTTTTTGTATGATGTGCTCCATTTGCAGCAGTGAGCTGGCAGTCTTCATATCAGTGGAACACACAGGCTGGTTCTGCTGGTGCTGTTAATTTACCCTTGAGTGGTGTCACTGTTTTCTGGTCAGAATTGCCCAGGATGACCTGAGCTTGTGTTCTGGGCTGTGACCTTGACTGAATACTGTGCCCATAAAGCTAACCGATTCTTTAAAGGATGGCTTAAAATCTCTCTCCCAAGTGTTTTGCCACCACGTGTATTGTGCTGTTTGCTCATTTGGGTCTGTACGTAGATGGAGTTTAAGTAAATTTGGAATAGATGGAGTTTAAGTAAATTTGTGTCTCAAAATGAAGGTTAGATGCCAAAGTAACTCAAAGGTAAGTATGTAAAGGGCCTTGATTTAAGTTATATGTATGAAAAGTGGTATGTTCTGTTTCTGAGTAAATTGTGAGAGAGAAATCTCTGATGAAACTGGGAGACAAATACAGGTAAAGCAAAGTTAAACTGTGTATTTAAGAAGGTTCTGCTGTCTATTATGGCACTTCAGTGATAATTCTTTTTTACTACAAGCTTCTGTTTGGTTGGTTGGGTTTTTTTACTACTTTTCTTGTAGTTGAGAATAAGTAGTAAGTGTACCTTATCTGAAAACTGCGTAACAAAACAATAAAATACATTTTCTGGTGCATTTACAGGAACACAGTGTGTTAAGTTATCTCAGCAACCATGCTGGCTGCCAGGCTGGTGTGCCTGAGGGCGCTGCCATGCCAGACTATCCGCCCCACCATTACTCAGGCTTCCCCAGCCTTGAGGAGCTCCAGTATAAAAGCATACAGGCTGTGGCAGCCTAGCCAGGTAAGGTAATTCTCTGTCTGATGGCCCTGACTGCACATGTTTTAAAGGGTTGAGTGTGTTGCCAAAAGAACCACTTCGTGTGGAGTACCCGCTGTGACTGAGCATGAGCTTTGTGCTTGTTTGAGGTCCCTGCTCTGACTTACTGAAGAAAGAATGTTGTTCAGTCAAAACACAGGGGTTTTACAACAATTGAAGTGAAATCTGTTCCAATGACTGACTTGTGTCTTGGAAATTATTGGGCAAAAGAGCTTAAAAGGGATCGTTAGGGATGGACAGGCCTTATTAAGTAAAGTGGGAAGAACAGAAATTCTTGTCCTGTCTCTGTGTTCCCAAGTTAGAGTCTTAAATATAACATTTACATAACCACTTTCTTGTTCAATTGTTTTAGTCTCAGTATGTGTTTAGAGCTGTAGCCTAGGTTAGAGCAATTTCTGAGCTATGGCAGGACAATCACAGGTCTAACCAGCATTTTTAAAAGCCAGACTGTCATTATCCTGAGACACTGTTTGTTCTTCATTGAGAGATGAAGTCGCAGACCTGCAACTCACAACTGTTAGGGGCTGTTGTTGCTCTTCTGTCACCTTGATGGAAGTGCTAGTGGCAAGTTCTTCACCTCCTTTGTGTTTTCCTATTAAGCATGCTAAGTTCATAGGTGTATTGTGGGTTTTTTGTGTGTGTGAGTTTTCCAGCATTGGGCTGGATTTCATTAGCTGCTAAACACAACCAAACTGAAGGGCTCTGGTAAACCTCCTGAATTGTAGCACTCTAATGGCTGATGACAGTAATGCTTGTAGGTTTTGTATTTTAGTGTTGAAACAAACTCACAGATTGCTGTGAGTCCTTGGCTGTTCAGAAGAAATTTTAATTTAAAAGCTCCTGTAAAAAATTGTCAGAAAACTTCAAAAGTTGTTCTTGAAGTTAAATATGGGTGTGTTCTGTGTTGCTCTTGCAACTCGCTAAGACTTTGAGCAGCATACTATAATTGCTTGGAGCTTGTCAGCCTTAACTTTCTAGGCCTTCATTCAAAGTTTGTTCTATAAATCAAGGTTAGACTTGAAAGCGAAAAAATTGTGCTGCTTTTCCAGCTTTAGTGTCTGTAAAGTATAAGTATTGTGCAAGAATCTTTTTTACATTAAAGTGTTTGAACGAAGAGTGTTTTAACATAGAAAGCAAAATACTTCATCACAAAATAAAAAAGTAAAGATTATGTTTTCATATTTAACAGAAAGGCTTGTGGCAGTGTTTAGTGCGGTGGGACTAGAGTAGAAGGAATGCAGTCTGAAAATTCCAGCTTCTGGAATTCACTACACTGGTTCTGTACTTCTAGAATATGTGGATGTTTTTCACAAAGGTTCCTAAACTTTAATGTTCACTTGTTTTCCTTGAGCACAGTTGCGTTGTATGTATGAAGGTAAGCACAGAATAATAAAAGATTAACAATTTTAAGTATAGCAAGTAAGTTGATAAGAATATCTTCTATTTTATTTCATTATATATTTCTTACATTATTTCTGCATCTGACAGAGTTATGCCACCAGAGTACGAACGGGTGCAAGGCGTGGAAAACTTGGCCAGGAAGTGAAAGAAGCAGCATTTGAGCCATCTGCAGAAACTGCACTTAAAGGTAGAGTAGCTCTGTTTTAAATACTGAGAATCTTTGAACCTTAGCTTTAAACTTCCTCGAAGGCATATGTTTCCTTCAAACCACTGAAACTGGTAGTGAACAGACTTGAAATTAAGGTGGAGCTTTAAGAAGAAAGACTAACATGGATCAGCTCTTGCAGATTCATCAAAATTCACATGAGGATGTTGTTAACTATCCGAGGAAAGGCAGTAATGAGAGGGTGTATTTCTTATTTCTTTATACAGCTGATCGCCTGGGGAAATTCATTGTTGCTGGAGGGGCTGCTGTTGGCCTCGGAGCCCTCTGCTACTATGGAATGGGCATGTCCAGTGAGATTGGAGCTATTGAAAGGGCTGCGTAAGTAAGATGGTTTACTTCTTTAATGAAGCAAATCTCCTCTTCATCTGTCTCTTCTTTAGCTGCTATCACCCAGTGTACACTCAGCTTATGCTTTTTTAAGCTCTGAAGAGAAAACCCCCAGCTATGTCTCTGCAGGTTTTTAAAGCAAAATTAGACTTACTCAGCCTTAAATGGGTAGTAACCTAAGTGAGTTTGTTTTGCTAAATCTTATGTGAAGAGTATATAAACGTGTCTTATGAGGTGTGCTCCAGATAACTTAAGAAGTGTGGTCTTCTGAAAAGCACTGCTAGTTTCCCTATGAGACTGTTCATTAAATTTAAATACAGCTATTGGAAAAAGTTTTCATTAAGCACAATGTCTTGCCTTAAGCTTTGATTTAACATGGCAAACATGTTCTTCTTAAAACTTTGGTGAATTTGTTTTTGGTCAAAAAAAAACTGGCTGATGGCAAAACTGTATAGTTAAGACTTTAAAGATGGGTAGTAATAAGCATGGGCTTGGGGGAAATGTGTGTTGGAGACATTTTGCTTTACATTTGTATTTGGAAGTGTCTGTCTGCATTTATATTGAATGTGTGCTACTTGTGTCTGTGAGAGGCTTGTCATAGAGCTATGTCTAATTTTTTTCTCCACGAGGTTTGAATAACAGTCAGAAGAGTGAAATGGGAAAAAATGTGTGCACTATGTTTAAATCTAGTGTTAACAGAGAAGTTTCCTGTCTGTAGTGTGAGCAAATGATACTGCAGAAACTCATTTATGTCCAGGTCTGTTGCTATTGTTAGAGCTCTCAAAATGACATTTGTGTCCTGTGGTGTCGGATAATCATGTGCACTGTGACTCAGCAATTTGTGAGCTGCTCAACAGCACATCAAGTACATTCTCAGTACACATTCTGTAGACCTTTTTCCTGAAACCAGTTTGTTGTATTTACACACTGGTTTCTTACTTTTTCTGTAGTTAAAAGCATTCATTATTCTGTTTTCAATTCATGCTTCCTCCTTAGAATTGAATTATAGTTAGCATTATTTGTAATTTTCAGTGTTTCTACAGAGTCAACATTAGGCTAAACCAGCAAGATTGACGAGTTCAGTCCCCATTGTAAACTTGTGGCAGAAGTTGCTAGACACACTTATATGAAACCTCCCATATATCCGTAGCTACAAGTGCATTTAACAGTTTGATTGTGTTTTTAGCTGCTCTCCATTCTGAACCTGGTAACTGCACAGCTCTGTATGACTGCTTATTTTTCAGTATTTGGCCACAGTATGTGAAGGACAGAATTCAGTCTACGTACATGTATTTTGCGGGCAGCGTTGGCATGACAGCTCTGTCTGCTGTAGCAGTGAGCAGATCTCCTGCACTCATGAACCTCATGACAAAGGGCTCCTGGCTGGTAAGCTTTGTTATAAAAATAAATGTATTTATTGAGAAATGCCCCCAAGTGTAATGGTTGATACTTGGTGGAAAGTAAGGCAAAACTTAACCAATATTAGTTTCCTCATCCATAAAGAGTATTCAGGTATCCTGATATTTTGTGATGTGAGATTTAGTGATTCTAGTCACATTCTAACATGTTTTTTCTATGCTGCTTTGATGGTTTATCTTGTCATGAGCAAAAAAAGCTATGATACCCTTACCAGCTGTATATATGCAAGTATGAACGTCAGAGAAATGGCTACTTAAAGCTAATGGCACAGTTTCTGTTGCTGTCTGTAAATAGAAACTGAGGTCCCTGTGCGTTCTTACTCCTCCCTGTGCTCTCCTGTGTAGCTCTTTGAAAGCTGTCTCCTGTTTGCCAAGGGTGAAACAACACTGGTAGGCTTAGTATGTATTCAGTGTGTTGAGTGAAACAGTAACAGTTAAATGCCAACACCTACATAACTTAGGGAGTTCAATTTAATAAAGCATCATCGGTGATAAAAGTTGTACACTTCTGACCAGTTTGGTAGATGCTGGATGATTCTGCTTGAAATCATGAGTAAGGAGAGGCACTGAGGTTAAAAAAATCATTGGTAGCAAAAGCCTGTAAACTGGATGTTGGCTTTGGGTGGAGAAATGTACAAGAAAAGGAAAGCTAACACTTTTCAGGTACCTTAATGAGAGTGAGGGGCAGAACCATGGGTTTTCCTTTTCTTACTTTACACAGCCAAAAGATTGTTACCAACTTAAGCATTAAATTTGGATTTCTAGAAAACTGAGGAAAAATACAATGAAAATCACTGCAAGCTAAGATCTGTAAAGATTTGACTGTAACCTTACAGGAGTAAAATCGATGAATACTCCAATTGTGAATTAGGTTGCTGTTTTCAGAACTACTGTGTTGACTTTAGACCAGAGACCATATGTCCATATGTTAACTTGACCTCTGTACTGCTGTTTCTTCAGGCAATTGGAGCAACTTTTGCAGCTATGATTGGTGCTGGAATGTTGGTCAGGTCCATATCCTATGAAGATAATCCAGTAGCTAAACATGCAGCGTGGATGATGCATTCAGGTATGTGGTTTTAGTGTTCGTTGTAGAGATGTCTGTGCTTCAGTGTGACCAGATACTTGCTTTAACAAAACTTTGGCTTTAAAGTAAATTCTTAGATATTGCTGTAGGAGAGTTGAGATTTTTCAGAGATCAACGAGAACTTCTGAATGTCAGGGAAAGATGTCTTAAGTGTCCTTAACAGAACTCTAGTGCTTTTTGTAATTTTCTGAAAGTCATGCTCAACTTAAGCTTTAGGTGTGTATACCAAAGCTGCTTTGGTTTTGTGACTGCCTTCTAACACTACAGCTTCTGTAAGTGCTCTTGTCTACACTAACTATTCTTCAGCTGTGCAGGATAGGAAGTATTTGAAAACCTAACTAGAAAAAAAAAGATGTCAGTTTACTTCTGAGATCTGTCCATCAGGTATTTAAGCTGTGAGTACACCAATGGTGCCTACTTCAAATAACAATGGCTCTCGTTTTTCAAAACTGTTTTGCCAGAAATATTTTGTAGTTCAGAAAAGACATGTGGATGTTAGGCACTGGAATCATATTTGCCTCCCCAGAGCTAACATGTCTGCCAAGAAGAAATTATGTTTATTGTAGTGATTGTTATTAAGTGAAGCAACCTAATGTGATACTAATGGAGTAATACACATTTCCTATAAGCCTCTAGCAAAAAAATCTAACTTACTTGCCTAACTAATTGTTGTATCAGAAATCTGTCCTGCTTTTCAGTGTTGCATGCTCCTAATGCTATTAGTAGTTGATTAGTCTGTGCTAAGTATTTCTTCTTACCAGCTCTGTTTTGAGCCAATAAGTATGTTGACTCTGTTAGTCTTTTTTTCCCAAGATGAGCTCCCTGAAGTATTCTAGTGCTACATAAAAGTACATCACAGAATTTCATCATCTTAATTTATTGTGCTCCCTTTTAGATGAGAGCACAATCAAATGCATTGGTGTTTTGTCATGTGTGCATTAGTTTGAGCCATGCCATCTGACTAGAGATAAAAAAATCACCTGGATTTGACGTGTGCTGTTCCAGGTCTTACATGTGTTCTGTTTCCCTTTGCCTAGGTGTCATGGGTGCAGTGGTGGCTCCTCTGGCCTTCCTTGGTGGTCCTCTGCTGATCAGAGCTGCCTGGTACACTGCTGGAATCGTCGGGGGGCTCTCGACTGTGGCCATGTGTGCTCCAAGTGAAAAATTCCTGAACATGGGAGGACCACTTGGCTTAGGCTTAGGCTTTGTTATTGCCTCTTCAATCGGTAAGATACTGTTTCAATACTGTCATATAAAGTAGGTCGTAAACTTAAGCTACTAAGGTGCAGCTCACAGTTAGTTGCTGGCTGGTCTGCCCTGAGAAGATTTGCTTTAAATATAGCCCTTGCAACTCCAGCACAGCAGAAAATATTCTGTCATACTTGTTCTTGAAAACAAATGTGAAGTTACGGTTCTGGCAAATGTTAGTCTTACAAAGAGCTGATAGAGGTGCCTTGTATTTTAGTTACTTCTAGTGAGTACAGAAGGCAGTAAATGCGATCTCAGTTCTTGATGCACTTGTTTTCCTTCGCGTGTTTTGAGGCATTGTTGTAGTTACAGGTACTTTCACCTGAAGAAAAATACACAGTTCACTAGGATGTTCAAAATTACTGGATCAGTTTGTGTATGTGACATCTTCAGTGTGCATGCTAAAGCTCTTGGTATCAAAAACACACCACAAACAGAATTGAATGCTTTCTGAAAAGCGTGTGCTTCAGTGACGGAAGTTTGACCTAACTCAGAGTAGCAGATGCACACAGTGACCTTTAACACTATTGTACATTCCTCTCCAGGCTCCATGTTCTTGCCTCCCACCTCTGCTTTTGGCGCCGGCTTGTATTCGGTAGCGGTCTATGGTGGCCTGGTGCTCTTCGGCATGTTCCTGCTCTATGATACACAGCTGGTGGTCAAACGGGCAGAAACTCTGCCCTTCTACGGAGTGACTAAATACGACCCCATCAATGCGTAAGTGTTCTCTGTTACCACAGCTGATCTCAGTGTCTGGATGACAATTTCCCTCAAGTTAGATTGAAGTATGCTTTAAAAATAGCCTTTTGTTTGTTGTTCAAAAGTGTATTGCTGTTAAATGTGAAAAATCACAGGGTTTGAAAACAACAATGAGAAAATAGCTACTGAAGTTAAAACTGAAATCACTGTGAGAATTGTGAGAAACAGAATTGAGTGTGTGGTGTCACATGCCTCCAGCAGTGCATTTTAAAAAGTATTTTTGTTTCTAAAGCACTGCTGGCAGAATTTATAACTGTTTTCTGAAAACAACTGTCAGTATCAGTTGGGACAAAAAAAGTTAATCTTTCCATAATCATTTAATATTTATTAGTCTTTGCACTAAATAAAAAAGCTGCAATGGTATGATAGATAGGGAAGGATTGACTCTCAGTAAAGACCAAGTCTGACTAACAAGTAGCTTTTTGTAAATGTCTGTCTGATCTTAGGTGAATTGTTACCTCCTTGGTTCTGTTTTATTCTAGTAAAAGTAGAGTAATACTGACCTTCAAGATTCTTGGAGATAAACAGGTCGAAGTTAAATATAAAAGCAGAGTCTCCTATATGAGAGCAATATGCTGTCTGTTAGGATTTCTCTAAATAGTTCTTGCTGGCAGATGTGGTAGAAAAAAATACAGGTGTTCTTTGACATACTGAGGACAGCCTCAGCTGGGATTTGTTACAGATGGTTCATGCAGGCTCTCAAAATGAAGTATAATGGTGTGAAACACCAATTAATTCTGTGTCTGTTCAACAGTACTAACTGTGATTTCTTGTTTCCTAGATGCATGGGTATCTACACTGATACACTGAACATCTTCATTCGAGTGGCCACCATGCTTGCAGGTGGTGGAGGTGGCAGGAAAAAGTAAACAGAGACTCATCTTTGCAACTGACTGACAGCCTACTTAGTGCACATACTAAATAAACATTCATGGTTAAAGCAGTAATGCTCCAAGTGAGAATTTTAAAGCATTTCAGCATATTGGTTCAGTGCGATGTGATTCAGTCTTAGTTTTTCTTCAAACACTTTCCAGCTCTGTGTTTAAAATAGTCTGAACTGCTTCTGATTGTACATTATTCTGGGAAAGTAAATTATTTTTAATATATGAATAAAATAGTCCTACCTGCTTTTTAATGGGTTTGATGGCAGTTCAACTCTTACTTTCTTTTTTTTTTTACTGTTGTTGCATAGTAAAGGAAGTAATTTTTGAACTTGGTATCCCATTGGCAGATAGGGTCACAAGCTACTTCATGAAATGTTGCTTAGATGCATCAATTTTCAGTTGAGTTTCATAAATTTTATTTCAGTGACTTCTTCAGAAGAACTGAATAAATTGCATATGGCACTAAATGCAATCATGACTGGGCAGAAATTTCAGAAAGATTTAAGCAGTTGTCAGAAAGGTACTGGGTTTGACGGATTAGCTGACCAAGAAGTGTGAAGGAGACAAGATGTGGGAACTATGCAGCATTTGTCCCATATGAGCTTCAGTCTCTCTGGAGAACACATGAGAATTCCTTGCTTCAATGTTGACTGGCTATAATAGCTAGCTTATTTTGATACTAGATGTATAAAACTGTTGAATGGCAATATAGCTGTGTCTTTCTTCCGGTGGCAAAATTTCTGTATTGTGGATGAAGATCTGTCCTTCAGCAGAGCTCCTAGCAGTTATCTGTTGGAAGCTTGTACAATTGGCACAGAAACTGGGAATTGAGGATGGCATGCTGTAAACCCCAGGATCATAAATTTGCCGTATTGTTGTGTGCTTTATTCTGTTAAACTCTTTTCCAAATTGATTCATTAAACTTCGTCTAAAAGATACGTTCCCTAACAGTGAAATTGGTTTAACAGTAAGAAATTTATACTTTACAGACTATTGCTATATGTTGGAATAAAAGGTGAGTTCTTGGGCCAAGAAAATTTTGACCTAATGTCAACAGCTCAGATTTTCAGTTTCTGGTAAATATGCTATGTTTATGTATTGCCCTATGAACAATAAAATTCTAGCCTCACAAGCTGACTACTTTCACCTTCCCTGTGTTAACAGAATTTTTTTTTCTCTTTTTTGCAACTAAAAACTTGGTGAAGAGTACTATAAATAGCTTTTTGGTTACGGTTAGTTTCCTTTTTAAGAAAGTACATACTCTTCTGTGAAAAAATCTGCAAAGATGATTCTCAGTATCACTGGGTAGCACCTTTTTGGGGGTGTTTCCCAGTTGAAAGATACTGGCTACACTTGAAGTTGTTCAGTTGGTATAACCTGTTGGCCACTATTGCAGCCAATGCTGCTTTTATGTCTGTCACACACTGTAGTATTTTTTGACTCTTCAACCAGAGGGAAGAGTGGATTGTGAAGAACCTTGTTGCAGCTCCTTTGTGCCCAAAGATTGTAAGGTACAACCTAGTTCCTGGCACTATTACAGCTGGAGGGACATCTGTAGTTCTTAGAAGGAAGAAATACCCGGATCATGTCAGTTGTAAGTAGCCTGTTCAGATAGTTTTATCTTTTTAAGCAATTTGATACCCTTAATTTCTAAATACTGTTACTGTAGCTGAACACAGCAGTGTGCTTGCCCTCAAATTCTGAAGTCTACGGGAAGCTGTCTTAAAATTCTAATATTTGTGCTTATTACAAAAGAAAACTCAAGCAAAAAACCTTCTGTCTAGATTCTGAGGCTGAAGTTTTAGAAGTTGACTATGAACCGAGGGAGGGATTGCAGACTGTTCAGAATAGTGAGGTAGAAACCAACACACTGCTTACAGGAGGTGTTTGCACGGAAAGTGAGACCAACAGGAAATCTAATAACCTTTTGAGAAATAGTGCCTGAAGAAACATGTGCATCACTTGTGCTCAGTCTTGTGGAAGGGAGTGATTTGGCTTCTGTGGATGAAATTATAACACTAACAGTATTTTCCTAGTGTTGGTCTCCAAAAAAGGGAAAAAAAATTGAGTTGGTCCTTTACATTTGAAGTCTTAAGTCAAAAGTTAAGATTTATCTTAATTAAGGCAGCTCTGATTTGATGGGAGATGAAAATCTAAAGCCAGCCCTACAGTTAGTGAGACCAGGCACACCTTCTTACGATCATAAAATGGGTTTTTTGCAGGTCCAGGCATGACTCGTTGATACATAAATCGAATCTGGCTAAAAATTCCCCACCTTTTACAGCAATTCCTTATTATGTGTGCCAAAGGACATTAAAGACATAAACATCATGTTTAGTCCACAATTGAATTAATTTCTGATCCTTGCTACTGATTATAGCTGGTTTCTAAGGATTTTCATGATGTTTCAAGTAATTCTTCTTTTAAATCATGATCTAAATAAGCAGCTACAGAATGTTTAATTGTTTACTTCAGTTTTATCAGGAATATGAACCAATTATTTTCCTAAGAAAGCGTTCTTCAGAGTCAGCTAGTATAATTAAGAAGCCCAGATCTGACACGTATTTTAAGTTTGCATAGCAGAATGCCACATGAAATTTAGATCTCACCTCATGAAATTATTTAATGTAATTAGCTTTGCAATTTTCATCCAGCTTGCCCCACCGCTAATGCTGCTGAAAGCTGTCAGGTAATACGCACTTACCTTCATAAAACCTTTATAATAGTTCACCTATAACCCAGTAACAGGGCATGCCTGGTGTCTTTATGCAACTTGAATTGGTCCCAAGACAAAGATTACTCCTTCCTATTCCTGCTGTCATTAAAGAACAGAACTATTTTCTTTTTAACTCTTCAATATTTGAAAATAATTCAGTAATGCAGCATAATTTTTCTTGAACTTCAGTTTATAGCAAACTTGGAATTTAGAAATTGTTGCCATAAGTTCACTTCAAATTTTGAAATAGACCATCTGGAAATAAAAAAGAGGAATGCATTTAAATAACCCCTCAGCATAGTATTTAATTAAGAACTGGATTTTTATTTCAGTATTCAGCCATCTTGGTGTCCTTTAGTCATCGTAGGAAAGCAAGATGGGGAAAGCGGGACAGACTCTTGCAACACAGGAAACGAGCCCTGAGCGCATGGCAGCCGTGGTGGGGGTGGCTGTTCAGACCTGTCACCTGGCGCTGGAGGGGCAGCTGCTGCAAAGGCACGTGACCTTGTGGCACAAGGTGTGACATCGGGCACCAGCCCAGCATTCACCCACGCTGTTCTACCAAATACGACACAGAACTGACATTATTGCAACACAAACCTGACACGTCTGAGAGTGATGGCTTTTAGATCTAACCACCTCTCCTTTGCCAATGATGAATAGGAATAGGTCCAGAGAACACCATCTTTGCTAATTCCTTCACTCAGTTTTGACACCATTTGGTGTGTTCCTGCAGACATCGTTAAGCTTCTGAACAAATCCTTAGTACTGCTGTAAGGCTTTTCTTTTATGAGCTTGTACACAGGAGCTAAATCTTTATTGCAATATAGTCGTGTTTGTTTTTCCTTGTATGAATGAGCAACCTTGTAATACATTATGTATTACTTAATTATATTTTGTATTCTTGCTAGTGAAGAACGCCAAAAAGAACTACTGAAACTGTTTTTTAAATTATCACAGTTTCCTTTAAAGAAAAAGCATGACATCATGTTCTTGGAAAGTGGGTCAACAAAAAACTTAAGTGGGATAGGGAAGAAAACAAAAAGCTGCTAACCACTATCAGAGAAATTTAATTAAAATTTTAACTGGAAAATCCAAGATTAAATATAACTCCCGTGAAAAATACTAACTATACCATTTTATAAACTGCATGATGATCTGGGTATCTATGGGTGTACCAGATTCCTTCCGAGACAGTAACTCAGCATCACTGCAGTGGTGAGATAGCAGAGGCATGATGATGTATCAAGGTAATGGCCTTGGAGTTACAGGTCTTCCTTTATTGCATGCAAGTCTAAAATCATTGCGTCATCCCACCTAGACTGGGCACACAGTGTTGCACATCTACTGCCCCTGCCAACTCACCTTATTCCTGACTGTAACGATGGTTCATTCAAAGATGAAGATCACTTTTTTTCTTTTTAAGAAGTGCAATACATCCTCATCCATCACCATCTTTCCTAAGAAAAATGATGCCACAATTTTAAAAAACCCAACAAACTGCAAAACCAAACATGAATTGTATGTCTTGTAGCACTACATTCCTTCAGGACTTCTGAAGAACTTGTAGGAGCAAGAGCCACTGATCAGATTCCTCCTCCCACCCAAGCCACTGTAAGAAAACAAAATTCCACATGTGTTTACAAATTATATTTGAGTCCCAAGGGAATGAGTAGAACTACCAGCTAAGCTGAAATGCAAAAATCTCACTCTTCATCATTTATGTCTCCTGCACAGATGGATTCATACAAAACTTGGTCTTTTTAAAGCTTCAGCAGACTTCTCCTGTCTCATCAAACTTCTACCTAAAAGTAAAGCCATTGCTGATGAAGTCTTTTTTTCTTCTACTCCTTCCTAGTCACATTAAGTACAACTGCAGTGACCATAAATGCCTTGGGGGACAGACTGTGTTCAGTGCAGTGAAATGGTGCCCAGTAAACTGGATCATGGGATTAGCAAGATGACACTAAGTCAACAAGGAACAGTCTCCTCAAATATCTCTCCATAGGAGGTGGCAGGAAGAAGAAAAGTTGAAATTCATACCATTATAGAAGTGGAAAGATCTTTAGCCTTTCAATTCTTTAGTTCAAGTTCTGGACTTTATTACCAATTAATTTTGTTTGTATGAAATGATTAGCACACCTAAAGTGTACAGAATAACCAGAAAGAGGTGACAGTGGCCGAGTAACAGCATCAGGACAAAACACTCTATTATTTATTATTACTGTTATCTCTGCAACCACCTCCCATCAGATAGCAGAGACAGGGCTTATTCATGTTTTAAAAAAAGAGATGAATATGCACAACAATCTCAAAATCTTTCCAAAAGCCTGGGGGCTGACATCTGCACAGTATTTTCTGTTTTGGAGGCTTGCCAGCTGAAGTAAACACCTTATCTAGTCAGGAAAAAGAAGAGTGAGGTGCCTGCCCAGACATCTGTCAGTGTACCACTTCACTTTCTCTTACCAAGTTTTCTGAAACTAAGTATTGGGCAACCAGACTAGCTACTTTGTACAGAAGACCAGATAGACCTCATATTCTTCCATCATCTTTCTGAAAGACAAACAAAAGTGCTGAGTGAAACAAGGATGAATCCTGTAGAGCCATGGTAAGTGGCAAGAGGGATAACCTTCCCTGCTTAGGTGCCTGTCTTTTCCCTGCTTTGGGGGAAGTAACATGCAGTGGGAACAGATCTGCTTCCATAATGAGAAGATTACACTCCGTAATGAGAAGGTTACACAGCTCCTCTCATCACCCCGTCATCGAAGTGTGAGCTCTGGCAGGTTAACTGTCAAGAACAGTCTCCTGAATCACATCTTGCCTGAACTAGAAGACTGGGCTGCCACAAGAAAGAAATGTTTCCATCAAGCATAGCACACTGAACACTGCACCCAATGTAAATGTTTCTGGCCTGAACCCTTGCCTCATTTCATTATGCTGTTTAGGAGCCTACAGCAACCAGATAAACCTCATCACATCTAAGACTTTGAAAAACTAGAGAGAGAACACATTAAGTAAACAGGGGCAAAGGGGAAGCATCTGTTGTTCCACCTTTGCCACATTGCCAGCAGGAGAAAAGTTAAAACTAAGCAGAATAAAAAGAGCTGCAAGTTCCACTTTAATAGGACTATCCAGGACAGTGACCTGTGAAGAGAATGGAGTGAATGCACAGAGCTTGACACTGTGAACAGCACACGAGACTCACAGGCACACCAGCTGGCAGCTCTGCAGAGGCTTTACTTGCAGGCACAATCTGAGGAGTGGCAGGGCACTTGTTGAAAAACCTATGTCAAAGATGCTATAAACCGTGTTCCAGGACAGTCTTCAAAGTGTTTATCAGCTCAGCATAAACTGCTAGGAGAAATTGTAACCTCAGGCTTGCTCGTCATTCTGATCTTTGTTAGTTACTATATCCCAGATGTTGTCACTACTGCCTTTCATTTAGTGACTCCTACTACAGCCTTCAGTTTCTACACTGTGTTCCCTCCTTCCGAAACAGGCCAGCACATGCTCCTGGATAACTAGGTTGGTTCACCATAACTTGTCTATGTTGGATTGAATTAACTTTGTATCCTGAAAGTTCTTAATGTTTCCTGCCTTCTCACAGCTCAAAAGTTAGTTTCATTTAGCTCTAAATTTAAGAAGACCATTTGCTCCAACTATGTTACTCTCCTTATGTCGCAAACAGCTGCTTCAACCTGGTTAAAAGAAATTTTCATATACAAAATGCAGAATCTTCTTAGAATGTCATGACCTTTAAAAAGTATTAGTGAATCTTACATTAACATACCACCTCCAGAAATAATGAAGATTGCAAATTTAAGAGTTTATCTAGTTTCTTTTTGGCAAGCACAGAAGGGGACTCTGGATCATGCCTTAATTTAACGTTAAGAAATCAAACTACTTTCTTTAAGATTTTGAGAGCATCCTATGTGGCTTTTGAACAGCAGGTATTATTGCAAACATAATGCAAATCTCAGGATGCCTCCCTTATTTCTCTGGTTGATTCAGAAATACCTCTGCACTCAGTTTTCTTCACAGCCTTTTTTCAGCTGGAGAGACGGACAGCGGCTACTTCTTTCATAAAATTAATGCCTTAAAGAAGGTTATCATACAGATGCCTCAAACTTCCAGCTGACAGACTCCTAGGGCACAGGTTAGCAGGCTATTTAATAATCTGTGGTTTTATTCCATTTCCTGTCTTGAGCCACTCCCTTGACACAGTTCTGTCTTATTATTTTGCATATTCTGCAACCTTATTTGGTAAAGGCTTTTATCTCTGGACAAGTCTAAAGATTATGCTAGGTCATTGCTTCTAGTATTCCATTTTCAGTTTACTTAACGTTTCCTCTAACGTCAGCATTTATAGAAGCATATGAAACAGGGCATTAAGAATCAGAGGGTCCAACCACAGCATTGATCAGCTTTTACAGTCTGAAATACTAAGATATAAAGCCCTTAAATGTCTTCTGAAAGTGTTCAGTTTAGGAGAAAAAAAAATCTTCCTCAGCTATGTTTGCTCTCAAAACTGCTGAGCAAGACATATTGTATGGACCCCAATACCTACTCAAAAGAATCTCTCAAGGTTTGCAACTAGACCTCTCAGTGAAAATAAATAAATTTCTTAAAATATCCTCATGCTAATAAGTTCTGTTGATAAATTTATACAGTATTTTAGTTTTAGAAAGTTTTCAGGTTTTCTGTTGGCATTCTAAGAGCAGCCTGACATTAAGCCAGCACAAACCTGCAAACTGATGCTGTCCTTGAAAAAATAGGTGCCTGGTCTTGTTCCTATCAAGCCCCTCTCTGGGGTTTTTTGGGTGTGCAGTGATGACTGTACAGGTTTGCCTCACTTCCCATCACAGTAGCTGGAAGGCTTGGATTGCTGTAACAGAGGACACCAAGTAGGAGCCTGCCTCCTCCACGCAGAAAACAAGTGGGGCATTCAGGCAGCACATGCTTTTTTCTTGCTTGGGGTGATTGGTAAAGTTACAGTGCAGTTATGTATATTTAGAAAAATAAGTCTTTGTAAATACTTCTGTTGCCAATATTATGTTGTAAAAACTTCAGAAGAAAGATGGGGGGGGTTGAGGTAGGTGTTTGGCAGCACCTGTAGTACATTTAACATTCCAGCACTGTTTTGTATAAACGAGCATAGTTGGAAATGTCAGTAGCCATCATGTGATGGGGTTCTGTTTTGCGAGTCATCTCCCGTCATACCTGGTTACTTTTCTGTATTCATTTTCTTTATCATGCACACAGGAAGAGAAGATGATGCTTCTAGTTAAGGCTAAAAAGACATGAAAAAGAATTTGGGTATTGTTGTGGTCTAACCCCAGCTGTCAACTAAGCCCCACACAGCCGTTCACTCACTTCCCCCAGTACATGAGCTTGCCTAGAAGTTTCTCAGAAAGAGTAATGGAGATAAAATACTGCAGTCACCAAGTGAGATACTTGCTTCAGTGCTACCACTACTCAGCCTGATTGAATGTTGCAGAAAAATTACATTCCTACCAACCCTTTCATGTGCCTTATTGACTTTTCAGATCTTCTGCAAACCTTTGTGAGTAGGCTGACCAACTCCATTTTACATGCTCAGTTTACGTTGGGATTTATGTTATTTGATTCAGTGTTAACCAGCAAAAGCGTTGACTTTAAAAGTACAAAATGAGGACTCACACATATATGTTTCAGTATCCAAAAGAAGCCTGAGATCATAAAAACAACATTGCTGTTCTGTTGTCATTCATTTTTCTCTTCATCAACTGAACTGTTAAAGTCCCTCCTGACATGCTCAGCAGGGATGAGAACTAAAGGCCTTACTACAGGCTGAACAACTGAGGTGTGCTAGTGGTGAGGCAGGGTTTTCTTAAAGCACTTGGAAGATAATACTATCTTGTAGCAAGTTTTGTTAGTGATTTGATTCTTGAACCTTGCTAATGCCGGCCTTGGCAAACAGAAAAGGCTGTCAGGCCTTAGCGATCTTCACCACATATGGATATTGCTAGGTAGGACTGCAGAAATTTTTGGGGGTGCAATTTGGTAGATAAAGGGGTGACACAATTTGGAAGGCTGCTGATACAGTGCAAGAAACAAGCCAAATCCCAAACCTGAAATAGGAAACCTTTGAAATTGGGGGTGGGAGCAATATATGTGTACCAGAGTGAAGCCTTCTATTCTGCTGTAATTCCAAGTCTGGACAGCTTGCAGATACTGCAGCCACCTTTTAAGGCTACATATCTTATAACATATTCTGCTGTTAGAGACCCAGATCTTATCAGATTAAGCTGTGAGAATTGGACGTTGCCAAACCTGAACTTTTTGCCTTTTTTTAAGAGACTCAGCTCTGTAGTTGTTTCCTCCTTGAAGGACTTTTTTTTTTTCCCAAAGTACACTCTGTGAACCTTGATACTATGTTGAATTTGATGACTTCGTAATCTTAACTGTTAGCTGGAATCTCCATAGCTTAATTATTCAGATATAATAGATACTTAGAAGTTAATAACAAACTCAGAAATTTTCTGCTTAACCAGCTGTCTTGTTAATTATGTTAACAACACACTGGCAGTTGCTTTGATTAAAACACCCTGGGTTTGGTTTGCCTTTTCAGGCCGCGATCACTGTCCATACAGATTCAGTTCAGCTCTGTTCTCTGCTTATCCAAGCACGCCAAGGAGCACAGCAGGTCCCCTGGAGAGGCTGCAGTGAAGCACAGGATGCTCTGCCTCAGAGCATCCCTCAGTATTTTAATACTCCAAGCTCCTGTGTAACTTGCAGGGGACTCTCTATGCTGCCTGATTCTGAGTAAATTGCTTCTTGAAATAGGAAGTGCTGTTTCTTTTCATCTGTTGACGTGCAGTACAAAGACCAAATCTCCACCCATTCTGAACGCAACATTCCTTTGGCTCTGTCTTATAAAAAGGTGAGGTTGTGCTGGAGGAGACCAGGACACTCTTTCAGCCTCCTTGAAGCATCTCGTGACTAGTTGGAAGGATGAAGCTCCTGGCACTTTGTGGCTTTTTGTTTGTCTGTCTTTTGTGCCTCAATGTCTTTGCTGCAGAAGGTACAGTATATATACTGTCTTCTAACACAGCTTTCTCTTTTCCTGTTCTTTCCTTTTTTGATATAAAATGCTTATTTACTAGGTTGATTTTAATTAAAGGAAACAAAGAGAGCTTGACAATGAAAAGAAAGATTGAACTTAGAAAAGAACTCGGACTGCAGAATGTGGTAGCATATCAGTGCTTTGGTTTGTAAAGTAGTGTTTCCTCTGTTATTGCCTGTTGCCTGTAGTACAGCACGATTAATTTTTACCTTAATCTGTGTTCTGAAACCTGCTCTTCTGTAAATACTTCCTGTTATGTTTTCCCAGTAGATACTACCTACCAGTGTAAGAATAATATAATTCTCTCAATAGTGAGAAATGTGTTAATGAAAAGTTTCTACCCTTACGAAACAAGAGAACATGAATCAGTCAGGTCAACAGGGTATATGAGAAGTTCTTTATGAAACAGGTGAGAGTAACTTCTGACCTTCAATCAGTCTAAACTTTTTTTTCCTTTGTTTTTTGGTTGGTTGGTTGAGGGTTTTTATCACTGATATTCCACACTTCTGTATTACCTTGAGGTAATACAATTACCTTGTATTACCTTAGTTACCATTTTGCAGTATTCCAAATTCATAGAGCATTTAAAATCTTAAAAACAGAGGATTTTCCATCTGTCTATAAGCCACATCTTTGCAGATGTCGTTCTGCGTTTGCAGGAGGAGAGTTCAGTGGAGTTTTTAAATTGAGAGGACCAGTCTAGAGTTACCTGTGCAGATTTGAGGTTTGATATTGTAAATCTCTGAGAATCACCATGATTTTTCACCATGTGTATTTTATACAAGACTTAGAGAATAAATGTGAGATAAGGAAAACAAATAGCTAAGTGTCCAAAGGTTTGGACAGCAAGTCCAAACAGCAGACTTGCTGTGCCTGGTATTTTCTAGAAACCTTCTAAGAATTGCTTTATATGTAAATACAAGCATGGAGAAACATGTGGAAGCTGTTTTTCTAATTGTTTGTCAGCTGCCCAGTTTTCTCATTTACTGGAGTCTGTTCTGAATGGTAGAGCTATTTGCCAGAGAAGTCTTTCGGCTCCCTTTACCTTTTCTACTTCTTTTTAGTCAGGTTTTTCCATGACCCTTGAGGAAAACTTAAGGAACAGTGCAAAGGGAGCTGGAGAATTTCTAGATGTGTCTTTCCAGGAAGGACAGGAGATGGCCATATCAATAAAACACAAATGAATACCTGCAAGGTTCCGTAATAGTGTTCCCTTTTGTTTATGTGCATGGTACTTTAGTGAATCAGAAGGTGGGGAGGAAGCGTGCAAAAGACACTGTTCCTTATCTGTAAGCACTGATGTGAAAGCAAAAGTGTCTGGGTTTGCAAGATAAATGTACTTTGCATGTTGAACCTGTTACATCAGGAGTAAATTACGGTGACAAAGACAGCTCAGCCTCCATCGCCAGCCTTGGCTGTAAACTGTGCCTCAGTGATTTCCAGAAACATTAACCATATGTTAGATTTTGTTGATGAAAAATCATCTGCCTCTGTCCTTTCTGCTCCACCTCAGCTCCAGAGCAAACCTTTTTTTCCCCTTTATTGTGTCCAGCACATACTCTGTCAACTGCAGTCAACAGCTCACTTATTTAGGTGTGGTAGGGAGGGAATATTTCAGTGGCTTTGCCCATCCAAAGCAATTTATTCTACACTCCTGTGCACCTGGACACAGAGATGCTCTTTTTTCCTGTTGGTAATTTTTTATATTTTCTTAAAGTGGTGTAACTGTAATTGTATTGCCTGCCAGTGTGACACTTCAAAGGATAAAGAAATCTTCACAATGTATCTGATATATCTATGAGTAATGATGGAAAAAAGAAAGTAAGTTCCTGTTCCACACTAGGGACAAAGCTGTGCAGAGATCTAAAAATCAGTCATGATAATCCTTTGTTTTACAGATCTCTCCATACAAGGATGTCAGTGGTTAATACAGTAATCAAAATGTCTGTGGACTCTGACACATTTAATGTATATGTACAGTTATTTGCATTACCTCTCTCCACTGATAATGTATTATTTTTCACCCTTAGGTCAGAAGGTTAAAAGAATCTGCTGCTCAAAAGTACCCAAAATCAAGAAAAAAGCACACAAAGGTAAAAAGGTTTACAGTTTCCTTACATGAATTAGGTAAGCATTAGAGATAAATCACAGCACTCTGGGTTTTTTCCATCTGCAAACGGCACGGAATTTTCCATGCAGGTAAATATTATCTTCATTGTATCACTGAGAAATTGTTCTCTTTTTCTCAGGAAACTTACTGAGTATTTGGATCAGAAAGAAATAAGATTAGAAGAGATTAGAACCCATTTAATGCCCATAGTGTAAAACAATCAAGAGAAATATGATCAAGTCTGATTAAAGGAGTATCAATGTTCCTCTGATAAGAACAGTTGCAAAACTGAAATATCATCCTGGCTTTGCCTTGCTGTATTCCATCACCATCCATCTGTGGCTGCATTCATCTTCATGTACTGAGAGATGAACCAAAGTGTGATTCTGTAAATTCCCAAAAATCCAGTTTTTTAACCCACAGGTCTTCCAGGAACAAGAATTAACTGAGACTGAGTTTGTCCTAAATATGCGTGTCTAAAGACTGCACAAGTTCAAGTCCTTAATATCCCTGGTTTCAGTCAGACCCCAGTGAAAAAAAATTAAACCATGAATGGGTCTAGGATAAAAGGATTAGTATGCTCTTTAGAATCTTAGCATCTTAAATCTTAATGTTTCTAAATGCAATAAAATCACCAGCTGATAACTTCTGTTAAACTCTAAAGATAAAAAATTTGATCTAAAATAGTCTATTTCCTATTTCTAATCTTTTAACTATAAAATTACTCATCTGAAGTTCCAAGCAAGTTCATTCTAGCTGATAAAATATCTTAAATGCTTTATTACTTTTTATATTTCGATAACTTAGGTAGAAATCTTTGTTACTCTACAGTTTTCCTTTAACTGGAGCCTTTCCCTCCTGTCCAGTCTCCCAGTGCTGAATCATGGGCTCTGTTTTATAGGCAAAATCCCACTGGTACCAGGAGCAGTGAACAAATGGCAGCATTATTATGGGTCAGGGGTTTGTAGCTGTCTGAGGCTCCTCATTTAATCAGCGGGTGTAGGAGCAGCTGAGGGCCTGAGCAATAGCAGGTTCCCAGCCGGCCCACAAGGCCTGGGGGGTGCAGTGCCAGAGGCACAGAGGTGGTTTCTGTCACTCCTGGCCTGATCTGGATCACACGTGCTGCTGCCTGCCTGATCCTGTACCCTTTCCATGTGACTGAGACTTCATGTGATAAGGACAGCTCTTACTTTTCAATCTGAGTACTTCCTGCTATCTGACAAAATAGGGGGTGTGCAAGGCTTTTTCACATGCAACAGGCATGAAATCTCTCTGCTAAAAGTGCTTGCACAGAGAATGTTCCTTTAAAAGCAGGCTGCTGTTTCCTGTGGATGAAGTACACTGATGCTGGTCTCACAGAGCAATGGAAGGTACTGTGCTGAGGGGGAGAAAGGAGTACAAAGGAAGCACTCCTTTAAAACCTGTAAATTCACCACGAAGATCTCCTACAAAGGGAATCTGAAATGCTTTCCTCTGTTGCAAATACAGCAATACTTTCTGATTTTTGCTTGTCCCATTACACTCTGCCCTCGTTCTCTGAGCATTCCAATATGCTTACTGTAATCATCTCCTATCCTTACCGGCAGCCAAACCTTTTTTAGGTCAGGAATTGTTGTTTATTTGCTTCCGTATAGGGTGCACCTTTCTGCTGCAAATGACTTCCTCAGATCTGCTTGTGTCAAAATGCTTGATCTGAACTGGTTTCTACTCT
Organism: Machaerirhynchus nigripectus; assembly: GCA_013397975.1. Classification (NCBI taxonomy): domain Eukaryota; kingdom Metazoa; phylum Chordata; class Aves; order Passeriformes; family Dicruridae; genus Machaerirhynchus; species Machaerirhynchus nigripectus. The sequence continues at coordinate 1,223,345 of VZRQ01009973.1, forward strand.
TACTGAGAGGCAGGTGTAAAAGTTGGGCCTAATGCAGCAACTGCCCAAAGCTGAACTCTTCTGTTTAATGTGCAGTTCGGGACTGGAACTGTACAATGTTGGGTTTGTTTTGTACTGTTGCTATGAGATTCCTGGGTTACTTGTGCTGTCTTTTCTAGGGGGATATTACTTGCTTTATAGTCTGCAGGTAAATCACAGGGACTGTTTCTCAGCATTGCTGTGCACTGTTCTTTGTGCTGGGCATGTGCCATGGGCAAGCTGCAAAGCCACTTGGAGGCCAGCTCAGTGTGGCTTGAGGAGAGCGTCAATATAACCACGTTGGCTACTTCTTTTGAAGCAAAACCACTGATTTCCTAGGATGTTGTCATTCCATCAGGAACAATTGCTGTCCCAGAAAGCAAATGCTTCAAGCCAATGTCAGTATGTGACTTTTGTCCAGGAAATAAGGAAAATGTGATGATAGTAAGGGGGAAGATACTGTTTAATGTGTCAGTTTCAGAATTCAAGCTCTGGAGAGACAGTAACACCATCCTGCGTCAATGAAGGCCTTCACCTGACTGTGGGAACTTCCAGCAGCAGCAAACTTTCAGTGATTATCTACCCCTGCTAAGGAGAAAATAGGCTGCTGGGAGTCAGTGACCTCCAGCAACCTAATGAAAAGAAAAAAATTGCCATTGCATCCAATTTTATTTTCAGATCACTGCTAATCTAAGCTTGCCCATACAAACATGGCTGGACTTCAGATATTAAAGTTTTGTGCTGTTCTCCACACTCCCAATTAAACAAATCTCCCCATTTTCTCTCTTCCATGTTTGTTTTACAGGTGTAAGTTTCAAAATGACTCCATTGGAAATAAGGAAATACTGCAAACCTTGTCCTCAGCGAGTCCATCTGGTGGCTCCTGGACCACTTCCACAGCTAAAATGAGCAGACTGAGAGGAGAATGAAGAGCATCTGCCTACACGCACAACTCACAGTGCTTCACTTGCTTGAGGACCCTCCTTTCACAGATAGGACATGAGTGTATATTGCTGTTTGTTTGGGAAAAGGCTTCAGTATTGTTTATTCATTCCTTCACTCAGGCACCTATGTTAATATTAACCCAGCAGAAAGAGCCAGGCAAAGTTGTCTGCCTGCCACCAGACTTTGTGTCAGTTGAATATTCCTTTGCACCAAACAGGGATTTAGCTCCTCGAGTAAGAGAATGAAGAGAGCTACTTGAAGAGGGGGCCAAATTGCATTAGTTTGTATTTCTAGATTGCCCAAGAGGTGGTGAAGGGCTGATGTTTTGTTTCTAATTATCAGTATACATGCATATTTAACCTTTTCTTTGAATGATTTATTTTATATTAACAAAGGTGTTTGTTTGTAGCCAGGCACTGATGATTTTTCCTGCAGCCTTTGTGCTTGGTGCTTGCAATCCACTTGGAAGCAGGTTCCTACAAATGATAAAAATCTCATAATTTAGAAAGGGCTGAGAAACTAGGTAAGCAGGTTGCTAAAATAGTGGTGATGGGCCAGATTCAAGCAAGCTCTTCATTGTCTTCCAAGGGGGCTAAATCTGACTTTAAAATTAATGTGGCCTGGTTCTTAAATTCCTTAAGAGTATCATCAGGTGGTTATTAGAGATCATACTAAAAAGATACTAAACCTAATCAGATTTCATCTGTTCCTCTGAAGCCAGAAGTCAGCTGTTTTTTCAAGACACTGGAGTTGTGTGATCACCTCAATAAACAAAGCTTACTGGAGTATTAAATAAATGCTAAGAATAATACCAAAGGGCTGAATAACAGAGAAACTGAAGCATCTGCTGCTATTCTACTCATGTATCTTCTGTCCTTTCCTAGCTGTCCTCTGCATTGCTGCTATTGCTCTGCCTGGGGGAGAGTCCTTAAAACTGAATTACTTTTGTTCATAAATTCAGTTTTCCTTCTAGTGAATGTGAGGAGGAGTATAAACCTTTTCTGCTGCTGGACAAATTGCAGATTGCAAATAGTAATTTTTCCCTCAGTACTCGTACTACTCTTTCTCTTAACATAATTGTCAGTATGACAGAAATTATTTTGGTGCCCTTCACAATTTGGGGGAGTTGAATAGGAACAATCAGAGGTCTGTCGTAACATACACAGGCAAATGCAATTCCAAACGGTCAAGTTTATGGGCACTTACTCACAGTCCTGCTCTTACTGGGAATGTTTCTATTGTGCTGAGCACTTCTGTGTCTTCTGTGTGCTTGCTATTACTTTATTTTCATATTGGTTTTGAGAGTAGGTAGATCTGCCACTCAGCTTCCTATTTTTGAAGACCTGACCATGCACAGCACTTTGATATCAAAGTTAAAGGAGCTGCCAGTCCCCCTCGCAAGACCTCTGTATCAGGAGGTTGGTGAAGGAACTGTATTTCATTGTTCTGTTGCTGGTCAGGGGGCCAACATATTTTATTTCTGTTGTTTTGTGGAGCTCACAGAAAGAATCTGTATAATATAAATGACAAGTAAATGTAAAAAGTGTTTTTGGTATTGTTTGTAGCAGGGTTTTACTCTGTAAAATATGGCCATGTGTTTACAGTTCTGTATAAAGCATCATTAACAGATTAGAAGATTCTGTTTTCCAATGTGAGTTTAAGCCCTCTTCTTTTATATCTGAAAAATGCTGTATGATTTTCCTCTTTGCCTTACAACCTCCAAGCAGCATTCTCCAAACTCTCCAACCCTCCTTCAGGCAAAATGTTCCCTCTGACAACAAATGATAAGCCCCAGAGATTATTAACACAATATTACAGAAATTCTCTGGAGAGATCCCAGGACATAATTTAATGCACTTAGGTATTTTTACTTACCAAGTTTCCCAGACTGGCCTCAATCCCTGGTTGGGGGCTTTTCAAGTTAAAGATGCTACTTGTGTGAGGTCCTAGCCTTGGCTGAGCAGACTAAAGCAGGAATCTCCAAATTATTTCAGCATGGATTGTGACTGCTGCCCAAAAGCTTTGTTGCTTCATATAGAGGTATTAGAATGTTGTGTGTCCTCTTGAAAGTAATTCCCCAACAGTGCTTGATTCTTATGTACCAGGCCATTTCTCCACGTGGTAGAACAGAGCTACCATCTGATCATGGTTTCACTTACAGGCATCTGTTCTTCCTTTTGTTTTCCCTTCACTTCTACATGTATTTGTCTGGCATTACCAGAAGAGAAACATATTTGCTCAGTGGCTTTTCAAAATACACGAGCTGTATGCTTATACCAAGTAGTAAATTTATCTTGTTCAAGCTGACAAATGCTTTTTTTGTATCTTTGTGGTTTTGTGTGCATTCAGCTGTCAAGCAAGAAAATTGCACAGCCCTTAAGTTGCAATAAAGATGTTTCTGAAGTGCCTCTCTGCCTGACAGAACAGCTGTTGAATCCTAGGCTGACCCTGTCAATTAAGTGAGCCAGGTGGCTCCTCACTGTTTACAGCGTAATACCACAAGCTAGCACCAAATCACTCTGTTTCATTTGACACTATGATTGTGAATTGCTGAGAGCACAGGAGAAATGATCCCTGCTCCCAGGGAGTGTGGGTGTAGAGGCAAATTCCAGGGTCCCTTTTTTCTAATTGGGTAGTAGGAGAAATAAAAATATGTATTCTTTATACAAAATATTATCCCAAAAGGTGTAATGGGGGCTCTTTATGTCTTTCTAATGTTGGGTTTTCAGCCCTCTAGACTGTGTGGCTCACAACTGATGCAGGGGCCCAGGTATCCTCAAGGAATTCAGGATTTTGGCTCTGGGGAAGTTATGTTTATCCAAAGTGTGGACTACAGGGGCAACTTCTTGTGATTCCATTTGCCAAGGAGAACTCCAGTCCTCCATGAACAACATCATCTCAAACAGTAAACTCAGCGGAAATATAAAAGCAGAAAGATAAATACTTCCTGTGTAGATACACAGCTAACTCTTGCCAAAACTGAGTAGAAGACTCAGGGTGGCTTCAGTATTCATTGGATCAAGTCTGAGGACCTCTTGCCTGACTGTTTTGTCCAAAGTTATTGCTAACTACTCCCTCATGAATAGCTTCAGGAAAATATTGACAGATGGTGGAGGCAGGCCAGATGTATATGCACTTTTTACTGAAGTTTTTTCTGAGAAGAATTTATCCAAAGCTTATCTCTTTTGTCCCCTATTAGGTTGAGGGGAAAACCCACTTACACAGTCATTTTTTTACCTTAGTTGTTATTAGATGTAAGCAGTTGTTTTTGCCATAGCTAATTGCTCTGCAGGACTCATTTTTTTTAATTGCTGTTGGGGAGCAGAGAGAGCTCCCTAAAGGCAGGAGCAAGGGGGTTGGTTCCACTCCACATATGCCTGTGGTTCCCAGTAGCCTTCAGTATTATAAGACTTAGAGCATCCATTGGATAATCTGCCTTGGTTTTGAACACATAACTGTTCCATCATGCTTTGTCTTCTGATCTTAGAGTAGGGCTATCGGCACAGAAGGAATTCCCAAAAGTTACTTCTGTTTTCAGTGTCTCAGTGGTGGGATCTCTGCTAGAAAAGTTCAGTATCTGGATATGGATTTATTCAAGTTGTCATTCAACCTTTGTGCCAATGTTTGTTTGTGTGTTTCAGATGTACTGACTGTGAATATCTTCCAAGTGTTAGGGATTTAATTCCACATTTTCAGGCTGATGCTCCACAAGGGAGCTAAGGACAGATTTCCTGTTGGATAAGCACCTTACACTCACAATGCCATCTGGTCAGGCTCTGAGCACGTTATCAGGGAAATCAGGTCACTATGTACCTATGAGTGATCCTCAGATGAACGTGACTGGTCCGGCTTCTTCAGCCTGACAGCCACAACCACCTCACTTCTCCCAAGAAGCTCTGGTACAAGGCCCAGTTTGTGTCAGACACTCAGGCTGCAGCTGGGATGTTCCTTTAAGAGCTGATTGCTCCCAGCTGCTGGGACAGCACAGGGACTCAGGGCTGATGATTTCCACCTGGTCTACGAGGCATTGGAGCCTGAGCATTGAAAGGTTCCACGCACCTAAAAATGCCTCTTTGTTAACTGACCACCAGGCACCTGTACAATCATTTAACTCCCTTGCTGTGCACTCCATTTGTGAGAAGTGTGGTGCAGTCACAGCAATGGGTACATGCTGGCTAAAGGATCTCCAGGTGCAAAAGCCAAACAGCAGCAGGGTTTCCTTCAAGCACCTGACAAGCAAGATACTGCTTAGGTCAGTGGAGCGCTTTTCTGCTGGGTTTTTTTATGCTGTTTGGTCTTCAGCACTGATGCCAACCTCAGGGGGCAAAAAGACATATTCCTGAGGCACCCTTTGGTGCTTGCCTGGTCTCTGAAAATCAAATCTCTGTAGCATGTGCTTCCAGTTGTCTCCCAAAACTGAAGTGCACTGGAAAATGCTATCTTTGCTAGGTGGGTCCTCCACACAAAGCTTACTGTTTGCATTGTCCCAGAACCCTGTGTCACAGTCAGTGCCAGTTGTGTGGCCTGCTCACCAAGCAGTGTTACAATCTACTTGCATCACAGATTTCTCCCCAAGGGATCAATATGTCTGTGATACAGGAAGCTTGGGGTTCTAAGGGTTAATTGCTGATCGCGGGTATTGCTAAATTTTGCAGCTGCTTGTGAGACAATGTATATCACTTGCTCAACACTTACTGCGCTTGCCAAGCAGAGAGGAACGATGTAGAGGAGGATGCACAGCCATTGACAAGGGGAGAAAACCGTGACCACAGATCCTGCTTCTGGACCCTGAAACGAGCTTGGACCAGCTCTGGGGTTTGGACTTGGGCCAGGAACTCAGAGAGTATGCGCAAGGAGGCAAGGTAAAAAGTTCAACTCGAGGAAGACTTCTTACTTCATCTGAGGAAGACCTTTACTTCATCCCAGAGACCCCAGCCCACGACCACCAGGCGGCACTGCGCAAGCATAAGCATATGGAAATGAATTTGAACTCATTATAATACAAAGTGGGAATAGGTTATGAATATGTATGATGTATTGAGTAATCTAATGCATATGTAACGTGTGACCAAATATATGTTGAGCAGTAGATCAAAGGTATGTGCATGCCTTTGGAGGAGCTATCCCCCCATGCACCTCAGCTGATTAAACATACCTACTTTACAACTTTCGGGTTGTGGAGTTTCTTTCTGCTCATCATCTGTAAAGGAAGATGTCTTCATAGAAAAAAAAAGTGTGAAGAAGTCCATCTGTTTATGAATGCTATCAGAGAAAACAGTGAGGTGGTTAAAAACAAGATTCTGTGTGAGCTGAGATAATGCAACAGTGTCTTCAAGTCCCTCTTTAAAGCATTCTTTTTGACTCAGTGGCTTTCCAGTTGTTTAACTTCCATTACGTGGGAAACAATAAATTATGGCAATTGTCACTGAGCTCTTATCTTGATGTTCTTTGAATGTACCAAGGTTAAACAATTCAGCATTTTTCTTTTATTTAGTTATATATATACCAATACTGCTATTTTATTCTGCACACATCTTCAGGTGTGTGGTTGATGAAAAGAGAGAAAGCACTATGTGCATGTTGACCTTAACCCCGTAAGCTCCACCTTTGATAGGCTTTGAAAAGAACTCTTCTTAAATTTCCATTCAAGTCAAGACTCAGCAGTTTTTAAAATAGATCCTTGAGTCTGAGCAGTAAAGTCAACCTGCTCTTCATAATTTTATTATAAAATGTGCTTTGCACTTTTTCCTGTCTCTTGAACATAACTTTCTATTTCCTTCTTCAACGTTCTTTCCATGCTTTCTTTTGTTCCTAAACATGTCAAGTCTTCCTCCTTGTTGGTTCACACTGGACAGAAAATTAATATTTTGTCTCTTGACGTGATGGTCACCCCTTCTTTGTCTATGTGGGATCTCAAAGAAATTCTTCTGCTGTCTAAATTTCCCCAAGTGCTGAACTACATTAATTTGTCTCTGTGAATTTCTGTCCATGAGACTGACTGGAGTGTACATTTTAAAAAATATGTCATAAAATGGTGCTGCATTGCCTTTTTTGTCTTCAGACATTAATTTTGTACCAAGGACACTTACAGGATTTTAACATCTCCTTTTCAAGGCACCATGTAATCATCTTAAAGCCACAGAATGAGCAGGGGTTTTTCTGTCATTTAATTTGTATTTCAGCCTTCACTGCAATAACTTTGGATCATGTAATCTTAGTTAGCAGATATGGAAGTCTTTTCTCAAATATTTTATTCATTCTTCAGCTTAACATCTATTGTTGAGATTCTTGCTATGTAGTTTTCCTTATTTATCTTACTGATAGATTGTTTAAAAAAAAAGGCAAAGAAGTACAGCATTTTGAGATAAAGTACTAGAAAGTGTGGAAGGAGATAGTGAGAGCACAGTGCTCACAGACAGAGTTAGTAGAATGAAGAGACAATCTTTGGGCTCTAAACAGGTTAAACTACTTGATTTGAGAACCACCATACACCGACTGATTGTAGAAATCTCTCCAGGCAAAGAGTAGATAGTTAATGGAAAATGTAAATGGGAATAGAGTGATAGTCCCACGTGTTTTGGAGGTAAATTACTTCAAAGCTGAGTATTTAATATTCTTGTAATAGGAAATTTGTTGACACATATCTTGTTTTCTAGGTTAAGGACAAGCACTGCTTTGGTGTAAGGTTGCCTGGATACTCAGGTTTCCTCTGGACACAGCAATCCAAAGGAAAGGCTGGAGTATGTCCTGGCCAGTTGGACCTCCATATCCTAACAAGGTAAGTACCTTGTCACTTACTCCAGTGTGAGAGATGCTGAGTTGTGGGATTCCCTTTTGAGAATGGTTTAAGGCACACCTCTGCATTCCCAAGAGAGGTCACAGGAAGGGCCACCTGCAGTCACAGCGTTGTATGTTTACCTGAGTAAAATCCAGGGGCTGCATCAGCCCCTGTGGCCAGAGTGCTGGTGTGGTCCAGAGCTGGTCTTGAGCAGCTAAAGCTGAAGGCTTTAGCTCACCTGTAGAGTTTGCATTCATGCCATTCCTGTACTGAACAGCTGAGTTTGGTTAGACGTGGCAGTGCAAGGAGCATGTTTCATTTTCATACATCCCCTGGTTCAACAAGTCGTGTTACAGTCCTGTAAGCAGGACATCCACACAGGGATGTCCACGGCATGCACACCAGCCAGGAGATTTATGGGGAGAACACAAGTGTTTCTTTGCTCTGCCTAAACAAGTCTTGTTGTTTTTCTCAGCCACACTGAGTAAACTATAAAATCTTGATTTAGTCATCATTCACACCCCAACTCTGAGTTATATGTATAATTTTTACAGGCAAAACAATGAACAATACTAGTTCTTTCATAAATAACTTGGACTGCCTGCCTGCTTCTAAATGGCATCTTTCACACAGATCTGTGTCATGCCCCACAGCACCACATCCATCACAGATCATGCTGGTGAAGTGAATGTAGGCTATCTAAATATACCTGGATATTCTAGGGACTATTTGTTCATTTTCTATCCCTGTCAAAAGAAAACGAGGTGAGTGATTCGTAGCTTCCAAAGAAGCAAAGTTCCTGAATTGTAAATGGATTTTGCAGTGGTCTTTAAAAGCCTCTAAGCTAGAAAAATAGATAGCAAGAACTTTAATTACTTAGCAGCTGCAGAAAATGTTCCCCTTTCCTCAGTTACCTGCAGCGCCTTTTTTGCAAATGCTATAAAACACTTTTTGGCAGACTAAAACCAGGAGAAGCTGTGTCTGAGATGAAGTTACTTCTTTTTCCCAGGAATTCCCCAAACCTCTGCTGCCACCCACAGTGAATGACAATAACTCATGATAAATCATGCAGGCAAATGCTCTGAGATTTTTGTTGTGTAGCATTTTTTTCTGATGGGATGAAAGTGCCATCTCTTTACCTGTGTGGAAAAAATGCCCACCTCATTTTGTTTGGAAAACACTTTGTTGTCTGTTTTAAGCCATTGTGGAAATGCTAAAATTGCTAGATATTTGGTGTCTGCTCTCCCTCTGTTTTTCCGATGTTGTAATTTCTTAATTCCTTTGGAGATAAGGACATCATGGCTGAGTGTTTCTGTTCTTGTTATCCAAAATAGGGGGGATTCAAATCCAAGGGGTTCAAGTTGATGTAATTCTTGTAGTCAACTCTCTAAATCTTGGTTTTCCTTTCCATGAATGAGGAATGTTTTCCTTCTCTGCTTTGTGGGTGTATCCTCTTGAATCAGTTGAGTTACAAAGTCTTTGTCATGCTACATCTTTTATCAGACTAACTTTTTTTCTGATGAGGGTGGTGAAATACTGGCACAGGCTGCCTTGAGAAGCTGTAGATGCTCTGTCCCTGGAAACATTCAGGAGCAGCCTGATCTAGTTGAAGATGTCCCTGCTCATTGCAGGGGCTTGGACTAGATGAGCTTAAAAGGTCCCTTCGAACACAAACCATTCTGTGATACTAGCCAGGTTTCACCGTTCTCCTGCGCGCCGCTGAGGTTTAGCATAGCTGCTTAGTGGAGACGCAGTATGAGAAAGGATGTGTAGACAGCTGAGTTACAACTTGTGTTGTTTGTTAAATTCCTTAAACCAAACAGTACAGTGTCACTTTCAGCCTGGAATTACTAAGCTAAGAGAGGTTTATAAATTTAACCAAGATCACTAATGATCACATCACTATCTTTTGATTACTTTTATGTAAATTTAATGATCTTGGGCTGATTATTTATAGACTGGCTGTGCTAGTTTTGAAAACTGAACTTAGACCTCCATGTGTCAGAACTGTCACAATGAGCTCATTTCCCTTTAGATTGTTAAATTCATTCAATTAATAACAAGAGAATAACAGTAAGAGGGAGAAAGAAGTGTTTATTGGTTTGCATTTTAATCTGTCATGACTACCAAAAATTCCATGTCATTTTAACAAATTTGCATAGCTCAAGTGATGAGAGTGGCCTCATTTTATTTTTCTCACTATTTTTAAATTGCAAATGCATGTGAGCATCCAAAAAACTGATTGAAATGCAACTCATGAAAACTCCCATTTATATGCCAAGCAGGCATTCCCCAGGTGGGCAGCTCTAATGTGAGCACCCTGAGGTGGAAGGGGCACCCACAATGTGGAAAGAGTAACTTCTGTCCGTGCCAGCTCAGTCCGTACCCTCTTCTCAGCCTGCCAGCAGGTGCCAGCTGGGATTCCAGTGACACAACAGGGCACTCACTCCCTCAGCTCTGAACAGGCCTTCTGCTGCCCTTAGTCTGAGCTCCTGGTGGCATTGCTGGGTTGTGTGAGGGGCTGTGCTCCTGGGGCAGCTTAGGTGCCCCATTTTATGTTGGCATCTGCTGCCAGTTCTAGTCTGGTCAACATTTCAGGCTGTGCTTTGGGACTGGGCTCACAAACAGCTGTCTTTGTGGGGCCCACAATTCCCCCATTCAGGGCCGTGTAAACAGAAAAAGTGCAGCTTTTGGTACTGGTGAAAGCTCCTTTCTTGTCAGCCTGACTTGGTTAAGGAAGACTACTAGTCTTAGACTTAAAGTTTAGGGCTAAAAAAGTGAACATGGTGGGACCCAGGTTTTTCCAAGATTCTCAAAGGCTCAGAGAGATGAAAGATAACAGGGCAGGAGCTGGCAGGGCCTTGTGTGTGGCTGGTTTTGTGTCTGGCCCCTGTGCCCAGCAATGTTTCATGTTGGGAAGTAGCTTTGTCTTAGGGGAAGAAAAGTCTCCATGGCTGAGGGCATCCCAGGGGGCTTCACAAAAGCTCCAGTAGATATTGCTAATCAGTGACCCAAACCCAGAAATTCTGTTCTGAAGACATTCAATCTTTTCTACATATTTTTCATACCAAATACTAAACAAACAGCACCCTGGGAAACCAGTTGGTTCAGGTCAGGTGGGTATATTTGAGATCAGATGGGTATATTTCATTCTTCTTTTATGTTTCTTGCTATTTGATATGCTAAAAATGTACAAAATAGAAAGTTTCTTCTACGTAGAAAGAGGGATCCTTCCATTCCCAAAAATGTTGGGATAGAAGGTACTGCTTTCCTGAAACCTCCTCCTGCCCCTTTCCTTCCGAATGAGAAAATACATCAAAATCAGCCTGAATCCATGAGCTGTGTTGGTTTTGATCAAAGTATATTTCCTGACAGAAAAAAAACTCTGTCAAATGTTGCTGTGTTAGGTTTGGATCTGACTGTGCACAGACACATATTAGCTAGATTTTCAAACTGTAAGGAGATTAAGAGCTCAAACTCATTGAAATTCAGGAGGGAGACATTTTGCTTCCTTGGAGATGCAGGCCCTAGAGATTCAGATCCCCAGGGGATGCAACCAGGGGAACAGACAGCTATTAACTTTGACAAGAGCTCTCCATCACTTGTTCTACAAAAATACTCTGTAGGAAAAAAAGGGTGTTGTTAGTTCTGGATTGAGGAGGCAGATGAGAGGACATTTAGGTGCTATTTATATTTTCTTTTGGGCACCATGCAGGTCTATTTCTGTGATTTTATCAGTGGTTTAATACTATTTTTGACAGAGGTGGGATGATTAAATCTGCAACAGGGACTAAATTTATATCCATCTTCTATATATGTATCTGCTCCCACACAGTTTTCAGCTTTGGATCCCCATATCACAAATTTAAATGCACTAAAAATACATTTATTTTTCATAGTTGCCTGCTGCAGGTTTCCCTGAGCTTTACAGGCCCCTGCTGCAGTCACAGATTGGTTCAACACAGAGCTTTTGTAAATAGTTCTCTACAGGAATAGTCATTCAGAGTCAGAACAAAGGTCTGATCCCGTAGGAGATGATTAGAAAGAGATCAAGATGACAAAAAGCCTTCCCCCGGTTTAACTTCTGAGTTTCTGGCAGGTGGTAATGCAGTGCTGTAGTGAACCAGGGTTGGCATCTGTGTCATCACATTTGTCAGTAATCAGAGAACCCAGTCTTCATTAATTTGTCTGATCCATTTGCAGCCTTTTTTTAGTCTTTTGTTCTCCATACCATTCTCTGGCAACTTCCATTATGGGTGATGAGTTTTGTTAATTTTGGCCTAAGAGTTTTGCTTTTCTCCTTCAGAGAGCCTTACAGTTGATTTGTTCTGTGGGCAGAGGTGTTCCAGCAGCACCGGATCCCAGGGGATCTGCAGGCGTACACAAGCCCTGTCCACAGCACGAGAGCAGCTGGGCACTGTCTGCAGCAAAGGTCTGCCATGGCCCCTGCAGCATTTGTTCGCCCAGCCAAAGTCTGGGTAAGGTACATTATAAATGCGTGACAGGACCTAGCTGCCAGCTCCCTCTGTAGGAAGAATGTATGGGAACGGCCCAGCCTGTCCCTCCCCTCCATGAGTGATGAAAGCTATCCCTGGAGCGCTGCCCATCTTCAGCTCTGCCCCCCGCAGGCCAGGGCTGGGAGGGGAGGCTCTGTCTGTGCGGTTGTGTCTAGGGAAAAATGACCTGCTCCCTTCTGAAACGGTAGCAGATAGTGATAAAACATGTGGTTGAATGAGGGAGCCAAAGCCCTCCACTGTTGCCCTGGGTGAAGCCGCTTCCTGGCTCTACACTTGCTTTTGGTGTTTTCCCTGCATGTGCCCGCCTCACCTGTGCCACTGCAGCCACCCAGCGGGGGTCACTGCCAGGCAGCATGTGCAGCTTCTGCCACTTTTTAAAGCACTGCCATGGGGAACTCTTTGACTGATTAATTTCTTAGACATTTCTTTCACTCTGGCTGTTAATTAAATAACCCGGAAAACTCCATTAACACATCCTTAAAGGGCAAGTGCTTTGCCACAGGTCAGGTTTAAACAGCTCAGCTCCAGTGTAAACATCTCTGTGCTTGGCAGCCAAGTACTGCAGAATCACAGAATCGTCTGAGCTGGAAGGGACCACAAGGGTCACTGAGTCACATTTTGTCACTGATGGAGCTCCTTTCCAGCAGGTTTATCTGTGAACTTCCTCCCAGAGTGCCTGATTTTTAACCGTATCGTACATTGCATGATATATATTTTAAGTTACTGCGAACACCTTCTAAATGTCAAAACAAGCAATTAAAAAAAGTCACTCTGTTAACTTTTTCGATGTGTTGATGGTTAAACACACTTTTTAGCATGTTGAAAATTGCCTGCTGAAAGTAAAAGACGCTTTCAGCAATTCATGCAGTTTAAGAATTAAATGATCTGGCCAACTCATAAAACCAACATTTTTACTTCTGCATTTTTAATATTAAATGTTGTGTATTTTTTTGCCATCATAAGTGTTTTCTTTAAAATGGTAACAACTATTTCTATTGTTTTTGCTAATATTAGATTTCCTTCTTTTCTAGTTTTTCAAGATTACCAAAGTTAAAATAAAAATAAACTTCTTTTAGCTCTCAAAAGCAGAGAACTGGCTTAGAGAATTAAAGATAGAGTTCAGAAAGAAAACAAATTTCTACTTTACCTTCTCCCTGACCTGTGCGTTTGGACAGCACAAATACAGTACCAACAGCAAAACATGAGAGTTACACTGATTCCTCCAAATCTTGTCTCAGAGATGAGTCCCACAGCTCCCTGCAAAGTAATTGGTCTAATTAGGTGGTAGGAAGGAGCTTCTTTAAATTCCTCAGAAATTAAGACGTGTCATCCGCTTAACATCTTAGCATCTGTTACTGCCTCTTCCACATTTCTCTGCTACATCAGTCTGAAGGGCACTTTCCTGGGCATTTCAGAAAGATTAAAAAAATAAAGAAAACCAACAAAAACCAAGCCCCTAAAACATGGAAGAAGTTGGCTCTTTCTTCAGTGGGATGAAGCATGTAAGGCATTTCACCCCCTCCTTTCTTCTCAGTTTGGTGCATGTTTGCCTGGGTGAGTACAATAATCACTTTGTTAAGTAAAAATATAGGATAATACAAGCATAACCTTGAATCCTGTAGTTATCCTTACTGATGTGGTAATGTTGTTCTGAAATATTTTCCTTGGCAACTGGTCCTTGTGCAAATGTTACCCTCTGTGTTTAAATACTTGCAGTTTTGCATCAGGTGGGCTATTTTGAATCTCTAACAGTCAGTCAGTAGAATGACAACTAATTTGTTGTTTCTTGTTTTGTTTTGTTTTTTTTTTTTAAACTTTGCTGTTGTCTGGCAGCAAGTAAGTAACTATTTAATTATGGCTAATTGCTCATGTAGTAGGCATAATTTTATGGCAGGATTTGCTTAGAACACTGGGTAAGAATACTGGGTAAGGTACTGAGGCACTGGGAAAGTTTCAGACCTCTATGTGTAGAGTAGGGGAGAGGTGTTCCATCACTGCAAGCTGAAAAGGTTAATTTTTCAGTGAAGCTGTCTGGAACTGGTTGAGATTTTTTAAGGGAGATCCTGCTACTTGTTTTGTTTCTGTTGGTTTGGAGGTTTTTTATATACTCTCTCTATTTCCTGCTGTGTGCATACTGGCACAGTGGCAAGTAATTTTATTAAAAATATCCATACAGATACAGTTCTGAAGGTCCATTGCAGCAATTGGGTGTGTTATGCACTCATAGTGTTCCCAAAACAGCTCCTGTTTACTGAGAGTCAGGTAACTGAGCCAGCCAAATAACTGCCACCTACAAAATGCTTTTGTTTGGCTTCTGTTTTGTTTTAATTGCAGTTCAAGCAAATTATGCCCCCTATTTCTTTGATAATGGAGCGAGAAGCACAAATGGAAACATGGCACTTCTCAGCCTTTCAGAGGACACGCCTGTTGGTCAGTACTAAAATTTGTATATTTAAACTGTGAAATTGGAGTTGCTTGCTCTTATGATTAACATATATTTTCTTGTAGGTTGTTGTTATATACTGTGATCTTACATGTTTTTATCTCAAGCTTCTAATTGGCCTCAATTTAAAATGACATGTTTGAATTGTAGCTGCAATTTAAAACATGAATTCTAGCTCCCTTTTTTTGGTCCACCAATCTATTCACAGCTTCAGAGCACAGACCTTTGGGGTCAGAAATAAATTCATGGTGAGACGCTTCTTACCAATTCTGTAAATGCTTATGAGAAGAAAGACTAGTTGCTAGTAATTTTATCAGCCTTGATAAAAGCAAGCTGTACATTGAAAAGTAAGAGGCATGATTATCTTTGAACACATTTTTAATGTTTACATAAAAGTGGCAGAAAATGTTTCCACTTGCAGTGAAAATTCCTTTGTCTAAATAACTGATGTTTTTAAAAAGGTTTCGTTTTGTTTTATTGAAAATCCAAAAACTGATACAGTTTTCAGATTGCAGCACTCTGAGGCAGGTCTATTTATGCTTCTTTTAACTTTAGTCACACCAAGAAAAGTTAAATAAGAACAAAAGGTGATTTATAATCTATATTTTCTGTGGGGGAAAAATAATCTCCTAACACTTTTTTATATAAAAAATCTATTAAGTGATGAACATCACCTTTTCTTTGAACTTGGCACTGAGAGTTTGTTTAGGATTTTGTTCTGTTTGTCTGTAGCTTTCACAGGCTAAATTTAGTTAATGCAAACTGGGTACCGAAGCACCCCTTTACTCATGCCTCATGCAGAAAGGAGAGATATAGCTGCACAGGGGGTGCACCCAAACACCCCCACCAGGGCTTAGGCAGCTGGGGAAGGCCAGGATGAGAGAGGGATCAGAGGGCACAGCCTGCTCTGAAAGCCTGACATTGCCACCCACACCTTCTTAAACCTGACCAAGGTCACTCTGCTCTGGGAAGCAGCTGCCTGGGTTTGTTCAAAGTCTCCATTTCTGACCCAGTGGTGTTAACATCATCCAAGACCCATGCTGGGCCTGCTAGAGGATGGGCAGAGGGGTATTTGGAAACAGAAAATTCTCCTTTACCTGCTCAGCTTGAGAAGAGGAGGGGGAGAAGGCAGCACGTAGTGTAGAAGTGACACATCTCGACAACGGACTTAAAAGGAGTTTGCTTATGATGCAGAAGGAATTTACTATAAGCTTGGTCAAACTTAAGTGGAAACCTCAGTTTGAAGGCCAGCAGTAATGTATGAATGTAGTGGCACTTGCAAAAGCCAGAGGCAGACCAAGGAGCTGTAATTTTTGCTGTACTTCTGCCTGGATTCACATGGAAACTACACTTAGTTCAGTCTTGGCAATCCCTACAGTTCTGCTGATTGCTGGAGTTGGATTAGCCAGTGGAATCACTTGTCCAAGTGTAGATAAGGCTTGTAATGCCAGACAGCCACAAAACGGGACCCCAACTCAGTTTGTTTGGGGTGGTGCTTGCCAACTCCACCAGTGAAACCACAGGCAGTACAACTCGCTTGCCATCCAACTCCCACTCCCTGGTGTGGTGCCAGCCCGCAGACATTTACAGAGAACCAGCCTCTCCCTGCCACCACTGGGAGCCTCCAGGCACCTGCTTGGGGATGAGGAGCTAAAGATGGCACAGAGCCACAACATGGACAAAAATGTCCTTCCTGTCAGGACTGCAGCACCACATGGTCTCTCAGATGACAGCACTCCCTGCAGCAGTGAAGTACAGCAGTAATTTCCACTGCATCTGATCTGGTGCTCCAGCAGCCAAAAAAGGACAGTGTGCCTCAACAGCAAAATAGCCGTGTGAGGGATCAGAGCCTGTGTTAGTGCTCTCCTAATTAGCCTGAGTAAGAATAATGAGATATATGTGATGGGTTTCTGTATGTGCTTTTGTAACATTAGCAACCAGACTGAGTACATAGAGGTCTCTGGAGAGTTTGTGCTTTGCTTGTAGCAGTCATAAAGTTCAGGCTGCTCTGTCTTGAGTGCTGCTGTGCCTCCTGCCTACTAGCTTCATCCAGAATGTGCTTACATGTGTTTAAATTGGCTGGCTTGTACTTCTAATTTGAGGTATAAATGTGCTTTAAAAGACAAGAGAGAAGCAACTTCTCTTTGAAAGCTCCAGAAGACCTGTAGAAACCCTAGGGAAAGAGAGATAAGACCTTATTTTTGAGAAGTCCAAATGTGGTTGCTTTGTCACACAGCTTCCAGTGCTCCTTTGGGCTAATTCCCAGAAACCTTGACAAGCAGCTATAAGTACTGCAAGGTCCTCTCTTCTGAAAGCACTTTTGGAAGTTCCACTGGAACATGGTTGCTTGGGATTTGCCTTAGTAGCTGCTGCTGCCTCTGTCAGGACAGCCAATCCTCAGGGAGGCTTTGGCAGAGACTCACAGAGAAGGGCACAAACAGCACTGACACTTCAGTGCTGGGTGTGCTTTCAGCTTTGTACAGGGCAAGAGGACCAGAGTTCCCATCAGACCACAGCAAGAGCTTTGTGCCAGAGCTCAGTGCTAAATGGCTGCCAGGCTGGCCCTTTTCTGTGGCCCCAGTGATAGGTGTTGCACTGCAGAGGAGGCTGTTGTTCTTCATCACTTGCTCTCATCTCCTCCAGAAGCAGGAGAAGGAATCTGGTCTCCCATGTCCATGTGCAGTCCCAAGCATCCACACTCCAGCAGTCGTCTCTCAGGTTGAGCAGGATGATCAGTGACAAAGCAGGGGAAATCAAATTTCCATATGTTTGATTCTGGATGGCTTCACTCAGTTTTATGTGCTGCAAAAATGGGCAGGTTGCTATTAGGTCTTCCCTGTCCTTACATAAAAATTGGAGTCATGGGCAGGATGCTTTTCTTGGCAGCAGCTGGTGTTTGATCTGTGCAACGCCACAGACAGCAGCTTTAATAAACCCCCAGAAATTTTACAGTCTTTGGCCCTGCTGAGATTGCAAGTGGTTGGCAGTGTAGTATGTGTTAGTTATATTCCCAGGCATCTGTAGGCAAGGGACATGCAACGTTTGGGAACACTGAAAGGAGATGATGGATTCTCTGTGTGGCTGTAGAAAGAGAAATTGCAGTGCTGCAGCTGTGAGAACACATCAAATTTATACCATTCTCATATCATCCTTAATTTGACCTTCTTTTCCCTTGTCCAGTTTTGCTTATTTACAGATAGTTGTAACTTGTCTACCAAGTTGCACACATTGTACCACAAGTTATCATAAAACCAGCAAATACCATTTCTGTGTAAATGCTTGAAAGTATCTGCACATTCCCAGATCCTATTTATTGCTGCAAGGCATGAGACCCCTCAAGGTAAAAGGGGCCAGAACAACAGCCTCTTCCAGTGCCAGATTTAAGAAGAATGGGGGAAGTTAGAAACTGAAATAGCATTTGGGGTTTGTGGTTTGGCAGGGCAGGTGGGTAATCAGCTCTTTGCATGTGTACATACAAAATGTGCGTGTGCTCCTAATCAAGGTCTTAAGGCAGGAGTGGGATGCTATTTCAGGTTGTTTGTTTCATCTTACCTCATAATCCCTGTAAGCCTTGTAGTGGGGACAGAGTGGGGCTGGGAACAGCTGCAGAGCAGGGGATTGAAGCATACTCAGAAGGCCTAAGTTCATTACTCTCTCAAAGCCCAAACAGCATCAGTGCTCTGGAGATCTCTGCATCCTTGCATTTTCCTTTCTGGTTTTTCCCTTGCCCCCAAATAGGCACTTCTCCCATTAAAAGCCATTTTGCAGTGGCAATTCTTTGATCAAAGCTACAGCTGCCACCTACCCACCAGTGGGTGACTGACCCCTTCAGATCCCTCCATCCTTCAAGCTTCCCCTGTTCCTACACCCTCCTGGTCTCGTTTCTTCCCATCATTCACAGCTGACTGTGGAGAGCTTCTTGTCCCCTGTGGTACCTATCACTCTTTCCTTGTTTCTGTCACCCCAGTCCACCTCTAGGAAAGCTGGGAGCTACCAGAACAGAGGTGTTAAACACAGCCTGCCTTCTGCACCCCTGCGGCAGTGCCGGCAGTGCACAGAACAAAGCTTCCTGCAAAGCTGAGCACAGCACAGAGATGCTCTGAGGACTCACAGGTGTTACAGCCTTCAGTTTTGTTTTAATTCTTCTGACAGAAACTGCCGATACATCAGAAAATGGCATTTAGATGGCTTCTCCTTGGAGTTGGTTGCTGTGGGTGCCGCAGGGACATATTGCTGCTGTCCATGGGGTGATGGTCCAGGCCCCACGCTGAGCACTTGCTGCCGTATCCCGTCTCTCCATGACAGGCACTGGCAGCTGCAGGGTTTGTTTCGGCTGCTGCTGCAGCAGCCATGGCTTTTGGGCTGCTGATCTGCCATGTCTCTGCTTTGCCAGCCAGCTGGTGCACCAGGGTGCAGGGAGGGAGCAGGAGTCCCCTGGGCATGGTCCAGAAGGAGTGGTAGCAGGCAGTGAATGGGAAAGGAGACAGCTTTGGGGTAGTCATGGTGTGTGGTCCATGTCCTCCAGGAGCCTGAGCTCCCCTGTACTTGGGGTGATCTTGGAGTGAAAACAGCCATCTGTAGGCTTTGTGTTAACTGTCCATCTCCTTTTCTGCTGGGGAAATGGGCCCTTGGCTGAGCAGGCATGTGAGCCTGGGCAAGGTGATATTTGCTGTGACATTAGGAACAGAGGTGTCTTGTCCCAGGTGTATGGCCACACATGTCCCTCTCAGCATCTTGCTAACAGATGTCAGCTGTGGTGGCAAAGGACAACGGCAGGACTGAGCATGAATCTAAAACGTGCTTGGCTCGTTTAACTGACAGGGAAGGGATCTGACTGCTGAGTGTTGCACAGCAGAGAGGGAGAACGTGTCTTCAGTGAGAAAGCAAAGCCAGCCCCAGAGCCCAGGGCAGAGACCGGCGGTGATTAAATTTGAGTCAAAAATAAAGTAAAATGGAGCAATGGCATCATGAGACAGCCATTCAGCCCAAGTGGCAGGAGCCGAGAACAAATGATTTTTAAGATGGAATAGGAAAATAGAGTGAAAAAGCCTGGCATGGCTCCTGGGAGGAAGCCATAGCAGGAAGTAGCAAGTAGCTGCGCAGGACTCCCCTGTCCCAGCCTGCTGCATCATCCCCTGGGTACTCAGAGTATCCAGCTCTTCTGACTGTGGCATTTGCCATATCCTCAAGTAAATACTCATCTATTACCATATTTTTATGACAGGGAGAGGCTGTTTACTTGGTATCCTCTGATAAGATTTTATCTGTCTTTTTCATTTATTTCCTTTTCAGCAAGTAGAGGCAGCACACTGAGAACAGATTTTTAATTGGCATTAACACTGTGCTGAGAAGTGTTCCTGGGGGTGTTAATGATATGGAGAGTACTGTGCAGTGAAATTACAATTTGGAAAAAATAAGGAATTATAATGAGTTAGAAAATAAATTTTGATCCACAATCTAATTTAAAAGGCATGCAAGTGTTCTGTATTATGAAAAATGAAGTATCAGCTTTAGCTAAAAAGCAAACAGTCCAGTGTAAAGATCAATGAAGCCCATCATTACTTGCTCAGAAAGCTCAGTAATCTCAGCCTGTACCAATATCAGTGTTTCTTCTCACATTTAGCAGCAAAAAAGTTCCTGTTTTCCTTATAAGAAAATTCTAAGAAAATGTAGGAAAGAAAATTGTGAGATTGAAAGAACAAGCCCAGGTTCAAATGGGTTCACATAAACTTTCCCAATCTGTTCTTCTCCAGCCCTGTGCCCCCTGAGGAGTGGTTTGCATTTGTGTACTGCTAGTATTGATATTTCAGGGCAGCCACAGCAGAGACCTTGTGCCTGGTGGTTGCTCTCAGGCTCCAAGAGAGCCCAGATGTGGTGTCCATCCCGTTTCTCTACGGCACAGAGAGCACCACTCAGCAGCTGCTGCAGACATCCACGCAAGCTAGAAACAGGCAACACAGCCAGCAGTGTGTCAAGTGCAAGGGACAGGAAAAGTTAGTAAGAAGGGCAGAAAAGCAACTGAGGAGTAGAAACAACTAATGACCAAAAAAGCACTATATTTATAACAATGTCAGTGAAATGCTGACAATTGACAGCTTAATTCTCCAACTGGACCCAGCTGTGATATTAAGACAAAGCTTTTGAAAAATAAGAATAAAGGAGTCAGTGCTAGTGCTGCAGAACCTGGTTTTAAAATTTCTATCTCATATAAATAGTTGTATCAGGAAGCAGATGTCCTTTCAGGATACTGTTTTACATCAGTCCCAGTTAATCCCTCTCCTTTCATGTCCTTGTACTTAGAGAGTTGTTACAGTCAGAAGTGTTTCATCATACCGCTCATTGTCTTTCCCTAATAATTTTTGGGGATCACAGTTACAGATGTGTTGTTATTTTCCACTCTGTTTTGTGGGAAAAGTACAAGAAAAATGTGGAAAATGTTTTGTAGTTTTGTGAACGGTTTTGCAAGGCTTGATTATCTGTTGGCTGAACCAGCTCGTAACAGGGTCTTTTGTTTGTGCTCTTGTGGGTGCATTGGTTTTTGCAATGTGAACAGTTTTCTGCACAAAGTTGCCCAAATATTGACTTGGTAATTATCATAAGAGTTAACTCGTAAGTGAGCACAGATTCCACATGGTTTGCTATAATCTCTTGCTATGACAAGAAGACAGCCGTGCTTTCCAAATATCACCACTGATGGCTGGATGTTACATGTCCCTCAAGGCCCCTAAACAGCTTCACAGTTTGCATGCCAAGGAAGAAGCAAATGAGGTCCAAAAGGTTGCCCTGCAAAACCGAGGAAACGTTTGAGAAGCTGACCTGTCAGTGGTGTGGGCAAAGTTCTGGAATTAAACACGAGCTTACAGATCTGGTCAGTGATCTCTGCCACTGAAGAGAGGAGATGAGAAAAACATTATCACTTTTGAGTACTGAATTAAAAATCTCATAAACTCAGGGCCAGAATAGTTCAAAACTGAGAATCTTAGTGTTCTTCCTTAACTTTATGCTAAGTTTCTTAGCAGGGATCCTTTGACCCTGTATTTGGCTTGCATGCACAAGCAAAACTCACCAGTAACCAGTGAGTTGCTTGGCTACAGTATTTTCAGTGCAGAGGGCTTTGTTAGATGTAAAGCACAGTTTGTGTTTAACATCTGCAACTTGAGTATATCAGGTAACTTACCAAAGGCACAGCAGATTGGAAGGAAAAAACAACAGTGGTTTATATTTCAGGCTCAGTTAACTGGTGTTTGTGAACTGCTTGAAGTTATTTGGATTAAGGTATTAAAGCACAGTAGAATGACAGACATGTAAGTTTAAAAAATAATACTAATAAACACTCTCACCATGCTTGGAAAATATGGGTGTTATAACTCCCCCAGGAATTATCATTTATAATACACAAGGTCAGTTTACTGGAAAAACTGGCACCAACTTCTCAATGTTTAAAAATAGACGTAACAATCTCTTTCTCCAGCTTCTGAAGGAAATACATTGATGAGTTTGAAAAATGTATTAATTGGTATGAGCATGAGTGGGTGTGTCAAGTAAAGAATTTAATGAGAGTGAGCTAATGAGTGGGAGTGAAGTAGGAAAGAAGATTTTTGCATCGATTGATTCTGAAAGTGGGAAAATGTCCTTGCACCTCCTGAGTTCCAGAGCTTGGGTCCCATCCTGTGGGAGTTCTCTCTGAAGGGAGACTGTCAGATTCTCTGCCTGCTAGTTTGCAGTCCTGTTGTTCCCACCAAGAAGAGGTCTGTGCGGGCCTTTTGGTACTGCTGAGATTGCCACGCAGTTGTACAACAGCATCACTTCTGGCTCACCTGGGCTGGGAGCTGGCCAAGAGCTTGTCACCTATGTAAACCCTTGGGGATGAACAGTATTGACCTGGGTGCATCTCCACAGGAAAGGGCCTGAAGTGCCAGAAACCAGCACTGATAAACTTAATTTAACCAGTTGGCTAAAAAGTTGCCATCAGGACTGTTAACTGTCTGCTTATCCATATTTCCCAGTAAGTGGGTCTGATTGACAAAACCTTTTCCTGCTGCAGGGTAGCCAAGTTCCTAAGGAAGAGACCAGTGAAATACAGATTGAAGTAACCACAGGGAAATGCTGTTAATATCAATTTTTCAGGTACCCATGTGTACACTCTGAATGGCACTGACCCAGAAGGAGATCCCGTGACATATGACCTGACCTATGAAGCTGGATCAAGACGCTACTTTTCTGTTGACAAGAATCTTGGAAATGTTACTCTGATCGAGGAGCTTGACAGAGAGGTACAATCAAATGGCACCATGCCAGGTGCTTGTGGAATTTCTTTCAGATTAATTTGATCTGAGGCTTTGAGGGACAATGCTGGTTTATTTGCCCCTGAAGCATGTAATATACTTTGCAATTCTAAGACATTACACTTCACCCATCATGTTGCATTCCACTTGACTTGTGCCACTAACATTGCTATCAAATTTTTCAGCTGATGTCTGTCCAGCTTTTGGCAAAAGAGAAGTTTATTCTTTATTTCTATCTTCCCCCACCCACACCCCATCAAGAGCTTAGGGGCAGCTACAGTCGTCAGATCCTCAGACAGGGGACTCTCCTGTCATTAGGAAGAAGTAGAGATTAGTGTTAGCAGTGTTCCAGGACACTGCTCTAGTACATCACAGCCCTTTAGCCAATGTAACCATGTTGGCTAGAGATGCCTAAAGGCAGCCTTATTCTGGCAACACAGGCATTGAACCCTTCGTATCTCCTCACAGAGAAGCTTACACAATATTTGGTAAACCCTTTAAAATTCTATATACTGAGACAGAAGAATTTTGTACCAAAGTGCCATTTTAGGGAACATTTCTTGAAAAAGGTGACTGATTTTTACAAGCACTTTAAGAAGCAACAGGGATCACCAGAGAAACCATCTCCTGCCAGTAGCCACAGAAGGCTGAAGGGGCTTGTCACTGGAGCTTCTGAGGGGTCTTCCTGGCCTCTGCTGGGATTGCTCTGTGGTATTAGTTGTTGCTTTCATCAGCCTGCCTAGAGGTGTTTAAACCTGCAGTCCCTTTTCCAATCAGGACAAACACCATCTCTCTAACAAAAGACTTTTCTTCATTTACAGAAGGAAGATGAGATTGAAGTTATTGTCAGTATTTCAGATGGCCTGAGTACAGTAAGTATTTAATTACGCTGTAGCTTGTCAAACTGTCTGTCCTCACATACCTACTGCTATTAAATTACCTTAAAGGGACCATCTCATTTGATCAGAAAACACAATCTCATTAGAGTCTTACCTCCTGTTTCAAGAGCCACTGAACTCACAGTTACTCAAGACTCACTTCATCTCCTTGCTCAGCTATTTGAGGATAATTACAATGTAGTGTGAGCTGAAATACTGACTTAGCAGCCTGCAGAATTGCAGCAGCTTCCTATGAGGTTTCACTGCCAGCACAGTGAGATTCGTGCCTAAGATCTGGAGGCTTTTTGGAGTAATATGTGACATTATAGGAACTAGAATTGGGCACCCAAGGGCTGCCTGTCCCCCACCCCCACAGTGTTTCTCTAGCATGACGTTAAGAAGATTTGCTTAGGCTAAGGTGGTGGGGGTTTTCTTGTCTGCTGCTAGATAAAGCTTTGTTCACATCTAATCATTAAGGACTTATGTGAGGCACTGACCATCCAGTCCTACTTCCACAGATTTTCTTGGCATTTTCAATTTACAGACTGATGCTATCACAGCCAAGATAGCACTCTGCCAGTAGGAGGATGTGGGCTTCCTCACTAGAGATACCACAAAAGTGGGACCCTCTTCTTATCCACAAGACTGGATAAATCTAGAACTCTTCCTCGTCTCAAACAAATCAATTAAGATTATTACAAGAAACGTTTGGGAGGTTCCAGCATCCTACAGGCACAACTGCCCTGGAAACCTCTGTAAACAGGAAATAATGGGATCCATAAATAATGGGACTCATAATATGTTCTTCATACTCTACTCCAGGTTTCTGAAAAAGTCAGGATCCTTGTCATGGATGCCAATGATGAGAGCCCAGAGTTCATCAATACACCTTACATAGTCGAAGTCCCAGAGGTTGGTGAAGTTCCTTTGCATGCTGGAAATATGCTTCTGTAGGGTGTAAAGAGGGGTTAATATGTTTTCAATAAAATAACAAGTTGTGCCGGATAAACTTGCATTCTTTTGGTTTAGGGTTTGGGTAGATATTTAATATTCACTGTAAACTTGGGGAATAAGTCTGTAGGTACTTAAGGTGTGCCATTTTTGGGGTAAGCTCCAAGATGTGAGTCGTTGTGAGTTTTTAAAATTTACTACAGTGGAAATAGGATACACCCTGTCTCAGCTAAAATTTTCAGTTATTTTTATTTTACAAAATGTTTCTTTCTTCTTGTTTTCCAGTTTTAACCTCTTCCCTCTTTCCTTTCTGCTCTTTGGTTCCCTCAGTTCTTTTACATTCTTTCTATCATCACTCTCTTTTTCTCCCTCCCTGCATGCTCATTTTTCATTGCTTTTAACTCACCTGGTTTTCTGCTTCTGTGTGACTCTGGTAACTCTTTCTGGTCACAGAACACTCCCTCCAGCAGCAGTATCTTTAAGATTGAGGCAATAGACAAAGACACGGGTTCTGGAGGAAGCATCACCTACTTCTTGCAGGTAAAGTATTGTCTGTACCTTCACAAATCGTCTCTCATTAAATTAGACTTAAGAAAGCAGATTTTAAAAAGATTTGGGGGGCTGAGCCTGCTGCTAGTGCCTATAGGACCAATTCTGTACCGTGCACAAGAAAATAAGTATTGGCAGAAGGGATGTTGTCTGATTGCAAGCAGCCAAGAGTGGTCCAGCAGGCAGGAAGGGGAATTGGAGTTGCCACTGACACTCCTATGCTTGCCAGCAGGACCCCTCATGGCAGGGCTCTTACTGGCCCTTCCTTTGGAGTGACAGGGAGAGCAAGATTAGCTGGTAATCTTGCATGCTTATGGGATGTCTAAAGCATGAAATAGCTTTCTTTAGGAAGCAAAACACACTGGAAACCCAAATGTGTGCTTTAGTGTAGCAGGCTGGTGCATAATTGATACCTGGATCACAGTGTGAAACGGGAGGTACTAAATCTTCTCCCTGACAAAGCAGTGACTGCCTGAACCCAGCCTTTCAGTAGCTGCCCACCGGTGAAGAACTGAAAGGGCTCCAGATTTAAAGCTTAACTTCTGTATTACAGATCTTCTGTATGCCACAAGGGCAATTTTTTGCATTATGTTCTTCAAATTCCTTCTTCCTATGGGCAGTTTCATCCAGATTATCTGCAGTTCCCCTTATTCAAGAGGAAACATGAGAAAAAGCAAACAAAAATCCCAAAGCAAATTTGTTGCAATATTTAATTTTGGATACAAACACAGAGACAAGTGAGAGGATATTTACATAGCACTAAAGCTAATCCTGTTAAGAGTTTGGGCATACTGTGAAAGAACACCTTGAATACCTTGTTGAAATTTAGCTTTGATTTCACAAATTATAATCTCTGTGCACGATTCAGTTTTGCACAGGGCTTTTTCCAGAGGGCTGATAGTCTATGAACTAAGGGACAGCAGTTTCAAAATTCTCTGTCTAGTTTATAATATATTTGTGTGGCAAAAAGGATACTAAATATGTGTATTGGTTGAAAAAATCTTGCCATGTCTTTAGGCACAGTCTCTGAGAATTCTCAAGTTGCACAGAAAAACCCTCTCCACAAGTCTGATATGGGCAGGTGGTGATGTCTGCTGGAATGGCCAAGATTATCTGACAGTGGCCATTGTGTCTGGATACAGGAACAGAGGTGTTTGTACAGATATCTCTAGTTCAGAAGAATGGAGGGAGGCATTTTTAGGCCTCTTTTAAAATCAGATGTCTTTTAGATTTTGTTTGTACATCACAAAAATCACCAGACCACTACTGTGTTTGACAATAATCTATACATGCAACCTTCCAGCTTTTTTTTTTAAACGAGTAGAACTTTGAAACACTAAGGACTACCACCTTTTCTTTTTTCTTCCTTTTCCCTTCATGTTTTTTTCTATTAAGTCTCCCTACCTCTTTCCATAAAATTGACTGAGTTAACCAAAGTTTAAGTTTTCACAATGAAACACTAAAAGATTAAAAATATCTCCATTACAAGTAACTGATTTATTCAGAATAATGAGAGACTTGCGGTTGGTTCATGAATTGTTCATAAACACACAGAGGTGTGTTACATTATTCACCCAAACCGCATCATTATTCTAGTCTTCTCCCTTAGCAGATGAAATAAAAGATGAATCCCTATGGCAATCTTATTTCCATACCTGTAATCTCTGGCTGTTTCTTCTTTTCTTTTCTTCTAGAACATCCATGCTAATAAGTTTACTATAGATCGTCACAGTGGTGTCCTGCGCATCAAAACAGGGGTCACCCTGGACTATGAGAAATCAAGAACACATTTTGTTGTCGTCGTAGCCAAGGTAAAAGGCTTTTATGTGAGACTAGAGGAGGTGGGGTGTTGTGTTTGGGTGGGACCAATTAGTTCAAATACAAGTGCTGCTGAAACATGAAGGCAGCAGAGTAACTCCTGCTGTAACATCTGGAGGCATGGGGAGTAACATGGAGAAGTGAGGGAGGAAAGGAAACTGGTGTCTGCTGCTTAGCAACATCTGGAGGATTTGGGATGGGGTTTCCCACATCTCGTGCATGTCAGCTGTGTCATGAGACTCACCTAGAAATGAAGGGTTGGTGTATCCAGCCCTGTGAGCTCAGGGCTCCTCATGCTGCCCAGGGCACAGCCCTACCACCACAAGGACAAACCCCCCCTGGCAGGCAGATGGGCCACAGTCATTACCCACAATAAGACACAGGGCACAGCTAGACCCAGCACAGCACAAGTGATGGAATTTTTTTCTGGAAATATCTGTGGATGTTTCTTTCTTTCACTTCTCTGCTGCCTCATGGCAGTAGCTTATTTAAATCCTGCAAATATTGCTGCACTTCCCTTCTTGTCTGTCTTTCCCAGCAGTGCTATGCCTGTGACTTAGCTGAGGATTCATAACAGGCATTAAAAGTTTATAGATTCTGAATTCTCTCACAATCCTGTGGGGACCTGTCACACAGACAGACTCACGTGGGTGGAAAGAGGGAAATTTTGTTGTAACTTATGAGGGCTTTGAGTTTCTCATATTTTTTGCAAAATGTATGGACCTTTTCATGTATTTTATAGCCAAGGTTCATTTGAGAAGAAATAACAAAATTTGGCTTAAATTCTGCCTTTGGGGCAGTAAGGAAGAAAAAAATCAGTGTATCTTTTCAAAAAATTGGCATTTTTAGAATTGGTGCTGCAGACATGTTGAACAATTCACACTCTTACACACCAGCATGACTACTGACCTACAGCTGGTGCTCTGAGACTGAGAGTGTTAAAAGCTTCTGAAATAGTGAGTTGTCTTCCTAATTGGCTCTGCTGTATCAGTCGTGCAGAGCTGGTTGTAGCCAAGTCCCCAGAGACTGTTTACACAGTGTGGCTATCTCACAGGTTTTGGCTGCACAGCTCCTCTGTGCTTGCACTTTATCACATAGGAGTTCCTAGGAGATTTTGAGCATGTACACTGTTTATTTCCCCCTAGAGATGCACTACCATGCTACGGTGCACTGTCTTGTGTTGATGGCAAGACTATATGTGGGATGAAAAATTGTAGACCTTGGTCACTAACCTTTTGCATCAGTTTCTAGCATTCTTTTTTCCTGAAAAAGACCCTTGAATTCCCTGTCCCCTCTCTAAAGATCATTTATGACTGCATATATTGGCTCAATCGCTTTTAATATAAGAAATTACTTATGAGGCACTGCAAGCTGTCTTCCTAATCAGAGAGAGAGCAGGAAAAATGGAAAAGAGAAGGGAATAGAGCAGCAACGATTAATCAGTGTGTTAAGAGAGGGAAAGGATTCCTGGAACTGGGCTTCTGAAGGCTCATGAGGTCCATGCAATGCCTACACTGATTTGCAAGCATGCTTCAGCAGAGGCATCTGATGATTACTTCTTTTCTAGGATGGTGGTGGGAAGCTCAGGGGAGACAACAAAGTGTTTTCAGCCACAACAACAGTTACTATCAATGTGGAGGATGTTCAGGACACTCCTCCTATGTTCATCGGGACTCCCTACTATGGATATGTCTATGAGGACACACTCGCAGTAAGTTCCAGTTTTCATCTATGGGAGAACAAGTGCAGCCTTTCCCGTCTCAGTCAAGATGGTCCTCAGGTTTCTAGCACAGGCTTTACTGGAAATGGGACCTAAACTCTGATTTGACTCCTAGGTGAAATAAGCTGACAAAATCTCAGACTTGTCCTTACTTATGTCTACTGCGAATTTGCCATGCAAGGCTTCCTGTTGTTTTCATTAAAGTCAAAAAGGATTCTGCCCATTTACATTGGTCTAAGCCCAGACAGTGACTAAGAGCTCTTCTGCAGCTCAGATCTCCAGAGGCACTTGGCTGAAGGCTTAAGCAGGCTGCCAGTCACCTCACCTGAACACATCATGGTAGAAGCCTTCATGTGTCCATTTGCTGTGTGGTCTCACAGTGCTTTTATTTTCTAGCTCTGACCAGTCTGGTACCAACAGCTGGTTGTACAAGGTGTGGACAGAATTTGTGCCCAAATACTCCAGACTCTCTGTGTTGTCCCATGGACATCACCTGGGGACAAGCAACCCTGACATCCCCAAAATGCAGGATGCTTTTGGTGGCCAAAAATGATGGCTGGTTAGGCAGAATGGGCCAGGAAGACCTCCTAGGCCTAAACACAACCAGATTATCAGTCAAGCAGGGACATGGTTAGGAGAACCAGTTATTTTCAGCCACATATTCTTGAAGCTGCAAACTAATAAGTTTTCTCTATATCTAAGCAGTGTATGGATCAGCTTTTGTCCTAATACATAAGATTTAATTAAAATGTTCTTCATATATAGGACAAGAAATGGCATCTACCCATGAAATTACCCAACATTAGGCTATTGATCAGTTTAGCAGTGTGATTGCACTCTGTTCGTCTGACCATCCCTTGAGTTTCAGGAAAGATTGTGTCTTACCTTTCTGTCCAGAAATGTACACTGCAGCCCATGCATGACTATATACTGCAGTTCACTGCAGAGGCTCTTACATTTCAGCAGGGCAGAGAAGTAATGCTCGTGTACTTTGCAGGTGTTTGGAATGAATGATATTATGTATATTGATTTATTCTGCATAGTTACATATAGATCTTGAAATAACTATCAGGTGCACACAGGAGTTAGTGTTTACTATGGAAATGAGAATCAATAAATGTTAATTACATCCAGCTTGAGCTCATAACTTACACCATTATGATATAATGATGGAAGCACGAATCAGTCCTGCCCGGTGTGGGTTTTGCCATTAGAGTGAACTCCACAGAGAAAGAAGCAAAAGCTGATTTTAGTGGTGTTTGTGCATTTGGTGTTAATTTTGTAAACTTGCTTCTTTTCTCCTTGGTGGAGTTGTCAGGATTTACAAGTACTCTGTCACCTTCAAAGGGACTGCACTGCATTTTGCCCAGTAGGCAGATTTTATTGCTGCTTCCAGCATAAATGCTAATAAATACAGTTCTGTATTTCCAGTTGCTCTAACAGAGCCTTGCTCTTGTTTGAAAAATTCACTCAAGGGTTGTCATGAAAATATTCCTTGTTGCGACTTGTGATTCACTGACAGATAGTTCAATGTTCCCTGCTTTTGCTGCCCCAAACAGTAACATTTTAGTTCAGAGGCCTGAACTGCACAGCTCATTGCCACTTGAGTGAGCATTTTAATGTGACACTCATCATCTCTCTGAGCTGATAGGAGCAGTCACATGAGCAAATGGTCCCCAGTACACCAATTCTGTATGTATGGCCCACGGCCACGTAACTTGTGCAGAAAGAAAAACAGTGAAGGTTTAAGGGCAGTTGAATCACCATCATTTTCATCACAATTTTATGCCCTAAATGTTCTGTGGGCCAAGTTGCTTTGTGATCTCTGTTTGCTTCTACTGCCTGTCTGAACTTAACTAGGAAGGACCAAGGTGACCCAATGACTACTTGGCAGCTGCCTGTGTCTCAGCACACTGTGTGGCCATGGGGCACAGGAGCCTACACAGAAGCAACCAGAGGGAATCTTGGTACTGCCCCAAACTAAACCTTGGGTTTCAGACTGGCTGCTCCAAATCCTCTGTCCATATCTGTGGCTCCGGGCAGATGTCCTTGGCCACAGCTTCCAACTATTCCTGTGACCAGTCAGCCCCCAGGGCTTAGGCACCCTTGGCCATGTGGATCTGCAGCCATTTCACACCCAGAGCAGTGGGCACTGGCCTTTTGTGTGTTCCCCATATGGCACAAGCACAAGTACCCACTCTGCCCCCAGCACTCCACTGCAGAAAGACTTAGGGGAGTTCAGTTTATTAATGTGCAGTTGCAATTTCACTGCTCTGATCTCGGCACACAGACTGTGATTTCCCATTTCTTCCCAGGGCTCTGAGGTCCTTACTGTTGTTGCTCTTGATGGAGACAGAGGAAAGCCTAACAGTATTCATTACTCCATCGTGAATGGTGAGTAGGCTTGTCTTGTATGAAATTTGAAGGGCACTCAAAACTAGATATGGCATTAAATTAGAATAGAATATGCTGGAGTTTAATAAACCTGAGACAAAACCTCAGGAAATAATGTCAGGTGCCTCAAACAACTTCAGGGCCCTGTCTACCAGAGAATAGCCAAGATTCAATTCAGTGAGTTTTAGTATCTTCTTCACAGACTGCGCTTGGAGCTGTTAATGTTGCTGATTTGTTAGGCATC
The DNA here is from genome assembly GCA_013397975.1 of Machaerirhynchus nigripectus. Classification (NCBI taxonomy): domain Eukaryota; kingdom Metazoa; phylum Chordata; class Aves; order Passeriformes; family Dicruridae; genus Machaerirhynchus; species Machaerirhynchus nigripectus. Next base: position 1,254,885 of record VZRQ01009973.1, read on the forward strand.
AGTAGCCTGCTTGTCATTTCAGAAAATGTAAAGGGAAATGCATTCACTCTTCTGAGCATCTCTATCACTTAACCTGGGAGGTGAGATTATTCATTGGGAGAGCCAGACACGGCATTTGGAGGGATATTTTTATTAATACAGCAATTAAAGTGGCTAAACAGTCAAACCTCTGATTTCTCGGAAGAAACTATATTTACCGGTGAAGAGACACTGGCTGTACACTGACGTGTAAGAAAACAGATGCTATCAGAAGATTAATGCTTTCCATCAGCTATTCTGAGACTGTCTGTCACACATCTTTTAATAGCATAAATGTGAAACTTAGCTGAATTGATGATTCTTCAGGTGGTGAAGACAACAACTTAGAGCAACTAAACTCCAGGCGACAACTTTAGGTTTTATGGTTTTTATACTCTCTTACTCCAAAACAAGGCTTCCCAACTGGGCACCCCAGCTCACAGGTGTGAAAGATCCCAAAACTTCCTAAGAGAAATCTGAGGTGTAGTTGCAGAGCTGTGGGGTGGCTGTTTCATTGTGTTATGTGATCTAAACAGCCAGACCAGAGAGATACAGATGAGTTTTTGTGTTGGTGTGGGATGAGACCCATGCTGAGGTTCGTTTTTAATGTGAGGGAATAGATACGTAAAAGAAAGGTAGAAACATTGAGGAAAAAAGCATTGCAGAAGACAATAGATAGAAAATGAGAAAAGGTAAAAAGAAAGGTGTAAAATGAGGAGCAAAAACAAGTAAGTGGGATGAAAATATGCTAAACAAGGGAGAAATTAAGTAAGGAGAATAAGTGAAGGCAGAAGAACCACAGAAAATGTCAAAGGGAAGTAAGATTAATGAGGAAAGATACTGGATTTCCAAAGAAAATAGAGAATGACCAAAAGGGTTCTCTGGGATAAAAAAAGGTACGTGTTTAGGAAAGAGTGGGAAAGGAAGATGGAAGGGGATGACAGATAAGTAGAACAAAATACGACTTAATGGGGAGCAGGCTTTTCTCGTGCCCATAAACAAAGCATTTTGTTCGTGTGAAATGGAAAAGAGGGAAAGGGAATATGCTTTTAGTGCATAGAAAGTTGAAAAACAGAGAACAAAAGATTGCAACAGGTTTCTGCCCCTGCACCTCAGACACTGGCATTATTTTTGACAAGCCATTATTCCAATAACTGCAGGCTGGGATGTCAAAGGACAAGAAAACACTAACAGCAAATAGGAAATTGTTTGTTCTTAATAAGCAATTCTTATTCAGTGAGTGTGGGATAATAATAGGAAATGCTCCAATCCTCTGCATGTGCTGTATGGAGGAACACATGTACTGCTATATATACTCCAGGTTACCAGTTTCCCTGGGATAACCAGACAATAACATGAAGTATGGTGGTTTGCAAACACTATCGACTTAAGCTTCTTCTCAGTCAGAACATACTTTGCAGGCCAATGTATCTTAATAACTGGGTATTGTGAGTCAATATCTGCTCAATGTTGTGTCTAGAGTGCTTTAATGAAGTTGCAGTTATTGGGGCTATTAGCAAAAGAGGATGCTATCAGATAGTTTAAAAATCAGCATTGGAAATGAGTTTGAGAAAAAGAAAAATGACTGGGCTTTCAGGTCATCATCCTTTATTTCTGAAGGCTTGATCTCCTATATTTAAAGGGATTTCCTCTGTTTTCTTTTCAATGGTAGACTCTGCCACAAAGCACAGGTTGTGACCAATACTGTACATGAGGTAGCATGCAGGGCTGCCCTTCCTGGGCACCAGCCTGCCCTTTGGTGTGATGTGAGATGGTTCCTGACATCCTGGTGAGACACTGCTGCCTCTCTGCAAGCTGGCATTTGCTCCAGCACAAATTTACCAATCTCCAGTAACTGCTGCCTGTAACTGGTATTCTCTCCAGATCAGTGGAAGTTGGGTGGCAGCAGCAATGGCAGCCTGCAGCCCTGTTCTGCCTGTGTCAGACTCTCCCTCAGTGCAGAAACTTTGGGATTTACCCCACATACTCCAAAAAACCCTTTTTGTTCAGGACAGCCTTGCAACAGGCTGAAAGCTTTTTTTAACAACTGAATGTTTAAGACCAGAAGGCACTTCTCTAGAGATACTGGCTGAAGAAAGTGACTGTGTTTCTTTAAGGCAGATTGTCAGACTTCTCACCTTAGCTGATATCAGTGAGAGAAATGTTCTTGTTTCTCAGAGACTTAATTACGCATTTTCTAATTACAATGACAAATGTCTATTTTTGTCTAAACCAGCATATAAAGAAGACAGCATAATAAAAATTAATACCAAATTTGCATGCCTGGATGCTGAGGCTGGAGGGGAGCCTGACCAGGATGGGAAGAGGAAAATGCTGATAGTTGCCCATAAGGGCAGAACTCCACTGATCCATTCCTAGAGGAGGAAACCTATTTTGGCCCTCATCTGTGTTTTCATCTCACTGTGACCAGTCACAGAAATGCTTCATTTTTGAAGAGTGGCTTCAGATCTACTGATAGATATGGATACACATATGGGCAAAGATGTGCTTAATTAAGTGAATAGTTGATTTACTCATGCTTGTTCAGAGAAAGAAAGTGTGGCATGTAACCAGAGCATCTTGGTTTCCTTGCAGGAAGTGAAGGTTCATTTGAAATCAGCAACACAACTGGAGCCATTTCTGTGATAAAAAGCCCAAATCAGCTCAAGAAAGAAGTGTATGAACTAAAAGTTAAGGTAGGTACTGTGAGCACTTTAAGACTATTGGTCTAAAATGCCGTGAATAGGCATGATTGTCTAAAATTGTTCCATTTATAGCTGACTTCACCTGTATCAGAAACTACTTCCTATATTTGAGCAGAGTACCAGATAGTATAAATCCAAACTAATTGCTTCTGTTGGGATGTTGTGGTATTATTGTTGGGATATTTAGTATTTCAAATTACTTCTTTCAAATTAAATCCTCTTGTCCTAATTTCATCTCTAAGGCTAGAGAATCAGTGTCCTTTACAGTCCATAGAAACCTGTTCTCTGTGTTTCCAGATTTTGTTGCTAAACTGGGAATTAATGTCTTGAAACCTTCATGTTATGAGATAGGTAACAGTCAAGTCTATGATTAGTAATAGGACTGGAACAGACCATGCAATGTCATATCAGCATCCACTCCTGAGGCACTGATCAGCCACGTACAAATACATGCTTACACCTCGATGAGCCAGTACTCATGTGACAGGCTGCATTATTTAAGGAGTTTCTAAAGAAAAAACTGTTTTAAAATGTAGAAGTAAACTGTGAAGATGGTATCAGGTTCCCTCAGCATACTGGAAATGCATATTATTGTTGTGGTAAGGACAATACCAGCTAAAGGCAGCTTTGAGGAATTGCACACTGCCAGAACCAGTGTGTAGCATCCCCGAGGGCACTTGCTTGCTCCTGGGCTCAAGCAGTGAGCTGTACCTGGGGGAACATGGAGTTCTCGTGGGCTGAGCTAAACTCAGGCACCACTTCTTCCTCTATCCGCTCTGCTTCCCTGCAGTCTGCTACCATTCCCCAGAAGCAGAATGGGTTAAAGCCTTGCAAGTTTTTCTGATCTCCTAATTATGTATGTAATGACCCAGAGCTCATGCAGGCTGCAAAATGTGCTAGAGGAACCAAAGGGGTGTTATATTACCCAGCGTACGTAGTGACAGGCACCTCAGTTGCCAGACTAGCATCTTCAGAGAAAGTGCCTTTGGTTTTGAGCCCCTAGAGCAAAAAGGCATGTTAGATATAGCTGTTGTTACCATCCAATTTCTGTCCTGGCAGAAGAAATGTCTTAGGTTCAATCCAGTGAATCAGGCTGCATGTTACAGTTGTTGAAATCCAGACAGATTTGATCTTTTGGTTCAGAAAAACACCAGGTAGGTTTGCCTGTCTGTCTAAACTATAGCCACTTTAAATTAAGCTTATCTAAACATCACAGCAGAATTGTGAATCAGAGACTAAATCTCAAAAAAGAAAAAATGTACCTTTTCAAATATTTACCTAAATGCCACAAGTACAGTTTTTCTCGCAGTATTCAAGGCTGCAGTCCTTGCAGCAATGAGGCAATGAACTGCCTGTGGTAGCACAGCAAATTTAAACATTGTCTTCCTTTTCTATTCTATCAACACTTTAGGCAAGCAATTACCTTGCCTCTATTGGATTATTTATTTTAGAGAACTGTTTTCACCTAGAGTGAGTTACTGAGATCCCAAAATTAGAAGGAGAATCAACTGGGGGCTTTCTGGGACTGGTTTATTACCATAAGCTTCTAATCATCATAAATTTCAATGTGAAATGGACTGAGGTTTTAGAAGAATGTAAGTCTGTATATCTTCCTACAAGTTAGTGGGTTCGAGTGCTTTGTACATGTGGAAGAGTACCTGAACATGAGTTTGAAGAAAGAGAAAACACCCTCATCATTCTTTTCTTCCTCCTGCCTGTTGCAGGCATCAGAAGTCAGTCAGGAAGGTGCCACCTCTGACCACATATTTGCCATGGTGACCATACGGGTGGTCGACCTCAACAATCATCCACCAACGTTCTATGGAGAAAATGGTCCCCAGAACAGGTTTGAACTGACCATGTACGAGCATCCCCCGGAGGGTGAAATCTTAAGGGGATTGAAGATCACAGTCAATGATTCAGATCAGGTAAATGGAAACTATGCTGACTTTCAGTATTTCTGTCCTATTTTCCCAAAGACTAGAAAGAGCTGTCAAATGGAGAAATGTCATTTTAGAAACTCACCTGTTTCACCTGCATTCCCTTAAAGCCTAGAACAGACAAAGTAGTTGTAGGGGCCAATACCACAGAGAGCCTGGACCCAGGAGTACAGTTAGTCTGTCATATACTGTTATGGGAAGGGTGGTCCTAAACCTGCAGCCCAGTTCTTTTGGCAACTGAAGTTGAACAGTCCTTATGAACCTCCCTAACTACTGGTTGTGTTCAGTTGTTGCCAGTGTATTGTCCAAGAACATATTCCCTCTGAAGATTTTCTTGGAGGTTCCAAGCCCTTTAGTAACTTCAGGTGCAATTGCTGTCAATCTCCTCCAGCCCCTACAGGAAACAATACTGTCAATGCCCTTTTATTACAATATGTTGTCCTTCTGGCCCTTATGTTATGGTCAGAGTCTGCATTGCATGCTTTGGTGAGTCGTTCCCACTGAAGTGATATTCTTGGGTAGTCTTAAAAATTATGCCAGAGCCAAACTAACTCTAACCAGATAAAGGAAAAGGAAAGAAGACTCCATCCATCTCAGCCTGCTGTCTAACTGACCTGTGATGCCTGTAGGTACTATGGCAATGGTTGCTATAGGGACCCCTAAGCTAAATACTGTATGAATGACATCCATCTGAGTTAGCCTCAGGTTAGGTAGTGACAAGAAAAAAGCTTAATGCATCTGAGAATTGTATTACTATTGGAAAGAGCTCTCTTCTGTAACTGTGCTCAGTATTGTGCTAGTTTGATGGTATTGTACTTTATCAAACCCACTGGCTTCTTCCCCCTCCCTCCTGCTGCTCTGCAGCAAGCAGATAAATGACTGCTTTCAAAGCAGTGCTACGTCTATCCTGCTATTGTCACAGGGGATGGTGCTGCAGAAGGAGAGAAACAAAACCTTTCTCTTCTCTTTAGAGACAAAATATATATCTAGGCTGACAAAATATTCAAGCTGCAAGTTAGGCTATAAAATAAGCAGAAAACACTGATAAATACACGGTATAGATTTCTCAGGAAACTTCCTAGTACAGTGTAAGGCATCACTCTAGGGGGGATGGGTTGCCTTTCTTTTAAGGCAAAGAATGCAATGTTTTCCCTTTCATGCAAGATGACTATGTAGAGAAGAAAATTAAACATGTGTCTGTATCTGTCACAGCCACTAGAGACTCTTTCTTCTCGGGGAGTAGATGATGCAAGTGAAGAGGATGAAGCTGTGGTCAAGGTCTGGTTTAGGCCTACAGTTTGATGGAAATATCATGCTTACTTGCAAGAAAGTTACACAGAAACTTCTCCCCCAGACCTCCACGACAGGGCTTAGGGATCAGTGCTGCTGTTCCTCCAGTCATTCCTGTGTCCCATGGCTGTCTGCTTGGAGACATGCAGCAGCATGGCTTGCTCCAAGCAGATCTGGGTTCAGTGGACAGCACTGGCAGAAATCACTCAGCTGTTGGAGGGAGGCAGTTCTCTTCCTATCCCATGCCACCCCTCTAGTCATGTACAGTTGCATGTGCAGAGGACTTTGTATTGTCAGATTGTCCACTCTTCCCATCAGCACTGCATAGTCCAGCAGCTCTGGCTTTGTATGTTTGGCTTTACTATCCAGCAAAAAAGAGCCTGTTATCTCTGTAGCTGGGGGGTGGGTTTGTGTGACCAAAGAACACAGACCACTGAGTTTGGATCCAAGGTCATTCTGTTTCCCTTAAGGGACTAGCGCTGAAAACTTTTTCTCTTGACATGAGCTAGGGCTGCTCAAGAACTGCTCATAACAAGCTCTCCAGGGATACAGCTGAAAGTAAAGTTGTCCTGTTTGAAAGTTATTATTAGAAATTCATCATCTCAAGATTCATGCTACAGGGAGAACGTGGCACCAGGCAGGCAGTGAATCTGGCTGTTTGTCACAGTGTAAACATGACACTGATAAATTAGTGAACCCAGACAGTTTGGTGAGGTACGCTCAGCTCATTCTCACATCTTCCCTGTAAGGCAGAAAATTGAGAATCCGCCTTTCATCTTTTCTCTTACATGCTCCAGTTTGGTTTAAAAGAATTGGCTCATGCCATTTGGCTCTGGCTCACTCTTTCCAACTCGCACACAAGTGGTGGTAACCTTTTAGCTACTGCTGCTCCCCATGTTCTCTCTGGCTAGAAGGTTTATCTATGTAATTGGGATTTGCCTTCTCACTTCAACTGGAGCTGTCAAGTGTGTGTCAGATTTTATACTCCACAAGTGGAGCACCTCTCTTCCCACAAGTGCATCAACTTCCAAAAGGTTTAGTGTTTGCATCTCTGAGCTGGCTTAATCCAGTAAGTGCTAAATGTGGAGTACCACCTCTGTTTGGAAATTGCGTATCTTTGTTATTCTGCATCTTCATCATGCAGACTGCATGAAGAACAACTCACACAGCATTTGAGTTCTTGGAACATAGGTTGGACACTGCAAGTGTTTGAGGCCAGGCTGGATGGGGCCCTGAGCAACCTGGTCTAGTGGAAGGTGTCTCTGCCTGTGGCAGGGGGATTGAAATGTGGTGATCGTAAAGGTCCCTTCCAACCCTAACCATTCTGTGAGACTGGGTTTGTGAGGGCTGTGTTGTCCTTACTCGAGCAGTTCAGTTGTCTTTCTGTGGTAGGAAGCAGGAAGAGGCAGGACTTCCCTGCCAATATGCATGTGGTGTCATCTCTGTCTAGCTCCCAGTGTGCGGCACGAAGCCCAAGGCTGCTTGCCACAAGATTCCTCTCTTAGCCAGGCCTGCTGCAGGGTTTTTCCATTATGACTGAAAGAATAACCAAGCTGGTCAATCTATTTTAAGAAAAGCTGTGTCTGTCTTGTGACTAGGGCTGGAGAGATTATACAACTAAGCTTCTTAGCAGTCTCCTGCCCAGGGGATAGAGAACAGAGGGCTCTAAGCAGTAAGACTCATTCTCATTTTATATAGTTTGAAGAAACAGAACAATCTAGGCTGTAAGAAATGCGCCATTCACTGAAAACAATCAATGCCATATCTGCTTTTATTCACAGGGAGCCAATGCTAAATTCAACCTCCGTCTTGTTGGACCTGGTGGCATCTTCCGAGTAGTTCCTCAAACTGTCCTGAATGAGGCTCAGGTTACAATAATAGTGGAAAATTCTGCCGCTATTGACTATGAAAGCTTCAAGGTGTTAACCTTCAAGGTACTTCTGCTTTCCAGGTCCTCTTTTTCAGTGTATACACTATGTGTATGATGGCTTTTGTATCTAATGTGATTTAGCTTCTTAATCCACCTGGAGCTGTCTGATGCAGTATCAGTGACATGATATTCTAGGTAAGGAAAACTCATTTCTGCCTCTGGTTCACCACCTTCACAAGGTTTAATTGATGCATCAGTGGACTGATTTAGTCCAGTCAGTGCAAAATGTTGATTTTTATCTCCCTCTGGAAACTGTACATGTTGGTGCCTCTGAATCATTCTAGACTGAACCCTTAGGGTGTTATTTCTGCACTCACAATGATAAATTCACAGGATGAAATCCTAATTTCTCTGCAGCTAGAACTTTACCTGCTTAGTGTTAAGTAATTTGATTCATTATATGCTTTTGAATGTTGGCAGCCTGAAGACCCCAGCTGACTGGAAGATAATTCCCCAAAATTGCTCACTGCCTTTGTCAGAGTCTATCTATCTCTATGGCCATTTGCAGGCTGACCTGAGGCTCACCCATGCTCTAAGCCAGCCATGCAAGAACTACTTTCATCCAAAAGCTGGAACCTTGCACTATTACCTTCCCTGATGGATTCTTTGGCTCATCAACAAGATAATTAAGTAGTCTGCTTTTCTGTCAGCTGCCTCTGAACATGAGTGTAGATGTTTCAGTTCTGCAAAGAATTGCATAAACAATCCCTGCATTCATTAAAAAAAAAATTGCCCAAACTATCTAGCTGAGTATTAACCTATGCTAGTTTTGTAATGTACAGAGTGGCATTTCTTGCACAGTCCAAAAGCCACAATTCCACAGTTTTGTTCTCCCCCTTGCCATATGGTTTGCTTTGTGTCCTCAGCAAGTTTCACTTCAGTATGTTTCAGGTCTCTTCTTGTAATGTTCCTAAGCCATTTTGAGTTTTATAGGTTATAGATGCTACAAAAATCTGTGGCATCATTACTGTATTAAAGTAGAAGATTCTGAAAGGGCCATAAAGTGCTACCGAAACTAATTATAATAAGCGCACATTTATTCAGGTTAAACTACCACAAGACCAGTAAAGGAGTTACTCATGGCCTCCTCATGAATACCAAGAGAAACCCAAGTAGTTAATGTGATTGCCGTGAACGCCAAAAGAATTAATTACCAGGGAAAAGGGTATATATTTTTATAGCTTAAGCAGTTATTCACTTTTTTTTTTTAATTATTTCTACTGAAGAAAGACTTTCCAAAATTATTTCTACTGGAGACCATAAGACTTTGCTTTAAAAGTGCAGCCTTTGTCTGGATTCCAAATGGAGAAGGTGCAGCTGGATGATATGGTAGCAATATATGGCAGCAAATACTTTATAAAGACCTCATTGCTGGCTGCATTTTCCTTCGCAAGGTTCAAATCACTTCCTACCCAGTTTTAGTTGTCAGTATAGTGATTCTGGTTAGAATTTTGGATGAAATATATTTCTATTTAATCTGTATCTCACAGCAGTTTTGAGAGGTTATTTTCAGGTTTTGGGGTTTCTTCTGTAAGCAATGATCCCTCTCCTCTAGTTTGTTTTTGAAGAGTAAAATGCCAAAGAGCAATTAAAGCAAATTTGACTGGGAGATGTACTGAAAAACTTTCTGAAGCAAAGGCTACTAGAGAAACCTATCTTCTATTTAGTGCTGGCTCTTCAAAAAAAAAAGAGATTTGTCAGGACTTCCTTCCTTTTCAGCTGTCCCAGAGCTCGAATGGGTTTCCCAAAGTATGGCAGCTATGGTAATTCACACACCTCTCAAGTCCCTCTGCCAAGGGGGCCAGATATTGCTGTCCCACCTTGTTATGGGCTGCCATGCTTTGGGGGCAAACCTCCTGCGTTCAGCTTAGAGCACATCGTGCCTTGACAGGAGCCTGGACATGCTGCAGACACTCACATCTACAGACTGGGACCAGGTGAGGCTGCAACTATCTTCAGTTGCCAAAATCAAACTCTATTTTAAAAATTTACCTACCACTTTTAAGATTGCATGTCAGTTTGCTCTTCTGGCACTTCATTATTAATTGTTGATATGTAGTCCTGTGAAGTAACAGTTTTATGCTATTTTTTCTCTCTAAAACAAACAGTGTAGGTCTGCATAAGACACTGCACGCAAGTAAGCTGACAAAATTTCCTCCCTGAAGGAAGACATTGTCAGCATGTTGACATAGCAGGACTGTGGCTGCTAGAAGGAGAGGGAATAAAAAAATCAGTATAGAAAGCAAAGTAAAGATACTAAGCTTTCAGAAGGTATACTAAGATGGGCTGATTGCAGCAGCAAAGATTATTTAACTGCGGATGTTAGAATTTAGTTATAGTTCCATGTGCACAATCAGCACTAAGATTTTTACCTCTATGCTGCTTTAGGAGCTGAGATTTCTCATGAGGATGTTTTTGCTGATATCTGTATGGCTGTCCCTTCAAAAATTTCTTTTGCTGTACCACCTGAGACTCCCAAACAAAAAAGTTAGCACAGCGATGTGGTGACCAGGCTCCCTTTTTAGAGCAGATGAGTCCTGCAGTAATTGAAAGCAATCCTTCAGGATTCATTTCTTCTCTTTATTTCCAACCATTATAAATGTTCACACAGCAGGAACAGCTCGAGGAGATGACACTGAGATAGCCTTTTCCCTGTCTACTTGAACAGCTCCCCACCCTCCCCTTTCACCTCGAGGTGATACACGTGTCCAAATCTGGCAGAGCAGAGGCTTGAGCACAGCGTGTGTCCCCCAGCCAGTGGGCAGTGCCACTGCTGGTGAGCATCACTCGCCTGCCCCGCGGGGACCTGCGGCGCGGCGGGAGAGCGGCACGGAACGCTGAGCTCCCACAGCCGCGGCACCGGGGGAGCAGGGCATGCTGTGGCAGCCCTGCTTCTCCTTCCGAAGCTCACTTAGGCACTTCCCCTCTTTGAGGGAGCTCCTGGGACACGTCTCCTAGGAATTAAAACCCACAGTCTGATTTTTCAGCTGAGCCTCTTATATCTCAGTTCATGTCCTGCTCACTAGTCTATTAGTGGTGTGCTGTCTTCCTAGAGCCCTCCTGCTTTGTGTTAATTAGGTCTCTGCCCAAGCATGAAAACCAAACATTAGACCATTGCTAGCCATTTGGGCTCAGCCCCTACAGAGCCCAAGACTGATGTCCTAGTGCTGATCCTGTGTGATGCAGCCACCCATGGGACACACACCTGGGACAGATGCTGTGAAGGTGCCAGTGTCTCTCAGTACCCATTGCTGAAATTGCTCTTTCTTGCTCAGCCACATACCACCTGAGCTTGCTGCTCTACCGGATGAGGCATCCTACTGATGCTCTCCAAACCCAGTAGATTTTGCTCAGTAAGTAGTAAATAGATACAGTAGAGACACTGAGTTTGCTCTATGTGATTGCCTGTCCTTTCAGATGAGCAGTTACAAGAACGCATGTTATCAGAGAGCTCTGTTCTCCTCAGAGACAGTGAGGCAATTCAAAAATCCCCAGGAGCATCTGATAAAGTCCTAATCAGCATAAGGCAATGAGGGTAGAAGTCCCACTAAGTCAGTAGTAGGAGTCCTCACAATCTTTTGGAGATGGAATTCTGCTGTACATTTCTGATGCCTGACTATCCAGCATTTGGGGTGGGGGTAATGCTGCTTCAAAACAACTGGATCTCTCATATTTTTACCCTGTTTGGTGCAGTTTATTGTTCCTGACTTCTTTCCTGATGAAGAACTTCCTCTACAAAAGATCACAATTAAATTTATGTGGTTATTCAAAATAATTCAGTGCTTATGTTACCCGAAGTTCTAGCAGCTGCCCAGGGATGATTGTTTGTAGGCTTCTATTATGGCTTTTGGATGTGTGTTGGTTAGTTTTGACTAGTCACATCTGTCACATGAAGTCTAATATGAATACACAGGTCTGAAGGCCTCTTCCCACTGCTTGATTGCCCATCACAAGCAAGCACACACAAACAAGCCGAGGCCCCACGCTGACCCGGCTCATCATCTCCTGGGTTCTGAGCTGCCCGGTCCAACCAGGCTAAAATGGACCAATGTGCCATGGGTGGTGGAGGAAGCTCCTTTAAGAGAACTAATAGCTGCTTTGTAGTGATCTCCTGTTTTTCTCTCCTTAGCTTCTTGCAATAGAGGTGAACACACCAGAGAAATTCAGCTCGACGGCTGACATAGCGATTCGCTTGCTGGATACCAATGACAATGTCCCAAAGTTCTCCTCTGACTACTACATCGCCAGGATCCCAGAGAACTCCCCAGGGGGCTCAAATGTAGTTGCTGTTACAGTAAGTGTCATTCACCTCTTAATAAATGTTCTTTTTTCTGGGTGTCTGTGGAAAGAGTTCAAGTACCTTAAAAGTAGTGGGCAGGGCCAAGTAGCAAATCTTACTCGCCATTTGACTTCCAGACCAAACTCCAATTCCTTTCCAGAATTAACAGCAAAAAAAACACTTAAGGAAAAAATAAAGTTTTAGACAAATATTATTTAGAACAAGGGCCATCTGCTTTTAAGACAAATCACATGGCCTTTGAGTATTAAGAAAGCCCCAGCCAAATCAGTGTCCAGCGGGAAGATTCAGTTATGGCTAAGTGGAATTGGATTTACTGGATTTGCTTGCTTAAGTGTGAGTAAAAAGAAAACAAGATGGCTGCTTAGTAGGTATTAGTCTCCTCCTCTTGGGAGGAACCTGGCTGTTAAAGGCGTAATTAAAGAGTCAGTGAAGGCCAGGATATAAAATTAAAATGCTTAGGGCTGGGGAAAAGAAATCCGTATGTATGTATGTATCTTCTCACAGTGGAACAAATAGATCTATAGATTTTCCAGTATCTTGCATTTTCACAGAAAGATACTCAGGGTATTACATGGGCCCTGAGTGCTGGAAGAGCATTTCCAGCTGTCTCTCCCTAATGCAACTGCTGGGACAGGAAAGAGCCCTCATGTCACAAGGCCATGAAAGCTCCTGGCCACCTGGGGCTCGGTGGGTGATGCAAGTCACCTTGCAGAGGCCCCACAGGTAAGGATGGTGGAGGCAGGTTGCCAGAGATCTCCAGCAGAAGCTGGCAACAAGTAAGAAAGAAAATTAAATAATCAAAATAATAAAGTGCTAAAGGCAAATTTTAGCGATGGAAGAATCAAAGAAGTGAAACATAAACAATAGAGGAAAGATTATTACATGAAAGTAATAGGAAAGCTATTAGAATCTCCCAAGCATTAGTATCTTTGAGGTAATAGAACTAAAAAAATTCTAGGAGGTGAACAGCAAAAAAAAAAGAGATTTAAAAAAAATGTTTGCAGAAGCAACAAGAATTCTGAGCCAAAGTGCTCAGACCACGTAGCTGAGGAGCCCATGTAAAATTTAGTCATGTGCTGTCAACTCAGTACTTGACCCAGATTCACAACTACATACGAAAAACTAAGATGTTTCAAGTACTCAGAACGGCAGTTCTGGAGGAAGTCCCAGGTATACAAATGTTTTAAGTAAAGTTAGACAGTACTAAAGTAGGCTGTTGTCAAAATTATGGGGTGAGAGAATCTGACAAGCTCATGCCAAAGAACAAAACAACACCTATCAGTAGGGCTGCAGGTGTGTTATGTTAATCATGCAGGAATCAAAGACCTTGTTCCAGTTCTCAAGTATTTAAACAGGAAGATGAATGAATTAAGCAGTGCCACCATGAATTTTGATGGCCAGATACAACAGTATAACACCTCCTCAGAGCTATCAGAGAAGCAGGAGCTTATGGAAATAGCTGCTACCAAATCAATAGCTTTCCTAATCCTGAGCTAAGAAAGGAAGCCAACAGGAGTATGAAACAAAGATATCATCTGGCGTAGTATTTGCATTATTAAAAGTCACACAGGCACAAGAGTGATTAAAATATAAACAAAGCTGAAATACAATGTATAGGTTGAAACATTTGTTATTCATTACTTTAAATTGAATCTATTAAACAATCAGAAGCTTAAAAATACTCTATAAAAAGTAAATAATTTTTTCTAGGGAATATTCATTAACATTTAACTGATAATTAGGAAGGTTTGAGAGCTGGCAGTGTTTTCATGTCATTGAGATTATCTCCATCTCTATCAAAGGAGGATGAGGTAACTGTGGATGGATGGGGCCATCTAGCGTCACTTTCCCTGCCAGAGCCCCTGGGCAGGGACAGCGTTCCTGGGACTGGCAGTGACATTGCCTGTTGATAGGTTGTGCACTTTGTAGGTGCATATTTGCTCATGCGGTTTCCCACTAAAAATGTGACGGCAAAGGGAGTGAAAAGCATTTGGGCCTGTTGTTAAAAGAAAATGAAACGTTTATTTTTGCATTTTAGGAAAGTAAAACCCTTTTTTTCTTTTCTTAAGGCTACAGATCCAGATTCAGGGCTTTGGGGAGAAATCAAGTACTCTATCTATGGAACAGGAGCAGATCTGTAAGTAAGAAGTAAATAAATAAAACTATGTAACCTCTAAGCAGAGTTCTAAAAGAATTTTAAAAGAAAGCTAGCAGGCTCATTCTTGATCTGCTCATTTCCAAGGACATTTATGCCATGTTCTTTGTGAGTTCTGTGAATACAACAACAGTAAAGCTACTGTGATCATTAAACATCTGCTTCATGAACCCAAGGAATTCTACCCACAAACCCCCAAAGAGATATAAGGCAGCTGAAGTATCAATACACAGGATTTGTTCCATCACCATTTGAAAAACACTTGTTAGAGGAAGAGAGGCTTTGGTCTAGTTGTGAAAAGTCAGCTCTACAGAAAAAGAACCTCTTGTTCTTTCCCCTTCCCTCTCCATATGGCTATACAAATAGCTCTAGTCAAAATAAATCAAGGAAGACAAGACATTCAAGGACATAAACTTCAGCTTTGGAGGTCAGCTGCATTGGGTGTTAAAAGCCTTTCATATATTTAAACATACTAGTCCTGCATCAGGAAAGAAGGGAACCTGATGCTTACTTGATTTGGTAATAATGCCTCCGTCCCTCTCCCTGTCTTTGGGGACAGTGCTGGGGATAGAACACCTTGAAACACTGGTTTCTTCACACCATGTCCATCCCAGCTCCCAAACATGGCTGGGATCAGTGACATAGCTGTCACAGATATTCCTGCTGGAACCTGCAGCTGCTGGATGTGGCAGGGCTGAAGGGCAGAATGCTGGAAATTAATGAGCTTTTCAGGCACTCATCCCCAGAACCTGTTTTTCTCTGTATGTTATCCACCTGGAGCAAAAGCTGAACTCTTCTTGTTAAGGTGAAAGCCATTTAGGAGGCACAATCTAAGTCCAAAATCCAAGATGTTAAGGGTGAGCCTCTTCTGTAGCCAGAAGGATACACATATGGGAGCATTTCCACGATGGATTATTTTGAGCTCTTCACTAAGTCTTTAAGCTAGCTGCTAACTGCACAGAGAGAAGCAAGAAAAGGTCATGTCATGCAGGCAGACCTCTTTGGTTTAGAATGTAGCAGCTGGTGGAAAGAAGCTTGAGAAGGTTGTTGACAAAGGATTTAGGAGAAAAAAATGTAAGCGCAACTTTATTCTGACTGGCATTATGGGGATGCTCAGACTCACTGTTCTCATACCATTGAATGAAGAAATTATGATGTGAACTCTTCTTTTCCCTCCTCAGTATTTTTGTTCGTTTTCCTCGTGCCAGAATGGCATAGCTCTGCAAGGCTGGATTGGAACTCTTCTTTTCCCTCCTAAGTATTTTTGTTCATTTTCCTCATGCCAGAATGGCATAGCTCTGCAAGGCTGGACTGATTTTCTAGCCCTGGCACCTCCAGATCTGCTGAACACACAGTTTGATACAGATAAGAGAATTTCGACTAGAGGCACGATGATTCTGTCTTGGATATTACATCAGTGGGTGTGCAGTTGCGTGGGCAGAAAGATGAGTTGTACTGGAGTAAGAGAAATAGCATTAACCGTTGAAGATGAAACCAGCCTGATGGTAATCCTCCTTTGGTAATTCAAGCTGCCAGTGGGAGCACTTCTTCCACTAAAACGGGAATTATGAGAGTGCTGTCTGCATGGTTAGGCTGGGCTGGGTGCTGAGGAGACAGTTAGCACAGGCACTGTCTCCTACACAGCCATTTCCACCTCCAGATCTTGGATTTCACCAAAACTTTGTATTTAACAGAGTTGTGTGAACAACTGAAGATTCTGGATTGCTAAATGCCCCTTTTATAATCACTCTCAATTGAATTCACAGTTGGAATACAGAAAATACTTTTCTACCCTGTACATTGATCAAAGGATATATAAAAACTTTCATCTGTTAAAAGCTCTACTGCTTGGAGCCTACACTGGCAGTCCATTTTAAAGACACTGTGTTGGTGTGTTCTCTATAACTCCAAACTTTGGGCTGACACTTTTGACAGTGTCTCTGTAATTACAAATGTGTAAAATTGAATTTGCAACAGATAAATCTGAACACCCACTACACCCCAGTGTCAGTCTATGGAAAAATGATTATTTTTGGAGAAGATAGTTTGCCCTGTAGTTTGGGAGATTTGAGAGCAGATTTTTTTCCTACCCATTCTGAGGAGTGAAGAGTTTAAATATGATATGCATCACACTTCTTTTAGCTATTTAGGTGATATAAATCAATCTTAATTTATGCAGGGTATACTCTATTACACTGCACTTTTAAACTGAAAAAAAAAAGGTAAAAATAAGTTTAATGTTTTTCCTCTTAATGCAAGGAAATCAGTCTAGGAGAAGGTCATCACACTAAGCATTTACTCTGGACAAAGACTTTTAATAGAAAATGCAACTAAAATGGCTAAGGCACAAGAGAAAGGAAACTATGAGACATTGGTAGTTCTCTGTTTTTCAAGCCTAAAGGAACTAGACAAAAATTAGGTCAAGTGAAGGACTTGGAAACATCAGAGAGAGAAGAACTAGGTGAAGATTACCAGTATCTGGGCACAGCATTTCAGTGTTTACAGCCTGGAGCAAAGGTGAACTCTAAACTCACCTTAAGCGACCAAAAAAACCAAAAGTCTTCTCATGCTTCTTTTCTAGGTTCCTAATCCACCCATCAACAGGTATAATTTACACCCAGCCCTGGGCCGTACTAGATGCTGAAGTGAACTCAAAGTATAATTTCTATGTGAAAGCAGAGGACACAGATGGGAAATACAGCTTGGCTGAGGTGTTTATCACCGTGCTGGATGTCAATGACCACTCTCCAGAGTTCAATGAAAACATCCAGGAAAAGACGATGATCATCGGGTCACCGGTGAAGATACAGGTGAGAGATGGCACTGTGTGTCACAAAGCAGAGTGCTTTGGAAAAGCCCTGGCTCTGCTGTTTACTCTCAGGGGTCATGATGAATGTCTGAAAGCTGCCTTTTCCTGCAGCTTTATTTTGCACATCCATTTGGATGTAACAAATGGATTAAAGTGTGAATTATAGTATTTACTGACTGCTGAAAAGGAGAAATAAATTCTATAGACAGAATATAAAGTCCTGCTGCAGTATTTGAATGATCAGCTGGTGGACGATCCGGGATTATGCAGTGATCACAAGAAGCCCAAATAAGATAAGTGAATGAAAGTACAGGGTTTTGAACACTTAACCTTCCTGACACCCCTTTGTGTTCAACCACACAACTTAGTTCCCTTCATTTTGTAGAACCGTATTCATTGACCCAGTGTGGAACAGGAGGTGAAAAAATGCAACAACAATTCCCAGGCAAAGGAGCAGAACATCCTACGTTACACACATTTGAATGCATATCATGAAGTCTGATCACACAACACCTAATGTTAGTAGAATAAATACCACAGCACAAAAATTAAGGCAGCTATAGTTTTTGGTATGGAGCTAATCCCGTTGCTCTTTATCGCTTCACATTTGTCCCCCACACTGTGTGAGAAGCTCCCCAGCTGAGGACAATTTGCATTCTACAGATAGGTTACCATTCAGTTTTTCCTCTGATTTTATTTCATCTCAAATAGACATCACTTATAAAGACAGAAGCCTAGTTCTGCTGTTTTTCACTAGAAAATGTAGCATAGCTTCCAAGACGAAATGAAAGCAGCCCAGTCATGGCACAGATACTTTCAGAAGTGAATGCTCAGAAGCTTTTTGTCCTCAGGCAAAGACACTAACAATAACACCTTTGTTTTTTACACTCCCCCTACCAGGCTATAGACCAAGATGCAGAAGAACCCAACAACATTGTGGATTATTCCATCATGCAAGCAGATCCAGCCAATGTGTTTGACATAGACCAAAGCACTGGGGAAATCAAGCTGAAATCCTATATCCGTTCTCTGGACATCATCCACAACATCACAAAAAATAAAGACTGCATATGGTCATTGGTGGTCCAGGCCAAAGACCGAGGCTCCCCGTCCTTCAGTACCACGGCAGTTCTGAAGATTGATATCACAGAAGAGGTAAGTGAATGTTTTAGAAAAATCCTTATGGGAGACAGTCCCTTAAAGGCCCCAAAGAGTAGACATTGCTTGCTCCATTTCTGAGACTTTCTCGCCAGCTCTGTTTTGTAGAGTGTTTCTAGAGCCTTGTGTTGAAGCTGGATTCTACAGCCACAAATGTGAAAGATATTTTGATCGGAAATATTGCAAAGGTAGAAAGGTAGGAGCATAATGTAATTGGGTGATGAGTTTTTTGTTAGAGATTGTTAGATATGAATTAAGGTATATAGGCTTCTGAAAGTAAAGGTAAATCCCAACTGCTAAATTTCTGCTTTTTTATTTTCATCCAGGAGAAGAAAAAAAATCTTTTTCTCTTACAAAAAGTGAGTGGAAAGTAGCTGGGGTCAGAGTGCAATAAATCAGAAAAATCAACCTAAGTGACATAGGAAAAGTGAGAAAAAACTTTACAGAAATGCTTTAAAGTACATAGAACTTTGGATGTGAGTTTAAAATTGCAGTATTATTAGCAGATGAAACAAGAAGACTCTAAAAGAGTCTTGCACACGTAGGTTGAGATTTTCCTTAGTCCAGCTTTTATGACAGCTGAAGAACAAGCAGTGACTTACGGTGCGCAGCGCATGCTTGCACGGTTCTTATTTATTGTAACTGCCTTGCCATGCCTTTAAGTAGGTACCAGCAGGGAGGAAATGGGCTTTAAAGTAGATGGGAAACACATCATTAGCCTGACAGTCTCTGGACCACACACATACTGGGCAAAGATGCAAATCTCACCTACAGACAGCAGCTGGCCTTCTCTTTGCTTGGTCACAAAGCTCCCACTGCTCTTTTGTCTGTTACAATCTTTCTCTGTTTTCTCCACCCCCTCTTATTCCACCGATACTCCTTATGAGGCACATTCATATGATAGTTTTTGTACACAGTTCAGAGCCTGCTGGACTGCCAGGGCACTTGGCTCTGCCCTAGCAGGGCAGTGCCTGGCATGGGGCTGCCTGTTGGGGCCAGCCAGCCGTGTGGGCGTGGGCTGGGCTTGCTGCTGCAAGGCTCTGCCATGTAGAGCTTGGAGACTCTGCATGCTGGGTGTCTGTGGTAAGTCTAGAGATTTAGCCATTCTTAAAGACACAGAGGAAATGAACTGCTTAACACGTGGATTTCTCATAGAAATGAAGTTTTGGTGGGTTTTATACAACAAGAATTGCTGCCCACAGCCAACAGTGGGAGTACTTGCCCTCCCTGCCTTGCTTCCAGGCTTCTCAGGGGCTGCACGTTTCAGGAGTGTGTGGCACCGGGTGGATGCAGGTACTGTCCTCAGGCACTGTCCCTGCTGGTGGCTGCCAGCCTTCCCTTCCCTCCCCTCCCAGGTGAGCTGGAAACCTCTCTGTCAGTGTGTGGGGCTGATGGGTGTGAGTGGACAGAGGGTACCTCACACCTCCTCTGCTGGGGGACAGTGTGTCCCTGAACCAGCTGATGAAGGACAACTGGAAGGAAAACAAAAGTAGCTGATACTTTGGGATAAGGAGTTTCCTGAATTTCCTTCTAGTGCTTGAAGCAATAGTAGTACCTGATGAAAGATGGTGTCTTGTATGAAGTCCCCTGTCTGCCTCCTTTTCTCCCCCTCCAGGGGTACATATTAGGTACAAAGTGAGGGAGAGCCCTCCTCATAAAGTGTAAAGGGGAAGCAGGGAGGGCTGTGATGACATGGATTTCCTCGCACACACAGTTTTTTCCTTCTTCCTCTTCTTGATGTCAAGTCCCAACAGAGAGTCTGAGATAGCAACAGCATCTTCTTTCTTCAAAGAAAGAGTAGGCCTCTGCAGCAGGATCTGGGCTACTAATCTGGTGTCACATCCTCTGTAACCTTTTGTACATCTCCATTGCTTCCTCCATTGCTTGCAACAATTTGGGTTGGTTGGTTGGGGTTTTTTATCCCATAGCATCACATCTTTTTTGTGGAAACAGATTTTAGTTTGCATGTATGTGAGATGCAGTGCCAGTGTCCAAAACCCTTGGTCCCTCCCTGTGTCCCAGGGACAGCACAGTCACTGCTAACACTTTGTGAAGAAAACAAACTCTTGGTGTAGGGACTTTGCATACACACATCCTCTCTCTTTCTCTGTGGCTGCTACAAATGTGCATTTTATCCCTCTGTGCTCCAGCTGTACAAAGGCTCTTATTTCGCTGTTTGGTGGGCATTTATGTATTACTGATTTTGGATAAGGAGGATATTTTTGAATGCATCCTCTAGAGGTTTCCTGCAGTGTTAATCACAGTAAGTAATTAAACAGGCATATTTTCTGATTAACGTTTACCATTGCAATTAGCACAAGTCTGTGCCCTTCAAGATGGATGCCTTGTGGCTAAGTTCAGCAGTATTGCACATCAAAAGGACCTTCTTCTCTTGGAATAATACAGGGCTAAAAAAATCAAAAGGCTTTTTAA
The DNA here is from genome assembly GCA_013397975.1 of Machaerirhynchus nigripectus. Taxonomy (NCBI): domain Eukaryota; kingdom Metazoa; phylum Chordata; class Aves; order Passeriformes; family Dicruridae; genus Machaerirhynchus; species Machaerirhynchus nigripectus. Next base: position 1,275,623 of record VZRQ01009973.1, read on the forward strand.
TTTAACTGAGTCTGATTTTATGGAAATTGGTATTGAGGGGCATCTGTTAATATCCTATCCTTTTACAATAAATAAAAAATATCCTCTCACAGACTAAAAAACATATGCTGGAAAAGCCAGTCTTTTCCCATCCATATGTCTCACTCAGAAATTTATTCCTGCTGCCTGAGATTTTCAGAGAAGGCTGATTCCCACTCCTGATCCTGAAGGCTGGCCTGATGGGGGCATCCCTCGGCCTCTTGATGACTCCACTGAGGTTCTGCAAATGTAGAGGGGGCGTTTATTTACACCTCTTCATGGACTGAGGCTTAAGTCCATATTTAGACAGCATAATCTGTACTTCTTAATAGCTTTGGCCACTCATTTAGTCTTCTAAATATAGCTGGTGAGTCTCAGTTTTAGATTCTCCTAACTGAAAGGTTCGACAAAAATTTTTGATGTAACATGGAGATCTTCTCCTCTCTCATACTAACTGCAACCATGGGAACTGCTGCTGATGGCACTGAACAGCCCTTGCCACATTTGCAGAGCAGTTAGCCTCTTCCTTCCACAGTTTCATGGACTTGAAAAAAAGATTGGTTTGATTTGAGAAGTCTCACCTCATGCTGGTGTCTGTACTGCAGTGATGCAAACACAGCCTTCATATACAGTGATAGCACTGAGCTTTGGGATAAGCACCCCATGGGCAGCTTGTGTTCTACCTTGGATTGGGAGTCACTTCTGAAGCAAATCTCCTGATCACTCCTGATCACATATACATGTGGGATGGCCTGTGCCTCACATAGCTCCAAGCACACAAGGTGGACTTCTTTCAGAGAAAAATGCATTTGAGGAGCATACTTAGTGTTCCTGAGCACTAACAGGCAGTCCCCTCCCTGCAACCAGGCTAGAACAAAACCCCAGAAACACTGAATGTGTGGAAGAAGGCTCCTCAGAACCAGCTGGTTCATTTTACGGATCCACTTGCTCAAGTCCATGTAGCCCGAATTGTCTGTAACCCAGTCATGGAATCATTTAAGATCGAGTCCAACTGTTAACCCAGCACTGCCAAGTCCATTACAAAACCATGTCCCTTAAAAACAAAAGTCCATTACAAAACCATGCCACATCTACAAATAATCTGAAATAGCTTGGGCTCTTAACAGGTTTGTCTAGGTAAACCTTAACAGGTTTACTTAGACTCTTAAATATAGCTGGTAAGTCTTAGCTGTTCTTGTGGTTGAACAGCTCAACCACATTGCTGTTGGGTCCAGCTTCTGGATATTTGGCCCACGTGCTCTGCTCACTGCAACCCATGCATTAGAAAAGGCTCTTGAGAAGCTGCCACCACGAAAAAAAACCAGCAGAGCATTATCTTCTGTGAGCAGTAGTATTTTAACTCCTTTGATGGCTGTTAAGAAAGAGAGTGTTTATTCCAGGTCCTGGCCCAGAGAGATACAACAGCTTTCATCATGTATCTGCTTTTATTTTATGTGTACCAGAAAAACCAGGACTCTTCAAAATGCAGCTTGCCTTTTAGGAAAAAACACCAGCTTCAGCAGTTGCAAAGTGGCACTATCTGTTGAGGCGGCTGTGTGGCACTGCTGGTAATCAATACAAGGACTTGAAGATGTTTTAAATGTGCACTTCCTGTAAGTCTCTCTGCAGCCTGGCTAAGATGATGACATTCCTGGCTTGTATTGCAAGTTATTCCTCCTATTTATCCTGTCAGTGTCATGGCCATGACAAACAGGAACTGTGTGCTTAGCAAATGCCCGATGTTTTTATGCAGAACAGTTGTCCAAGGCTAATTCCAGGCAAAGCTTTGTAGTATAGTAGAGGTCAAGTAACTAGAATAGAGGCTGAACCAGCTAGCTGTTAATGGGTTTAGTTTTGGTATTAATCATCTCTTCATCACTGGAAGCTCTGAACAGATGCCAGACTTGCTGAGACCAGGGGATTGAACGAAGCCAAATGCTGAAACTCTCCATACAATTTTTATCTGTTCTTACCTCCGCAGCTGTAGTACATGGACAACACGTACTTCTGTCTAATCTCATTTCTTCAAGGTTTTCAAATACCTAGTCAAATACTCTTCAGCCATCAGTGCCTTCCTGTAAAATAGATCTTGACAAAACTCGTAACAGGTGGACTCAGGTCATGTACTACTTAGCAGGGTTTATCTGACATTTAATTCATCTGACTTTCACATGAAGTTAAGTAAGCCAGGGTAGAATTTCTATCATCTGATGGGATTTAAGTACAAAAAAATCCATGTAATGCAGAATAGCAAAGCTGATGTGGATCTAAGCTCCACTAAAGTCATGGGCTGCTTTGCTTTTGGTTTCTAGTTCAGGTCCACTCCCAATTAAATACTGGAAGAACTCTCTGCACAGCAAAATGATGAAGATTTGTCCCTACCTGCCTGGTGACATGGTCTGTGAGTTTCACTAGCATTTCTTTGCCCCTTTCTTGTTGGCAATGGGACGCATTCAGGGTAGGAGAAGAGTGGGCTTAATAATATGTTTGAGATAGGTTGCGAAAACACAAAAATTAAGAAAAGGAGGTGTTTATAAGGTAATTTACATGCCCCAAGTTTATGGATGTGACATTAATGACAAGAGGTACTCTGAAGCACACTCTGGGATACTTTTAGTCATCTTCCTCCAGAGACTGGGGAGGGCAAAGACTTGGGCATCCTAGTTGAGAGTCATACAGGGAAATCCATCTGATTGACAAGTCAGAGGTTCAAGTCCAAGCTAGTCACAAAGCTCTCCTTATATACGCTGTCTTTGATACTTATTTTAGCATATGGTGACTACTGCTCCAGAGGTGTCCTTTTCTCCCCATTGACCAAAAGCTGGGAGCCTAGACCTCTAACTAAAATGCAGATCACCTGTTACTAGACATGCAAAGTTTGGGTGAGGATTCCCCCATGGAGTCAAAGACAAGGGACTGGGGCACAGTGGGCAGCCCTGTCTTTCTGCAGCCACAGGTCACTTTATGACCAACCCTCAGTAAACAAACCTGCATGTGAATGTGCCATTTCTGAAGGATCTCCTGGCCTTGCATAGCACTGCTGTCTGTTCAGATACCACCTGTATTCATTATGAACTTCCCTTGGAAATGTAGTCCAAGGATGCCCTGAAGTCCAAGTACCATGCCCTGAACGCCACCCCTCTATGTGCTTTGCCTCTATCCTTTATTCCCCAATCAGCCAGGTGTTTATATGTGCTTCCTAACTTCTTTTACTGTTTCTGGATTCAGTTCAACATCATTGCAACTGCCTCCTCTCCTGTGCCTAGTTCAACACTTAGCTCCCTTTATTTTATAGGCTCTCTATCCTGTACACATTTCAGCCTAGTTCCCCAGCTGTATTTTAATAGATACTGGCCTCTTTCAAATATAACCAAGTGAGGGTTGACCATTTCTCTTATTTTTGATATTTCCAGATCAAGTCCAGGGTAAAATCCTATATTTTAGGCCTCAAGAAGCGTCCATGGACAATATATGGAATATGCATGAGTGGCGTCCTTTCCACCATTTCTGTTACAATGGTGATCTCCACCATCATGTACTGGAAAAGTGTGAAAAGATCCAAGCTCCACCCGCAGGGCAAAATCCGCAAAATTATACGGGGACCTCCAAGACGCACAGTGTGCTAAGTTGGAAAGTGAACTGGCCATTCATTTGTCCTTAATATGCCATATGTAGCTTATGTCATTGCTGATTTCTTTTCTTTCTACAAACAAAGCTCTTTAGCTCCACTTATCTCCCCTACCTCAAAGAGTTTTGTTATGTCTGTAAAAGAGTACTTGAAAACAGAATGCAGCACATATCTGCTAACTACTCATTTGTACACTGACATTTTATAATCAGAAGTTTTATAATCAGTCCTAATCCTTTTCAATGCCATGCTCAGTAATTGAGCCAATTATTTTCTTGCTCCATTCTTGCAAGTTAAACACTATGGTGACATGCAGGAAGCTATCCTAATTTGGTGGCAATACTTCTGTAAGCTTTTGTGTTCAAGTCATCTACCTCACAGTACTATAATGGCCCAGTCTCCGGCCCCATCTAAATTCTCCACCCCTGGACTGGCTCTGTGACTCTCATATTTTTTTTAGAGACAACTTCCATTCATCAGTTCTGCTTGTAACATATTTTGGACAAATGAAATTTCTGGGTCACTGTCTGTCCCTTAGAGTAAGTCACGTGTTTTCTTTGTACTCCTTTACAGACTCTTCACAAAGGGCCTATGGCCGCCTTTTTGATGCAAACTAAAGATAACCCCATGAAAGCCTTAGGAGTGCTAGCTGGTGTCATGGGCATAATGGTGCTGATAACTATCATGATCTCTACTGCCATGTTCTGGCGCAACAAGCGATCCAACAAAGTCATGCCGGTGAGAAGGATCATAAAAAAGAGACAGATGCCGCCATCCCGGACAATCAGGATGGAGTGGCTGAAGTTCAAGAGGCCCAGCAACGCTGCAGAGAAGTTTGTCGTTGAGGAGGAGGTCAAGAGCCTACACAATGAGAACAGCAACAACAACATCCAGGTTGTCCCCGTGCCGCCGGCATCCCCCCTGCCCCCGCCACCCCCTGCCCTGGCTCCCAGGAGCGATGCCCCGGTGTGGCGGGTGCCAACCGTGTCCGGCTCCCTCACTCCCAAGCATGTAATCAAGCCACCAAAGAAGAAAGGTCATGGCAGCACCCACAACGCCCTCGTGTCAGAGCTCAAAATGAGGTTTGAGAAGAGGAATGCAGCTTTCGGGGAGTCCCACATCTAGGTGCTCTCAGCAGCCCCCAGAGACTGCAGACTGTGGCTGGGCATGGATGTTTTTACGTGCTGTCTCTTCCCCGCGTCTGTCAGCACCCTGTGAACCAGAGCAGCTTCTCGCTGTGATAGCCACCCCTCACCTTCTGCAAGTACCACGTGCTACAGAGTCACCCCACCCGCAGAAGCGCTGCAGTCCGTGTCCAGTCACGACTGCAGGTCCTTCAGCCATGTCCCGCGGGCCCTCCCTGCAGCTGTGTCTGACCACAGTGCTGAGTGCGCCGGCCACAGTCTCCCCAAGTGAACAGGGATTCAGGCTGCCCCTGATTTGGAGGTCTCTACCCAGAGTTTGGGTTTTCAAACAAGATGGTCTACAACCAAGGCCCTGGAGGATGCTTCTTCTGACCTGGTTGGCCAGGTGGGTTTGAGGTGTCCGAAAATCCATCACTTCCAATCCCAGACCCACTTTTGAAGATGTTGGCCTGGCTGTGGCAGCAGCACTGAGTGGAGGTGCAGGTCTCCTACAGCAGTGACACTGCCCTGTCCCCAGAGCACAGTGTGCTTTGCAACAGCTGGCGGAGCGATGTGCTCGTGGCCTGAGTACCTTCATTCCCAAAAGGTAAGCGGGCAGGCTTGGAGAAGTTCTTCATTTTCCTGCAGCTTATGCTGGGTTTTGCCAGAGCACATTGATATGATGCTGCACTTTGCTTCTGCCCTGGACTTGCCTGCTGAGGAGGATGGGAGGGCCAACTGAGCCTTCCCTGGACCAGTGGGGACATGATTTGAGCACAGAAGTTCAATAGCAGCGCTCACTCAGCACTGCCTCCTTCTGACACTGCACCCCAAAAGAGCAGGAGCCCAGCAGGACAAGGACATGAATAAAAACACAGGGAAGACAAGGTAAAACTGAGAGGCAAATGATAAGTGGGGAAATAGAGACAAGTGCTGGGAAGTTGAATATCTTGGTCAGAGAAGTGTCTGGAAAGATCACGTGGTGTTGTACACTGCTAGCAGAAAGTGTCAAGGAATATATTTCATCACCTCTCCTGGCTTGTTTCAGGGACTGGTGACTGCAAAAGGAGGTTTCCATAAAATACTCTGGTTTTTCTTATCAGTATTTTTGAGTGAGTTAAGCAACAGTTAATTGGGAGGGCAGCTGACAGGTTTTTTTCCTGTTACATGACAGTAAAAAGGCACCAAGAGCAGAGCACTTTTTTCACTGGATCTACCCCATGGATCCCCCCTCATGTTTGTTTCTGAGGAGATGTTTTTCAGCTGGGCCTGGCTCTTTGCCATCCCCTGGGGAGAAGGCAGCACAGACCGAGCTGGCTGGGGAGCAGCACCCTCTCTCTGAGCCCCAGCCCTGCAGAGAAGCTGTGCTGTCATGGTACCAGGAACATCAACATGGGGAGCAAACCTGATAGGACACACCGTGTTAATTCAAGGGGTTCATGAGACTTCTCCTTTCAGTTGAACCAGCAGACCTGGCACTCAGGACCTCCTCTCACTCCAGTAGCTGAAATAATTCCGTTTTCTGCACCAGGACTTCATCAGTTTAGGGGATAGCTGGTTGAATAAGAAATTACCCACTTACAAGGAAAATCTTGTATTTTTTAACTTCAGTTCAATCTGCCTAGAGGCCAGAGGGCTCATGGCTCGTGTCACCCATGAGCTGAGCCAGCAGCTGTAGCCAAGAGGTCCAACAGAGTACCAGCTGGGGCCCATGGCAGGAGCGCTGTTCCCAGAGCCTCTCCTGTCACATCTCTCCTTTTCTACATTGTTTTCTTGCTTATCCTTCCTCCTGGGGCACTGTGGTGTGAGGCCCAGGTCCTCACCTGTCCAATCACCTCGTCCTTGTCCCCTGGCCATAAGCTGGCGGGAGGGAGGGGACGTGCAGCCCCTGACCCACTCCTGCTGCCCTGTGCAAACACCCACCTTCTGCTGGCTGAGTGTCCGCAGGTTCTGCAATGTTCCCCGAAGTTCGTGATTTATTCCCCATGCCACTGTCTTCCCAGTGTTGTGTTATTGCCAGTATTCAGTGTTCATTCTCTAATGAGGAAAGCCTATAAAGACCATTCAATTAAGTGAGATTTAACAGGAATTACAGGCTTATAGTCTTAGAGATTATATTTAAGAGGCAATAAAGATGTTTTATTACTATGTTGTGAGACTCTTTCCCAGTTACTCTGTATTTCAACTTCAAGGAGGTTTTTTTTTAATAAATAAATAAATAATCTGCAAAAGGTGCTTCTGTGCATGGTGTGCTTCTCCTGGCAACAATGCCCTGTCATTGCCTGTTATGTGACCAGACAGGCACAGGCAGCCAGGCGGCTTTTTAGGACCCTTCCTAATGGACCCTTCTGTGGGCTGCGAGTCAGGAGAGGCGCTGTGTGGGTTTTGGACACCACCAGGCTGGAAGAAGAGGCAGTGAGAAGCAGGATGCCATTGGCACAGGCTGTGGTCAGGGTCAGAGAGAGCCCCTGGCCAAGTTCCCGTTGTGCAGCCCACTGCAGCACAGCCCCGGGGACAGGAAGGAGCAGGTTCAGTCTGATGCCAGTGTCCAGTGTCTGAGATTTGTTATGAACTTCCTCCATGTGGTCAGGGGATGTTTTATCTTTCCCTGGCTGTTTCCTCATGGTGATTCAGCAGCTCTCTCCAGTCTCTACAGTGTGTTGTTGTCCCTCCCTGTTGACTAGGATGGAAGAAGGCTGGTCATTACTGATGGTGCTTTGTTTTTCACGCCCCCTCACCCACAGCCCCACACCGGTCTTCAAGCAGCATCAGCTCATGCTTCACTCTGTATTAACTGTGTCTGTGGGTGACTTTCCCAGGACAAGGTTTTCCTGTTTGGCCAGCTGCTTCTGCCCCTTCCTCACCACTCCAGACCCCCGTGACCTGTGCTGCAGCTGCCCAGCCTCCTCCATCCCTGCAGCCAAACCCTGGAGCTCCTTGGAATCCAGGTTTCTTTGCAATTTGTAACTGTAAAAGGCCAGAGATGAAGCAGAGGACCTCTGTGTATTCTGGAAATCTGTCATGTTTATTGCTTTGACACTAAAAGACTGACAAGACTAGGAAGTCCTGTGAAGTATTAACAGCAAGAGTCAGCAGTGACAGAACAGAGCTCTGTTCAAAAGCTGGGCAGTACGGTACAGCAGGAGGAGGTGCTGGGGGAGGAATCATAAGCCCTGAGGAGAGACAGCGTGGAAAACACACACCAAAACCCAAAATACAATTAGAAAGCCAAGCTATCACAGCATGAAGCTCACAACAGGCTCTATCTCTGCTTACACCTGGAGTGTCTACTCTACATTTTTCTATTTGAGACTATCTAAAACACAAACAACAAGGGCTGTGGGTCTATGGGCCACATGCTTTGGTTGTGCTGGAAAGCATGAGGTCAAAAAAAGAAAAATAAGTCACATGTCCTCAGACCCCTGAGAATCACAGCACTGAGCTGCTCCACAAGCAGGAGGCAGTCACTTTTACATGTGTCTTTGGGCTTTTTTGTCTCTAGCAAAGAGGTGAGGTTTGGTTTCAAAGCAGCAGGATGGGCAGGCACCTGTCTGGATTTAGGGAATGTGCCTTCACAAATTTAGGGAATTGCATCTTCAGCTCCCAACTCCCTGCTCCACTATGTTCCCTACTTCTGTCCACTTGTCCCACCAGCCTGCTTCAAGCACTTGCACTTTTCCTGTTTGTGGTACAACCAAAGCTGTGAATCTCTTAGGGCTGCGTAAACCTTAAAGAGGAGTAAGAAAAAAATAAAATAAAACAAAAAAAAAACACCCCCAAAACCAACGCTTCTGGTCAAAATAATTTTCTTCTCCCAGTAAAATAAAATCTCTCCATAATGTTGACCCAATCCTCCCCACAACTTGTTGCTGGGCAGTGACCACAGCCGTGCCCAGCTCCCATCTGTTCCCTGGAGCTGGCACCTGGCACTGGGCAGAGCTGCGGACACACATAAATAGTTAAAGTCACACCTGTGTGGGTGAGTGAGGGGACGCCTCCGGCCTTTGGCCACAAGCTTTAGTGTTGGTTCGGGGGTTGTTTTTTTGTCAGCGCTGGTTTTCTTGGTGTGTCAGTGTGCGTTGCTCCACGACAGTGCTGCGGGAGCAGCCCGGGGCTACGCAGGCGCAGCTCCACACCTGCGGCGGGACAGCCCAGGCACC
>VZRQ01009973.1:1284599-1350645 GCA_013397975.1 Machaerirhynchus nigripectus
GCCGCAGGCCCGGGCGCTGCGCCCGCCGTGCCCCGAGTCCTCGCAGCACAGACCCGCCCTGGCGCGGTCCTTCGAGAAAACCAGCACCCGCTGCGGCCCGAGGTGGCGTGCGGGAGGTGCCGCAGCGGCCGCGCCCTCAGGGCGGGCAGCGCCGGGCTAGTAGAGGTCGGCGCTGTTCCTGTGGGCCCGGGCCTTGCCGGGCTCCTCGCAGGCCGGAGGCCGCCGTGCGCCGCGGCCGTCTTCGGGGCGGCAGAGCCCGTCCTCGCTGCCGNCGTGCAGGCGTACATGCCGGCCGGCACGGCCAGCACCATGGCGCACACGATGACCACGATGTGGATGAGCTTCTCTCGCTGCTCCATCTGGCTGACGTCGCTGCCCGTGACGAAGACCACGCACTGGCCCTTGCGGGGAGCCTGGTTGCGCACGGCCACGCACACCTCGTACTTGGTGGCGGGCAGCAGGTCGGTCACCGAGTAGGTGTTGACCCCGGGCCCGATGTAGATGGTGTCCTTCTGGGCGGCGTCGTAGCGGCCCACCAGGAGGGTGTACCAGGTCTCCCCCGGCTCCGCCGCCGCCGCCGCCGCCGCGAACCACTCCAGGGTGATGCCGTAGACCGTCTGCTTGGCGATGCGCACTTCCACGTGAGCACCCGGCTCCGCGGGGGCCATGGGCGCCCAGCCGCGGGGCGTGGTGGACGCCCACGGGGCCACCACACGGAGGTTGATGGCTACCGAGGTGTTGCCCAGGAAGTTTGCGGCTGTGCAGGTGTAGTTGCCGGCGTCTGCTGGCCGTGCCGCCGGGATCAGCAGCTCCGAGCGGACGGTGTCCTCGCTGATGGGCTCCGTGGACACTGCGGGCAGAGGTGAGTGGGTCAGCAGGGAGCCACCGTGCCCTTGGGCAGCCCCAAGGCCGGTGTGGGATGGGGCCTACTCAGGACCCGCCCTGCCCAGGGAGAAAGGAAGAGGGGCACAGGAATGTGCCAGACCCCACAGAGATGACAACAAATATTGGCTGTCTGAAAGGCGATAAACGCATTGGGACACCCAAGCATGGGATACATGGAGTGTGTCTGACCCGTGTCCCAGTACAAGCGGCTGGGGAAGCTGCTGTGGGCAGAGGCCGAGCTGCCCATCTGCCATGAGCATTCTTAGGGCAAACCAGGAGAGGCACTGAGGAGGCACAGCTACATTTCAGGCACATGCTCCATCCTCTGTTAGGATTAAAAATGTCAGTCTCAAAGAGGCTCTGCCCCAAATAGGTATATGAAGCCAGGAAGTGTTGGGCTGGAAGTGAAATGCCGTTTTAAGAACAGTGTGGAACCCTGTCATCTACCCAAACAGAGGTGTGTGGCTGTGGTTGAGAAAAACTTGTATGTAATTAATCAGCATGTGCTTGTGGAAAGACACACAAGTGCTGCTACAGCACTGCAACTGAAGCAAATATCAGCCCAGGATTAAGGAATAATGCTATCCTATTTAGCTAGCTGGCTTATTAGGAACACACAGAACCTGCATGCTGCCTGCCTGTATGCCTTATTACCTTACCTGATGAAAATAGCAACTTGTCCTATTGAAGGCTCTTAGTAAAAATAAATGTGAGGGAGGACGGATTGGGAGGAGGAGGAAAAGGTCTCATATTACAATGCCTTTGCTAAAGCATATAAATAAGCGAGACTTCGGGAAAACAGCAACCTCTGTTTCAGTTGGTAGAACATGAATGGACACAGACAGGAAACAGGGCTGCAGAGTTTTGTGTTTTGTGTAGTATTTCTTGAGGGAATACCTGGGAATAGTATAGGAATGTACACGGCTGTGTATATGTGTGTGGGCTCATACAAGCACACGTACATGCAAATATAATTATACAGAGTGTGTCCATATATATATGTAGTATATAATGTATATAGTAAAATATGTAGTATTTCATATATAGTAAATATACATGCATATTTAGATAATTATGTATTTTTTAACTATGTACAACTAATACAGGATTAGTAGCTCCTACATCATGTGTCATGAGGAAAGAGCTGCTACTTAAAATGCACAAGTAAGATAATTGTGTAAAAATGAGGCCATGCTCCTTTCATCTTTGACTGATATCCTGCATGAAGCAGCTCTTCTTATGCCGGTCAGATGTGCTTAGATGCACAGGATGATTAAGGTCATTTGGATTATTGCCACCACAATAACTGTGGTGCTCTGAAGGGGCTGGGTTGCTGTGGTGACTGTGATGGCCTGCAGACCTACGTAACTAGAATAGCACAGCATAAATTTTTTATTAAAAAAAAAAGAAGAAGAAGAAAAAAAGGTTTGCTTACCATTAAATGCCCTTAAAAGCTTGAGTGCATAGGTCCACCAGACAGCTGGGGAAGGGCTGGCTTGCACAAAGCAGGTCAGGGTAATGTTTAACCCTGCTGGGACTGTCAGGTTGGTGTCAAGGGCTGAGGTCAGGGGCTTCGTGCAGCTGTTAAGTTCCACTTCATGAAAAAACTTCCCTGTCCTGAATTTCGGGCCTGAGCAAGTTAAATAGGAATTCATCAGAATAATAGGTGGGCCCACAGACTTGATAAACTGGACAAATCCCCGCAGGCGACAGTCGCAAATCCAGGGGTTGTCATGGAGGGCCAGGACGGCATTGGAAATGGCTTCTAGCGGCCCCTCCATCCTCTGGCTTCTCTGGTAGACAGGCCAGTTGTAGAAGACATCCCTGGATATGATGGTAAGCTGATTTGAGGATAGATCTAAGTAGGTCAGGTTGGGCAGGTAGCGGAGTGCGTGTTCTGGAAGGACATCCAGCCGGTTGTGCTTCAGATCCAGGATTTTCAGAGCCGGGGTGTCTTGAAATGCTGTCCATGGCACTGAACTTAACTTGTTCCCTTGCAAGCGCAGCTCCTTGAGAGCTGGCAGATATTCCAGGCTCTTGATGTGCATCACTGTGATGTTGTTAAAATTGAGCCAGAGATACTCCAAGGCACTAACGTTCTCAAAAGACCCACGAGGCAATTCTGTTAGGTGAGAATTTTCTATTCTAATTTTCCGGATGTCCTGAGGGATGTTTGCAGGGATCTGCCTCAGCAGTGCAGACATGCAGAGCAAACTCCTAGGGAGGAAACCAGAAAATTTTCCAGGTCACACACCACATTTGAGGCCAGTAAACCAGTTCCCTATGCAGACGTACAAGCACTTGAATAATTTTAAGATACTGTATATAGGGCATGCATAAGCCATCCATCAATCCTTCCCTGGGGTGCACACCAATTTTGCCACAAAGAATGCAGTTAAGTCATAAAAATGGCTATGTACATAACTACATATCTCAGGGAAATAAGGGAAATCTCATTCTATGCTCAAGATAGTACAATTAAAGTATTAGAGGTGGCACTTCCATGCATCAGTCTGCTTGGTTTTGGTGCTCACATCATCGGCAAGTTCCTGTTGGGGCTGTCTGAGCCTCTTCACTGGTGCTACAACAGGGGTAACAGTGTTCTTACCTTCCAAAGCTGTCCTGAGAACAAGAGCATCCTGTGATGCAAGATGAAACAGATGGGTTTATCTGGTGGAAGGCCAGAAGAAGAAGAAAAATATGACAGACAAGGTCCATATTCTCCTTTAAGAAAGCACTGTGCAGGAGTTTGCACCAAACACGCCAACAGCCTCCAAGAAGCAAATCCTATTAGCTGTAATCTTCCTTGACGCAGAAATAAATCCTGCTTGGGGACCCAACCCTAAGGAAGACATGTAGTGTGGTTCTCAGTCTGTGTCCAAGTGCTAAAAGTCACCCCCGGGACCACTCTTGGCATTTCTACTCCAACTGAGGGGATCCTGACAGACATATTTATTTGGTTGGGAATATGAAGATGGAGCCAAAACCACTTTTTTTGCCAAGCCCTTGCAAGAAATTAACCAGGCCAATTTTTTTTTCTTTTTAATAACAAGGGGTCTGTCTCTATCTCCTATATTTTAATGGCGTTTATCAAGGCAGAAACCACAGTAAGGGCCAGACTTCACAGCTGTAATTTGCCATCGTGCCCCATTGCACAATCCATCCTCCCCCAAACCCCGCCCACAGTGCTGTGCAGGGTGTGTTCGACTCATGGTGAGCACAAAACCTGCTCTCCAAACTAGGATGTTAAGGCATGGAAGCGGAAGTATGGCACCTTTTTCCTCTGGAACGGCTCCTCCTGCCCATAAGAAGTCAGTTCTTACACATTGGTAGTGGAAATAGCAACATAGCTGTGGCCAGTCCATGGGTTTCTCTGAGAAGAGTATCTTGGAAGTCAACCTCTTCCCTATAAATACAAAATTTCAGTGCTATTCTCTGGCTTCCCTCATAACACACGTGCCAGCTGCCTTTCAGTCATCTTGAAAAACTAAGCCGTTCTGAGAAGGGATTGTGAGTAACCAAATTTATTGATCTGTTTTAATCCAAAATAGCAGGTTTCAGTTATGCTTTCCAAGGAGTTCTGCGTTCTCCTGGGGCCCTCTAGTGTGGATGGGCTTCACTACAGCCTGCCACGGGAGCGCGCCTGGGAAAAGGGCTGCACCTCACTGCCCGTGTGTGTGACGCTGGGTCACAAAGCAAGATTAGCCTGAACCCACTTAACCTCCAACCTATGGGACCAGGATAGAAAAATATTTATAGTGTGGGGGCTTAGAGCTATATGTGGCTCTCAGGGTTGTGCTGCTGTCAGCCTACAGAAGACACAGGCTTGATTCTGCAGTGTTTAAATTGACAGGAGCTTTTATTTCATGGCAGGTCAGCAAAACGAACTGGTAGGGAAACTTCTGGGGACTGGTACAGTGCTCTGTTTCTGTCCCCCATGTACAGGGAGCAGGCCACGAGGAGTGGGCCTGTGGGTATGCTGTTGCTGGCAGTGCCTCACATCTAACCTCAGGCATATGGGATTTTTACAGCTTGGGTCGTTTAACTGAAATAGTCCTTATTTTTCCATGGTGTAATATTTGATTTTTCAACAACTGCCCTACATTAAAACGTGCCAGTGAGCCGGGAGTGAAGGGGAAAGGCTGCTGCTGGTGTGTAGCACAGCAGATGCAGCAGCTATAAATCCCCCAGCAGGGGGGTGGTGGCTGCTGAGGAGTTTCTTGGTGAAGCTGCTGCTGTTGCAGTGGGGGTGGCACTACTACAGACCTGGGGCACACACTCCTTGTGTACTTGCCACGTAGCCGGAGCATTAGAGGGGACACCCAGCAGCAGGGTGCCTGGCTAAACTGAGGGTGTTGCAGGAGCAACAGTGGCAGCTGCTGGGGGAGGGTGAGTCCTTCCCGTCATCCCTCAGCCACTGAAGCAGAGGGACTCGGGGACCCCTATGCCCCCCAGCAAATGCCACAGTCACCAGTGCCTTTGGTCTTCTTCTGTGATCTGCCCTGAAAATATTCCCTAATAAAACAATTATATTATTATTTTATTATAATCATTTTATATTTTTGCAGTTTAATAAAATAACTTTACACAATAAGATAATACAAAATAATAATATAAAATAATATATATGAAATAAAATTATAAGTAAAATAATTCAATATAATATATACTAGTATAACTATATAAAATACAATAAACTAAATAATACAAAATAATTTTGCTATAATAAAATAATATCATTTTACCCATTACAATAGGCAGTAACAGTAACAAATTATTTATGATGTAGTTAGTTAGAAAAGTCCTGGGTGTCAGGAACAAATCCTGGAGTTTGCCCATGTGTGAGCTGCAGGGCCTGGGAGAAGAAAGCTTTCAGCAGAGGCAGAAAATCAATGCCTTGATGTGTTCAGCTTTAGAGGTGATGAGACACCTCCCTGTGGTGGGATAAATGGCTGAAATCCCCCAGATCATTGGCTTGTTCAGTCATGATGGACAGGTGGGAGCCACGAGGGATGGAGACACCCATCAGTGCCTGGGATTCGAGGCAGATGGGATAGGAAACTGCACACATGGCACCAGGGAGGCTCTGGGTTGGGATCCTGCGGCTGTCCCAGTGGCACCAGGAGGGACAGCAGGAGGAATTCACCACTTTCAAGGCCCAAAACCTCCTTTGCTTGAAAGGAAGGGCCCTTCTTTGGCACCTTCACACCCCTCCTCCACGGCCCACAGGGAGGGTCTTAAAGTACGTGGCAGCTAAGTCACATCTTCAAAAAATCTTCCATGAAAAGTGAAGTGTTACTTATTTACAGGTTTATGTGCAAACTACTCGAGTTTCTCTCCATGGACATCTTCAGGCACAGAACAGGTGCACAATGCCCCATGTCCTTTAAATAAATTATTTGCTTAACAGAAAAAATAATAAAAAATAATTGCAGTTTTACTTTTCCTACATGAGAATTCCCGCCAGTCCCACCAGTCTTCTATAGGGCTGGAAAATGGCCTTTCAAAGAGTGGTGTTAGTCAGTACCGTGGGCCAATGTTCTTGCTGTTTTATGGCTGATATTTATTTGCTGCTTGAGAGGCCATTTATCTAAATATATCCAAACTCCAAGTGTACTCAGAAGGTTCAGTATAAACCTGAGAGTCCAGTGATGACTTACTTATCAAAGTTGGATGAATTAGGGTAGAGAGAAGGGGGAGGAGAAGGAGGGAGGGGGATGTAAGGGAAATAAATCCCCCAGTGTTCGCCACAGCCATTATGCTTATGTTCCCTACTGGAGTGGGATTTTGCTGCCTTTTTAATTCAGCCCAGTTTCTGCCTGCTTGTAAATTTAATGGTCACTATTGTGACAGCAGATGTCCACTCAGTTCAGCTGCTCTTTAGCATCATGTGGCATCCTGGCTGAAGCCAAAATGCAGAAAGCTGTCTAAAACTCAAGCTGTCAAAATAAATCTCCACAGAGACAGTGTCTGCTGGTCTATGGGAAGTGCAGTTTCAGAGACTGCGCTGATTGCCAAAGCAAATGCCAAGAGATCACCCATTGTGTGCTCCCAGCTATGCCAGAGTCAAACTCCATGACATTTCTTCTTGTGAGAAATCAAGTCTGGGCTGATGCTTTCCAATTAGTCCCTCTGCCACAGCTTTCAGTGTTAGAAATCACTGCTGGGCAGGACATAAGTGTTGAAGGCTGCAGTTGGGTGTTTCAGACAGTGCATGTATCAAAGTGTTTAAAAAATGAGTTGATGTAATACGGTTTGGTGGGCATGGTGATACCAGTCCAAGCTTGTTAAAAGGGGGTACAATAGCAGATGTTTGCTTTGGTTCTTACAGCACATCTTGAGAATTTACTTTAACCAGGAAAGAAATTGTTGGCAGGGATAAATACTCTCCTTACCCTGCTGAAACTAGGTACCTAACATCCCTGCTGTAACAACAAAACAGCAAATCCAGTGAGGTATTTATCTTTACATGTCTGATACCGCTGAAAATCTGACCCAGAGCCTTGAAGTCACATCAGCTTCCTTAATGGTTTGAAATTTCACTCACAGTTCAGCAAGTACAGGGTTTCTCCTCTGACCAACACCAGATGAGATAGAGCTGGTTCAGGTTTGTACCTGTTGCCTACCCTGTATGAACCACCAGTGCAGTAGAGAACGGCTTGTCTTGAACAGCAGCAGCTGAGATGATAAACTGTGATGCCTCATCTATGAGACAGTGAGAGCGGACACAGGAATGAGAAAAGGAAAAATCACGTTTATTCTATTTGGGATCACTGTTCATTCAAAGTACAAAAAATATCCAGTAGAGTCTGTAAAATTGAACACATCCACAGTGAATGTCCCAGGATGATCCCTCCATCCTCCCCTCCTCGCAAGCAAAGAGTGCCAGTGCTGGCCCAGCTGGTGCTTTTTCCACAGCCAACTCACAGACCAAGGGTCGCAGCAGGTCAGAGCTGCTCCTCACTGGGGCTGGGTGCAGCAAATGACCCAGCTGATGTCTCCAGTGTGCTGAAAAGTGACTATCTCTGGTTCCCAGTCAGCTCCTGCAAACCTGACTCGCAGGAAAGTCCTTGGGCAGTAGGTGCACCCTGTTCACCGCAGGGAAACTTCAGGACAGCCTTGGTTCTTCAGGAGCTTACTCATCCAGGGCCATGGCAGGCTGAGTTCTGCACAGCCCAGTGGTCCTGCTGCATATGTTGGCAGGACCCAGGCTTGCATACAGCAGTCCTTGAAACTCAGCACAAAAACTGCTAGTGGAAGGACAGTTTTTTCCAGGCTCTAGTAATCAGGCTGGGACAAATGGACTTTATAAATAAGGAATAGATATATTAAGTACCACGTTTCATCTGTTCATTTGTTGCATTAAAATATATAATTTTACAAAACTTTATTTGTAAACCTAAAGTCTACACAGTTCAGTGATAGCAGTAGCATGAATTATGGGGGATAATTCCGGGACTGACAAATTCTTCCAATACAAGAGAAGTTCCTTATCATTAATATAAGGAATACAGGGAGTCCTATCAGAAACTATTGTGATGCATGGCTGTAGCTGGTATTTATGTTGAGATCAAATGATTTGCTTTTTCCATCAGGCCAAGTAATCTGACATAACTGAAACCTTTCTGTACAAGGAGGACTTGCAAAACCCATGCAGAGCTCCATTCCAACCAATGAATTTTGTTAACCCACACTGTACATACACATCCAGAATGTGAGTGGACGTCTTTCCAATAAATTTACAAACACACATTTCAGAACAGTTCAGCAAGCTTTATCCATTACCATTTCAACTTGGCTGGATCTTTCCCATTCAACATTTGGCAGAACATACATAATTTTCTCCATGAATAGTATTTATTACAAAGAGAAAAATGTTATATACAGTACTACTACATGAGGAACTTGAGTAGAAAATTACACATCTGGGAATTACTTCGTGATAAGCACTCAGATCCAAATTCCAGTGAAGCTGCAGAACTTAAATGACTGATCAGTTCACCCTGATTATGAAAGCACATTTAGATTAATATAGACAGGTTTTTTTTCCGAGTCCTTGAACTTGTAAAATGTTTGAAACCCAAAAGTCTGCACTGAGCCACTACCACCACTGAGACCATAATCAGGAATGGCTGATGTGTGCATGGCCAGTGGTCAGACACCAAATCACTTTTTGCTGCTCTGCACAGAGCAACTTCTTTCCGTGACCAAGTCACAAGTGCCTGGCTGATGGTGTGGGTCTTCACCATCAGTTTTGCCAGGAGCACAGGCAGCAATGACAGGGCTGGTTTGGGAGATTTTTACAAAACTGTCTAATGTAGGTTTTCCAGTGTGATTACGAACATTACAACACCACACACAATGTGCAACGTAGGCTATTGTATGATTTTTATCTAGCACAGCTGGTATAAAACATACTCTACTAATTACAATACAGATACAAAATGCCAGCTAGGACTGATACTGAAAGAACTTTGCTCTTGTTCAATAATATCTTAAAAATAGAGTTTAGGGCCAAAATGCAATCAGAAAATGCTCTCTATTATGCATTCTCAGGAGTAGATTGTGTTTTGGCTCTTGATTTCTGTCTCCTTTGCACATTTCTCTGAATTCAGAACATAGAGTTGGGATTATGTTGGACGTATTAGAAAGGGTTTCTGTTCATCTCTATTTAGTGATCTATTAAGCGTCGAGCTGCACGTTTCATGCAAACATGGGCAATGTAAAAGGTGAGACTCTCGATCTTCACCTTCTCAGATATTTGTATCAAAATTACTAAACACTCCCCTGTTTGTCAACCAAAAAAAAGGTAAAAAGAGCTGAGAATAAATTACTTTGCATATTGCAGAGCAGGTCCTAAACAACACCAAGCAGAGCACACTCAGAAATGTTGCTTAATGTCCTCACACATAGTGTGCACACTTCATTTTACAGGAAAAAGAAACAAAAAAGAAGTGGTCCAGGAGAATGAGGCCATTATCACAGAAGCTTTTGACTAGGTACAAAGCAGCAAACACCGAGTGGTGTGAGCAACACGTTTCTGTAAAGCTTGGGCACCATTTACCCTCTTGCATCCTCTTCCAGAACATGTCAGAGACAGAAGCATGGACAGGGTGGCCTGCAGTGCTGGAGCAGAGTCACAGATACAGCCACATGCTTTCCACTGGGTGAGCTGACAGTCAGCCTAGGTCCTGTCAGCAGAAGTATTCATTAGGCTGTCCCTCTATCTTTGGTATGGCTTCCGAGTCCACGCTGGAGCGGGCAGACAGCAGCCTGTTCGACTCGTCGGGGGTGTGCCTGGTCAAGTATTCTCCTTCCACACCTTTTGCCTTGGCCCCGGGAGACAGGCTTTCAAAGGTGACGTAGGATTCCTGAATTTCCTTGGGTTTTCGCACAAAGCATTTTTTGCAGCGCCGTTTCAGCGCTCCACAGCAGACCACCAGTGTCAGAGGAACAGCAATGACACAGGCCACGCTGATGACAACCACATTGATGAGCTTCTGCGTCCCTCCCGCACTGACAACTTCATCTGTGGAAAATATGATGCACTGCTCCTTCCTGGGGATCAGCCCTTTCACACAGACACACACGATGTATTTGGTCTTTGGCAGCAGCCCATACACAGTGAGCTTGGTCTTCCCTGGCTCCACGTTGATCCGCCGCATGTCCCTCTCCCCAAAGACAGCGTAGAGGACACTGAACACCGTGGTGTTCTTCGCCATAGGCGCCTTCCAGGCCAGGGTGATGCTCTGGTCGGTGTCCCCTATCACCCTGACAGACCTCACCATCCGCTCTGGCTCCTGCTGGCCCGTGGTGGGGCTCACCAGCAGGTTATGGGGGTTGCTGTCTTGTGCCACATCTGGGAGGAGAAGCCCGTCTCTGGTGCCCGCTCCAGCCCCCAGGGTGGGCACAGTGGAGGCACTGATGACGTACCTTGCCACCAGTTTGTCATTGTAGGCAGCTGCCTCCATCCCGCTCGCCTTCCCATTCCATGTGCCTTTGCCATTAGAGTTAGGGTCATCCGTGCTTTCCGAGTCTGTGATGATGAGTGAGATGAACGCCTCTGTTGCCCCCAGGAAATTCTTTGCTTTACAGATGTACTCTCCAGAGTCAAGGTAAGAGACTACAGGCAGGCCCAGGATAGACCAGCTCATCCCATCACTGGAAATCTCTTGGTGAACTGCAAGGCAGGAAAAATGTTAAATAAATTGGCAATAATAAATGGAATTAATAGCATGTTTGTAAAATATTAAGACTCCATCACCAAATATCTGCTCGATAAAGTATATGATAAAGAATCACCATTTCTTCTTGCCACCAAGAGCATTACAAAATCAAAGTAAATCTAAGAAAAGGACAGTAACACTATAATAAGATTATGTCAGGATTTAAACTGCCTCAAAATGAATGTGAAACATGTGATGCTGTTTCCTCCAAATCGATGTACAGCTTGAAAACATAACAAGAAAGCTTTTTCCATTAAAAATAAAAGCTTGAAAATTCTTACATAGGTACAATACTTAAAAGAGTAGAAGGAGCAACGTTCTATTTGAGCATTAGATGCAGACTTTGGAGGCAAAGAAAACACGAACAGTGGAGATTTTATTTTAATAAATACACATGGACTAGCCTAAATTACATGGAAAAAAAAGTTGAAAGATAATATTCTTTCTAGTGCCTAATTACTGCAGGTGTTTATCCTTACACAGCAGGTGTTTATCCTTACCACCAAACGTACACAGCTGAGTGTTGATTTGCTCATGTGATTTACTTGGAGGCTAAAACTAGCTTTTTATGCCTTTTTCTATTGGTACAGAGAAAAGAAAAAAAAAGGAGAGTTGGGATCTTGTGGAAGGGTAAATCTTTCTTATTTAACCAGCCTCAACCAGCCTCCTTAGGATGGGCATGCACTGTCTCAGCCCTTTCCCACTGAAAGGTAAACCAGGGAGATGTCTGAAAGGCAAAGGTGAGAGGATGCAAACTTCCCCCAAGCCCTCTTAGGATCAGGATCCAGCCTTGGCTACCAGGGCCCCTTCCAATGGCAGCAAAATACAAGGTAGCAGAAGTTACTTTTTCAGTTTAATTATTTACTGAATGGGTATATTGAAAAACATAAAGCCATGGGTCTACCTATGGCAATTAGCTGCACATACAGACTGTGGGCTGTTTCTCCTTTCTGTTGAGAACACCAGCTTTCAAATAGTCACATTATAGCATTGGCACATAAGCTGCCATTGCTGAGGAATAACCTATTTTTTCAGCCAACTTTTTATTGAAAGGTGCTAGCATCTGATTTAATGGGGCACAAAATACATCATTCTCAGCCGTAGCTCAAAGTAAACGTAAGTTTCAGGAAATCATCCCCTGTTTTGTTTTGTGGTGACTCTCTTTCAAGTGTAGGAGGGATGTTTGCAGCATGATGGGTACACATTATCATTATGAAGAGCAGCTCTGCTACATCCTGCACATCATGTACAACAGAGCAATGACTTGTGCAGATCCCAAAAAATTATATTTATTACAAATGGTTCTACTGCTTTGAAAGAAAATTGCTCTCTTCCCTGTTGTGTGCACTGAGGAGCCCTGTAACCCTTTGAAGATCAGACCCCATACTTAGCAATTTATCTGCTGAGTTTAGATCCTCTATGAAAGTCAGGGCAGGACTAGGATTACAGGAGTATTCAGGGCAGGTTGGAGGCAAGAAAGTTCAGATCCTGACTGAAAACTTGCAGGGCAAAAAGCTAAGGACAAGTGTCTTCAGTAGAGCAAAGGTTTCTTCCCTTAATTCCCTACAGAGTAAAAGACCAACATTGCAATTATAGCTCCATTCTTGTGAATGGAAATGAGAACATGATCAGTCACAAAACCAGTGTCTGTGTGAAAGCTTCCCCCACGGGAGGGGTGAGCACAGAAGACGTGCTCAGACCAGCTGGTCAGGGTTTCTTCCACAGAGCTTTTTCCTCAGGAGACCTTATCAATATATAAGAAGGGAATGATTCCTTGGGGACATTACCACTGAAGTGCTGTATCCTTCAGCAGTTTAGTGGCTTTTTTGTCTTAATATATCAGTAATGTTGTATGTTTGCAACCTTTTCTTGCTTCTACAGCAGATCTGACTCCCAGCTGATTTCACATCAGACATCTCTCTGCCAGAGATGTTTGCTAATTGATTAATAGAATATAGAATGATAGAATAATTCAGTGGGAAGCCTTTCCAGTGACTGAATAACTAGCTGAAAACAGCTTATTGCTGCAGTTGGAAATATTTCTTTAGCTCCAGCAGATTTGCAGAAAATCGCCTGACTTGTCTCACCACCACAAGTGCTATGAAACAAAGCAAAACCAACTTCTTACACATGATAATATACATTTATCTGAAAATATATAGATCAACATGTAAGTAGTTTTATAGTCTATAGAAAATCACAATGCAGGAGTGGATCACACCTGCTACAGGTCTGCCTCACTTATTCCACGTGTGCAGAAAAGCTTGAACCAAACCCACCTGTGCCGTTCAGCTGAGCCCCATCAGCTCTCCTCCAGCTGAGCTCGGGGATGGGCACGCCCGTGGTCCCACACCGCAGCAGCACCGTGCTGCCCAGGATGGTCTTCACCTTGGCTACAGACGTGTGCACAACGGGGCTCTGGCACTTCCTCAGCTCCACCTGGCTGAAGAAGACTCCTGCGAGGCTCCGGGGGGTGAAGCATTTCAGCCTGGGCTCAATGAAGGCTATGTTAGGAGACTGGAAATTTAGGAAGTGGACCATTTCATACAGACTGCAGTCACATGCCCAAGGATTGTCTTGCAAGCCTGTCAAAAAGAAATCGGGGCACTAAGTCACTCCAACAGCACCTTTTGTTTCTGCCACTTTTGTTTCTGTTTTTCAGCAGGACAAAGTGTGAGAGGCTCCCAGTCTGCTCTGCAAGAGCTGCCTGTGCAGGATATGTGGGGTGGGGGGTGCCCCCCCCACTGCTGTTGGCTGAGCCTGATGGATCCCACAGTTGCCAGAATGGAATAAATGTGGCTTGCTAAAGTATCTCAAAATCTGGATCTGAAATCATAATCTTTAAGTTCAAAGCAGGAGTATTTGTATCATGAAAACATTGTGATTCATGCATATAAAGAAGAAAAACAAGTTATTATAAACACATTTAGTTCCAGGATGAAAAAAACAAGTAGTCATGGGAGAAGGGGTGTGGATTCTTTTGGCATGAGGAGACTATGAAGTCTCTTTCTTAGACAGGCCAGAAAATTCTTCTCACTGGACATTCTTAAAATATTAGCCAGATTGTCATGCCACTTTTCACACCTGCAATAGCTGTACCTGATCTTACTTGCCTGTCATAGTTCTCTTCCAGCCCTGTTATTCTAAGTTATTTTCATTATTTTGGTAATCAGTTGTTTTTTCTGAAATTTATAATGGATAAGATGAAAGAACTGTTTCAAGGATCAAATTGAAGAGTATGCCTGTTATGGTACATAAAAAAACATAGACCATAACTATATTAAGGCTATACACACAGAACGAGGTATATTGAAAAACACACTCCTGTTTCAGAGTCTTGGAATGCTTCTCTTCTTCGTTATTCTGCTCTCCCAGTTTGCACCTATTGAATTCCAATTCTGAAAACATGAGACATTATTAAAAATAGGCCTGTGAAGATAGTACTGAAAAAGTAAATTTGAAACTAGAGCAATGCATATCCATGAACAGATGTTGCTGTATTCTGATTAAATCTGTGTCATTCTACTTACAAATGTTCACATCCAGCTGTGCTGTGGACAGGCTGTGGTCTCTCATGATTTTAGCTAGAAGAACTGGGATATTAATGCCATCTAACCCCAGGCACACATTTGAAGCCTAAGTCAGGAGCACGGCTCGCAGGCCTCCTGCCTGCCACAGGAGTGAGCTCTGCTCCCTCCAAGGGGGCTTCGCCTCCTCTGTTCCACACACAGCCAGCCCAAGGTGCCTTGGGGCTGGCACCTGCCTGAAAATGAAGAGTACTAATATTCCTTCATACTGTTTTAAAGATGCTGCTGGAAAGTTTCTTCTTCATTCCGTATCTTCTTCCCTGGGCTTAGAAGAGGATGTGAAAGTTATGAGTCTTGGCAGGGGGTCAATTCTTATAAATTAATATGTTAAAGTGAAGGGGACTAAGTAAATAATGAACATTCAGCTTGGCTTTGTTGTTTTATGGCATTTTTGCTAGTAGCTCACTTCTAGTTCATGCACTAGATAGCAAATGATTCCAGATTCCCTGGCAGGTGCCTCAGCTCCAGCTGAAGCTGCAGCACCCACAAAGCCCCAGTGAGCCCTTTGCTGCCCTGCACAGCACAGTTCCATGGGCCCACGTGGGCAGTCCTCACATGGAAAAGCTTGCACCCTCGGCACAGACTATTAGCCAGCAACTTAGCAGAGAAATTACTTCTTGAAGGATTCTGCAAGCAGGGGCTCTGAAGAGGAGTCACAGTGATGTACTGCAGACAAAGGAGTGGATTGGGCTGACGCTTCTTATTATTCGTGATTTTTTTATGCCTCCATGAGAAACAGTCATGAGTAGAGTGAAACAGAAACATGCAGCTGTGTTTTCCCAACCTGCTCCTGTGAGGGTCATGCATTTTATCTACCTGGTTCCTATGGGTGTCCACAGGATAGGACCTAGAAGCTGTTGTGTCTATACATTACTGCATTAATTTTAGCATTATACTCATATACCTACATGAATTTTTTAGGATCCTGTCACAATCAACCTCTGCACAGCTGGATACTACTCAGTTTGGCCACATCTATCAAGGCATGATCTGTTGTTCTTGATGAAACAGTCTCCTAATCTTTATTGGTTGGAATAATATTTTTACACGTAACTTGACTCTAAAAATAAAAAGGGAAAAGTAAGATCTAGGCACTCTTGCCACAAATGAAATGGGCAATCCCAAACTGCGAGTTTTGGCTTAAAGAACTTGTTACTGCATCTGGCAAAACACGATAATGAAACACCTGCTCCTTCCTCTCCTGATGCTAGTAAAACCTTCAGCAACATCTGCTAAGGACACTAAAAGCTTTGCAGGTGGCATTTTGTACCTTTTTAAAGTCTTGTATCTCTTTCCATTGCAATCTGGTTTTAAAAACTTTACCTCCTAAATTTATCAAGGGAACA
Source organism: Machaerirhynchus nigripectus (assembly GCA_013397975.1). NCBI lineage: Eukaryota > Metazoa > Chordata > Aves > Passeriformes > Dicruridae > Machaerirhynchus > Machaerirhynchus nigripectus. The sequence continues at coordinate 1,300,644 of VZRQ01009973.1, forward strand.
GGGAGCAGCAGGTACTTGCCAGAGTGAGAGGAAACTTGCAGTGCCTCTGCTGAGATTATCAGCAGGTGCCTGAACTCACACCCTTGGCTGCAGAGGCCATACATGCAGATGCCCACACCTCAGTGACCAAACACAGTCAGTGGGGCTGGGTCAGCACACGGCAAGTGAAGCAGCAGATGGCAACAACTCTGAGCCATCATCAGCCTGCCACAGATTTGAACAGTGAACAATGGCTAAAAGACCATGTAGTAATCCCCTGAACTAGGAAATGTGCTCAAAACCTCACCTGGCCATCCTGCAGCTGAGAGTCAGCTGTGAAATACCCTGACACAAAAATGGGTAATTGCCCCAAAGCCATACCTCTGAGGAACCTACAACTGCCACCAAGAAGGGTATTCTTGGAGCTTCGTAGCTGCCCTTCAAGGCAGCACTATCTTGGTGGGTTTGGGTGGACTAGGGTTTAATTCTGTGTAAAGGTTCTGGGAAGACACAAACTTGCAGCTCTGACCCAGATTTTATGCTCAGTCATGGCACTATTCATCTTTAACTTGGGCATAATAAATTATCCATCCTTTTCTTTAGTTCTGCTTAAAAGGGGTCAATTCTATACACAGTGTTATTAGAAGAGAGCACACAAATGATGAAGAGCTGTAAACATATTTGTATTTCTATCCAAAATGGCAGTGGCATTAACTAAAAAAGCCTTGAGCAAGAGTCACCTGTTTTGTGCTAAAAAGATTCAGGCAAGTGATCAAATTTATGGCATAATAAGCTGGGTGTGATGAGCCTGAGGTGAGTTTGTTAATGTGCAAATGAATTTACACACATTATCTGGGGTATTAAATTGTATACATATAATAGCAGTGTACTTGCTATGGTAACCACAGTGGGTGAAAATGCTGCAGTAAGATGAGGAACTCTTGACATTGGTGCCTCCTGCAAAATGGCAGGCACTTCTCTTACCTAGGATGATCTTGGAGTTATCATTGGGGAAGTAGGGAACAGCCTGGAAGTTGGCCCAGGTGGCAATGAGAGCCTGAGGAAGAGTCATCAGCTTGTTGCTAGACAGATCCAGGTATGTGATATTCTTGACATAACGAGCAGCATCTGGAGGGACTGAGGTGAGTTCGTTGCTGTGTAAATCCAGAAGCCTCAGCTGTGGCATGCCAGCCAGGCTTTCCCAGGGGAATGATATTAAGTTGTTCCCATCCAGCCTCAGCTCCTGCAGACGACGAAGGCTCTTGAAGGTGATCCCGCTGAGGCTGGCCAGGGAGTTGTAGGGCATCCAGAGGTACTCCAGGTTGTGGAGCAGGTGGAAAGCCTCTCCTGGCAGCCTGCGGATGGCTGTCTTTTCTATCCGAAGCTTGGTGGTATCGACGGGGATGTTCACGGGAGGGAGGGTCATCTCTGGGTCATTACACAGCACTGCCCTGGTGGGGAAAGACATGGACTTTCTTTTATTTTGAAAAGGTTTTGAAACCTTATTTTAATGCAAGATTTTGATATGCCTTCCTTTTTTTACAAGATTTATTGTCATTTCTTACTTGCTGCTGAACATCGTCACCATAAATACATCAACTTGCAGTAATGCTGTACCTTCTGACTGCAGAGATCACAGTGTTGTGCCTCTCCTGGAGTGGTGGGAATCTGAATCTGGCCCATATAGTGCTCCTGTTGGTTTTTGCTATCAATTTTTTTAGAGTACTTATGATAGGCAGCAGTGACAACATTCATGCACAACAGAGGATTCTAGTGCAAGTTAAAACAGGGATCCATAAACTGAACTATAAAAGCCATACAAAAAGAAGCTTTATTGACATGTGGGAGAGCAAGAAGTGATACAGATTAAATATGACACAGGAACTCTGGTTTGAGAAATGAGGATAAGAAAGCTAGCTAACAACTCACTGGAAATACTCTGGAGTAAGCTCTGATTCACTGTGGAAGGTGTGTAGAGATGGCAGCAGTCACTGCATCGCAGGCACATATAGTCATGCGAGTGAAAGCATGGAAAACTAACTCTTTGGGAAATGCTGTACTGAAAGCAAGGCAGATTTATGTGTTTTAATCATTTCTTTCCATTTCTAATCTCTAGAGGTCAAAGCATGAAAAGCCTATGCTGCATTTTTGCAGCCTTCAGACAAGAAATTGTGACTTGGGATTGTAGAGAGCCATGAGAAATGAAGGGAGACAAAACTGGTCTCAGGCTGAATTTTAACTTGCCTATCAGCAAGTAGGGGAAGGCAAGTTCTTAACAAAATACCAAGCCACCTGCAAAAGGTGTCAGTTTAGATAGGCGTGTTCTGCTCCACGTGCTGAACAAGACACCACAAGAAATGTAATGTGATCAGTCAAGTAACGTTTTCTTACCACACTGCCTCTATAAACAGAGTATTTAAAAAACTGTCAAAACCAATTGGTTTTGGCTGAAAGCGGTTTTTCCTCTGCTATCAACAAAAACGAATAACATTGCTGAACTGCTCAGGTAGACTTCTCAGATTTAAATGCTATTTGAGCCTACAGTTAAATTGTTACTTTATAATCAAAACACAGTACATTACTCTCACCCAACACTTTTATTGTGGCATTAAATCCTGCCCACCCTCTGCTGAAACTTGAGATTTTGAGGAAGATAAAAATCCATCAAATAAGAAAAATCCAGAAATCCTTTTTCAATAAAACATTTTTTTGTGTGTAGTCATGTCACAAAATGTTTACAAACAGAAACACCATGTCAGTAAAGCAGAATGCTTCTCATAGTGCCCGTAAACTCGGTCAGTGAGCACTGAACATTTAATCTATGGGATAATCTCCTTCTAGTGAGAAATATGAATCATAATGCAGAAAAAAGGTGGCATTATGCTCCTTAAGGGACTAATGGATATTTGCTTTATTATGTATCTTACTGAAATGCAAAACAGCTTTTTCCAGTCACTGAGAGGAAATTCCCCTGGGAACTGTGACATTTATGGAGCAATTATTGGCTCTCATGCTGTTGGACTCCCTTTTAACAATTGCCGGCTACTTGTGTCTCTAGCACGCTTCTTCTTACTGGGGAAGTTTCTATATTAAATCTATAGCACCATAAAAGAGATAAGAAAGTAGAGCTATTTCATGGGGTTCCAAAATATTTCAGCAATGAAAAAATATTTCAGTCTAGGAAAGTTTATTACAAAGGATTTTGGAAACACTGTGTGTCTCTGTCACAGAACCTCCTCTGCTGTGAACCACACCTTATGAAAATATGGCCTCTACTTTCTTTAAGTCAGATACTTTGTGATTATCCTTCAGAAGGACTCTTTTATAACAGTCCTCCAGAGAAATGTATGTACAATGGCTTTGCATTCAAAGATGGATGTCCTTCTGGTCTTGTCTTCTTTTTTAGCGGAAAGTTCCCAGTCTGAGAATGAACTTCTTTTATCTTTTTTTTGTTACTGACTGGTTTTTTAGTTCATTCTTGTCTGAAGTCTATTGCTGTGCCTAAAATCTCCAGCTGAAGGATTTTTTAAGTAAATTGCTGGGCTTGGTATCACAATGTGAATCAAATCTAGCCCAACTTTAGCAACAAACCAGCAGAGCAGAATAAATAAAACCTTTTAGAACCAGAAATTTCAGCATAAAGTTAAAAAAAAAATGTTGTTTAAATTTTATTCCCTTTTTGTCGTTACACCGGCAATAATTATGTCATTTCTGTTCTCACAGAGGAGATGCCCAAACACTTTCTCTGCAATCAGCTTACTGTGTTTTCAGAAGCTAATCCTTTGCAAATATAGCTAGAGCGCAGAGCAACTGGAAAAATAATGGCCACAAAGTCCAGACACAATATTTTCTCCTGCGAGCATCCTTGCAGAGGAGCAGGAACACCCCCCGACCCCGCTGCGGGAGCGGCGGCCCCGCGGAGCGCCCGGCGTACCTGGCTTTGGTGCCCTCGCTGAGGCTGTGGAAGGAGCAGCTGCACTGCGAGGGGCAGGAGCCGCCCGCCCGGGGCAGCCCCGCCAGCGCCGAGCAGCACAGCACAGCCACCGCGATCCACATGGCGACCCGGGCATGGAGCGCACCTGGCTCTAGGCAGGGTGGAGGGCTTCGCCTATTGTTTTATCCATCGGCCGGTCACATCTTGTTAACTCCCTTTTGTTTTCAGCCACACTGTGATCTTCCAGCCCGCGCTGAGTCCATCAGATAAAACAGGATAGACAGGGATTAAGGATGGGGACTTGAGTTATTTTCATGAAGGTGCTTATTGCTTCCTGGAACCGTACTAACAGCATGTCTTCCTTCAGCAACCCCCTCAAAACACCCTCCTCAAGGCAGTCTGTGGCTCTCATGCAAGAAAAAAACAAACGTATTTTGAGGGGACCTACACCACAGGCAAGATAACTCTCATCTGACCAGGAATTAGCAATAATTTACTTCCTTGCAGAGATATTGGGAAGATTTCAAACAGTTATTTGTTCTAATGGAATGTAAGCCTTCTATCTAAGAATACTAAAATATATATAGTGGTGCTATTAAAAGGCTTTATTTTCTTTTAAAGACTCCTGGTTTGATAAAACAATTATTGAACTGTTGGCAACAAGCCTGATATTGATAAACAGTTAATAACCCAGTAAATACGTACATATTTCAGTTTATGCCAGGGCTAGCACACACCTGCAGGGCTGACCACTGTGCTCTGACTTGCTGACACAGCGAAGCTCAGATAAGGGACCCTTTTGGGGTGTGCTACCTGATGCAGGGCTGTGTGGCAGCTTCAAGAATGCTTAGAAAAGCTCAGCTCTGTCTTAAGGTCAGCCGAAGACTCACCTCACTTTTCCAGCATTCCTCCCTGTTGTGGACCTGTTGATTCTGCTTTTCCTTTTGAAATACATAATCAGAAGTGCACTAATCAGTACCACTCAGAAGTGCAGCAGTAACACTCCTATCTACGTACAAACTACCTGAAGGTTAATGACTATGCTATATCAATGTTCTAACAAAGATTGCTTGCCAGGATTTCTGGAGTGGAGCTCTTCTCAGGCACAATTCATCCTGTGTTCCGAATGAAATTATGCTGCTAATTTTTCAACAATTCTGGGTAATGAACTTTCGAAGTTTCAAGGTAATCTAGATGTGGTTTGGAGCTAACTATTAAACAGGCATTTTACGGTGCCATAGTTCCACATAAGCTTGTTTCACAAGAGCTTGTTTCACATGTTACTCTGATAATTAATTAAGGCTTGCAGAAATCATTCATTGAGAGGATGGCCCAAAGGATTACTTTTTCCCCTGCTATTTTTGTATTCTACATTTACTGTTGTTGAAAGAGAAATTCAAGTATCTCATTATTTATTTCTGAAGAGATGTGAACATAATGCAGTGCTGCTCATTAGATATCAATAGCTGTTCTCTCACTGACTTCCATTAGGTCCCATTTCTAGCTTTAATGATTTCTCGGTTCCCTTAATGATCTCCGAGCTAAGACCAAGCTTATTGGTTTTTTTAGTGTACTCATTGGTCAACTTGCCTTGCTGCCCAGACTCTGCCTCAGCTCAATACTCACAATATTGACTGAAACATCTGAAGTTAAAATCTACTTGAAAAGGCAATGCAACATAATTAACCTCTTGCATTTATATTTTTTCAGTGCATCCCATTAAAGTAGTTGCCCTCCATTGGAGCTCTCGGATAATAAACTTGTAGAAAGCAGAACTGTATTGTAAGGTTTGCTTCCATGAACCTCAATTTTGGCTCACTAATGAAACACTTAAGTTACAACTAAATTCCAGGAGCAGTAGAAGTAAACTTAATTTGTAAAAATCAACAGCAATCAATAAAGCATGCCTTAGCAGCAGCTAATGCTCTGCACTTTGTCAAGAAAGCTGCTATTTACTTAACGTGACAGAGTTGCTTCTGAATGAGAAAGACCTGGAGGTAGGCTGAGAGATTAATAATACCAGATAAATAAAAGAGGTAACATTAACAGGTTTCACAACTTGGAATATATTCACAAGTATGTCTCTTAAAGGAGGAAAAGGGATTTAAAAGGACCGGTCAACTAATAACCGCATTATGTTTTATCAGCACTTACATGTTGGAGTTTTCCCTTCCCGTTGACTCTATTATCTTATGATCCGTCATCAGTACATCCCCACCAAATGATGCAAATGATGGGTTAAGCATCAAGCCACAGATACACGCATGTTAAGCTTGATCTGAGCAGTCAAGAGAGTGGGACTGCCCTCATCCTGAGGAAACCCAACAAGAGGTTCATCAGGAGGTGTGGAAACCAGCTCAGGTAGGCTTTGGCCATAAGGAACTGGAGGAGAAAGAAGGGGAGGAGGAAGGCCTTGGTGCACCGGGAGCAGGTATATTCCCCTGGTTCACAGCCTTCATAGATCATAGAATCACACAATGGTTTGATTTGGTTTGGAAGGGACTTTAAAGATCACCTAGTTCCAAACTTGCTGTAGCAGGCAAGGACAACTTCCACTACAACCAGTTGCTCAAAGCTCCATCCAACCTGGCCTTGAACACTTCCAGGGATGGGGCATCCACACCTTTTGTGGCCGTTCTGTTCCAGTGCTTTGCTGCTGCAGAAACAGGAAAGAATTTTTTCCTAATATATAATCTAAACCTATCCTCTGCCAGTTTAAAGTGATTCTTTCTTGTCCTGGCACTACATGCCCTTGTGCAAAAAGTCTCTTCAGCTTTCTTGTAGGCTTCCTTTGGGTACTGGAAGGCTGCTCCGAGGCCTCCCAGAACCTTCTGTTCTCAAGGCTGAACAACACCAGTTTTCTCAGCTTGTCTTCATAGGAGAGGTGCTCCAGCCTCTGATCATGTCTATGACCCTCCTCTGGACTTGCTCCAGTGGGTCCAGGTCCTTCTTTTGTTGGGAGTCCCTGAACTGGATGCAGGACTCAAGGTGAAGTCTCAGAATGGAGCAAGCAGAAGAGAACAGAGAAAATTAGTGGGAAAAAAAGGCAATGAAATGAGATCCTTAAAACTGCAAGGGCAGATGTTTGCGCCAGAACCTGCACTTCAAGGACTGCATGAGGCAGCATTGATGAGTGCGCTGCAAGAAGATGCTTGTTTTGCTTATATCCATGCTTCCTTCTTAATTCAGGGAGATGGAAGAAATAAAACTGGAAGCAAAATCTGGTTACTGTGTTCAACAGACTATGAAATCACTTCGACACAAAATTCTGGTTTGTCCTGAAGCATTGTTTGCAGTACAACAGCCTTCTAGGTCTTCATGCTATTTTTAAGGCTTAAGTGTATTACCTCCTCCCAACTGCTGAACAGTTATTCACTTATTATGCTATTTAATGTAAAATGAGCACTCATTAGATAATTACGTTGTACGTGCAGGTGATACTTATTTGAGACTTTAAAATCAATACTACCTTTTGCAGTGCAGAGTAAAAACATTTTTTTTCATGACAGACAATTCCGTTCCATAATGAAACTAGTGGGAGTTAGGCTCTTCACTTACAATTCTGCACTCCAAATCATAAAATTTGTGCTCCTTGCTGTTTACTTAAGAAGGGAAGTAAACAGTTTCTTCTCTGCACCAAACTGAAAATATCAATTGTAGGAAGAAACGTACAAAGAAGCATTCAGCAAGTGTCATTCATCTGAAGTGTAAGAATTTGTTTTGCATTCCCTGAGAAGAACCAGATCTCCGTTTATATTTTTTGGTGTAAGTAAATGCAAAGCAAATGAGGTCAAAGCCTACTGTCAGCAAAGTTCAGCACATGGCAATCTTTCTTATCTTTCTTAGGTGGGGCTATAATTCAGAAAAAAATTTTTGCTTTGTATTTAATAAGATTAAGTCAATTATTTGACATAATAGTTTCCATTTTTTTCCCTGTATAGGTACTTTGAAGCCAGAAATGTTTTATCAGAAGATTCTCCTCACGGGCTCTAAAGCAAAACCCGAGTGACAAATGCAACATGCTCCACTAAGTCACTCATTTTTAATATGGCAATAGGACAGAATTTATTTTTACTACTTTTCTCCATATACTTAGAAAAATATGGCATAAAGCAAATCAAACAGCATATATTAGCATAAATGAAAGCCATAAAATACCTTATTATCATGATTTTGTATGAAAGATTTTATTAGCAGGCAACACAGGCCAGAGACTAAATCATTTTCATTAGGTAAATGCATCTCCAAGAAGCTTCTGGCAGGGCACACGTTGTAAAGTGGAAAAACCTCCGACTGATGCAAGTCGAGAGCACGTTAATGCATTACGTCATTCTAAATTGGATCTTGCACTTAGTGCTGATGAAGGCAGCTCCTCCAGACCTATAGGACCAAAGTCATTAACAGACCTCTGGACATGCTGAAGAAATAAAACAAACCCACACAGCTTTTGGCATGGAACGTTACAAGTCTATCAGTGGTAATTCTTTTGTGCATATTTACCTTGGTTGTTAGAGCCAGTGCAGAACAGCAGACGTGAGGGCAGACCTCTGGCTCACGGGGGACATAAACACACACCTCTGTCACGAATGCCGCTCTTGACCCATTTCTGTCCACGCAGCAGCAGCCGCCCCACAAGGCCCCACTGTGGTCAGCAGTGCCCGGCGAGGCAAAGCCTGGCAGAGGATGGAGAGGTGTAAACCAGCCCACCGGGTGTCTCCCTGTCTGCTCCCTCTGGGCTGAGGCACCAAGAGGGGCCTTGCCATGACTGACACAAATGTGAAGTGCTGGGCGTCCGTGACGCTGCTGCAGAACCCCCAGGTCCAATGGCACGATGAGCCCCTCAGCAACCAGCAAGGTAAGTTGGACACTAACTCTTGCCTCACCTTAGGGGAGGAGTGGGCCAGCCACCCTGGCCATAGTTCTACTCTTCTTCTACAAAGGCCCCACAGCAACAGGCAAATTCCACCAGGACTGGACATTCAGGACCTCAGAGCAAAATTCTCTGGGACAAACCCTTTGTGAACTTCTCTACAGAGGGAAAGCAGGAGAGGAACTAATTATCAGGGAGTTACCAAAACATACACTTAGAACAGCATAAATGTCTGTCCAGCAGCATCATTCTCACTGAAAAAAAGTACTATTCTTCTCTGAGATGCCTCAGCCAAATACAAGTCCACAGTAGTCCATTTTACTGACTGAACATACCATGGTCATATCTGGCATATTTTAAATGAGTGAAGCTTTCTTAGGTTTATATTCCTGGCCACATATCTCTATTGTACTTTCATTGCCTAAAATCCAGTACAACAGTTCCCTTAGTTCAACAAAATCAGCTAACTTTTGGCTTAGTATCCTTAGCATGACAGAGGGAGTCATGCAGTAATATTGCTCACTGCAACCACCTTTTCTGATTTGGACCTTAATAGTATTAGTCTAAGCCCTGCAGAGTCACCTGTGCTTGGGAAACAGTGTCTGTTTTATTTTGCTTCTTCAGGCATGCAAGAAGAACTTCCAGCATTGTTTATCTGGCCCCAGGATGCAGATGGAGCACAGTGTTTTACACAGCAACCCTCTGCCCTCTTGCCAATCACCGGCTTTCCTACTTTGACTTACCTGAATACAGCCCCGAGATTTTGCAGGCCGAGTAGATACCTTTGTGGCAGTTCTAATAAACTTCTTGGAAGCTGCAAGTCTTACAGGGACCAAGAAAATTTTTTGGGAAAAAAAAAACCAATGGAAAAAAGGAGAAGAGGTACAAAGAATGAGAAAAGGAAAGATTTTACCTTTTGTATTTTATTTTCTTTAGGTTATTATTCCCTGCCCGTTCCATCCTGTAACAGTAAACAAAGCATAGCTTAGACTAGATAATTAACACATTTGGGTTTTATCTGAGGAAAAAATTTAGGTTTGATTAATCCCTCTAAAAGTAAATACAGATCTTACAGTAAAGTTGAGGAAAGCTATGCAGAATTCAGGCTTAAGTAATGTTTGTGAAGGAAATACCAGCAGGAAGTTTGGAGAAATCCTGGCACCCAGGCCCTGGTAGAAGACTGCCAGTGTAAGACGAACAAGATACACAATACCACAGTGACAGGAAAAAAGATGTGCTTATGTCATACGTGCTCTACAAGTTCATTTGCATATGTGGTCAGTAGCATAGACTCATTGAGGAGTGGTTCAGAGAGAATCATGCTGCTTCTTTACAAAAGCACTAATAAACAGGAGAGCTGGTGTGCAAATCCTCTCTTTTGAGAGACGTAACTAAAACCCCTCTTGAAAGCAGAGGGTTTGTTGATAACTGGGTACTGGTCTTTGGACTGTAAGCCCTGGAGGAATTATTCTTCTGCAGTGGGAAGGTCTCAACCCCAAGGGGGTAATACACTAACAATGTTAGGTATATTCTGCATTCTGTAGGACTGCCTTCTCCTCCAAAGTTCTGAAATATGTCACTATTCAGCAGATACAGATAGATATATATATATATATATTTCATTATAGTGTGAATATGTATAGGACCCTAAAACTAGTAGGCTAACTGAAAGCAAAACACATTTATAGGTGTCTAAAATGCATTTTGAGGGACGGGTAACAGATCAGGGCAACAATTATACATATGTGATAACAATCATGATTGGTACATGCAGCAAAGACTAAGTCTAGGATGCAATAAATGTTCTAGCTACTTTATCAATTTTCTAGCCTAGGTTGATACACATATATTTATCAAATATGTATTCAATTTACAGTGGATTAAGCTACCTGTCTCTAGAGAGGTAACTCAAACAGCAGAGGCAATGCTTCTCAGCTCTACAGCAAGTTCTGACTCTCTGAAGACTGAGGTGCAGTAGCGGGGCAGGAAAGTGAGTCCCAGTGCTGCCTGGTCCCAGGCACTGCATCCTCATGGAGCCAATCACAGGGCTAATGTGCGACAGCTGGGGAGCAGGTGATGGATCTGTGTCCTTTTTTGAAGAGACTTTCACACAGCATTGCTCTGCCACTGACTCTGAAGTTGCCCCTGCTGGCTTTCTTACTTCCCACTGAGTTTACAGCTCCTTCATTTTTGCTCAACATGGCCATGGAGCTTTCCTGGATATTATCCCTGACCTTGATGCTCTGTACTTGCAAGTGAGCCCTTTCCTCAACCTTCCTCTGTACAGACAGCACCTCCCACCCCTGGTCCCCATCCTGCTCTGAGTCCCTCACACCCTCCCCACCACATCTAGGGCTGCCACCCTTGCTCCCCAGAAGCACAGTCACTGGCTCCTGCCTGCCCCCAGCTTCCTTGGCCCCACCCAGGCCGTCACCACTACATCTCCAACAGCTCTGAGGCAACTACAGAGAAAATCAGATTGAGCAGAGTGTTACACTGCCAGAGTGCTGAGGAGAAGGGTTATTATGTGGCTGCAGGCATTTCCGAAGGGCTGATGCCTGTCCACACACTGTGTGATGATTTTTTCCCTGCATCATCCCTCCTATGGCCAACACTAGGTGCCTATTTACAATCTGGGTCATATTCCCTATCACTCCTACCAAACTGAAACAAATTTACACAACTGCAACTAGAAGGTCTCCAGACAATACGCTTTTTGTTTCCTTCCCTTGGCAAGAAGCCTTTCCCATGAGGACCAAGATTACCACTCAATTCTGATACCAAACTGCAGTTCTGGGTGGCTGCATTCCCAGCCTGCTTCTGCTGAAATGCTGCAGTTTTTCATTTAAAGGCATATTTCAACATAAAAAGTCAAATTTGGCTAAACCTGAATCAGAAGAAAGGATTAGGGAGGCAGAGGAATAATAATACATCAATTTAGCAAAGTTATTGCTGTGAATATAAATACTGTGTCAGTAATCTGCATTGATTGCTTGAAGAAAATTCAGAGTGCATGAGCACTCTGTTATCTTTGCACTGCACCTTTTTTTGTTGTGCTTGTACCAATGCATATTTTACAAAGATGAATATGCTCTCCCCAAATCCATACAGTTCTGTGAAATCCATAGGGACATCTGGCAAGAACCTATCATATCTTTTTCTGTGTATTCCTTGCAAACAGATTAGTAACCAGTGAAATATTCTTAAGTGCGAGAGTAAAAGGAAATGGATATGTTATTGATGCAGAAAGGAGATCAGTGGAATTCAAATGATGAAGTTACAAGATAACATCAGGTTGAGCAAAAGACCCTTCCCCCTGATTTTGGAAAGAGCAAGTAGTTATTGAAAGAGTGCATAAAGTAGAAAGCAATCAGTAAAACTTCATCGCTAAGGAGTTAATGAATGTCTTTGGCAAACCTGTTATCATTTCCATGTTTTCCCTGACTTCACAGGAATACATGATGTGAGGTTATGTCTTACATAAAAAGGACAGAAAGGAAGTGAATGCAGCTTTGTTTACCAACTGGAAAAAGAACCATCATTAGAAGATTCCATCAAAGTCAATCATTTATTCCTTATTTGCACCTCCTCTTCGCTTGAAGAAAACCATTTATAACCTGAACTTATAACTGAAGTTATACCTTATATCATTTCATACTATCTCAATGTACCATAAGAAAGTCAGCTTAACACAGCATCAGCAAAGGCATTAAAAACTGATGCATAAAGTTTCTGTTGATATGAATTTCACTTGAGTCAGATGCTGACCACCACTGGAAAGTTTGCCTATGACTGACTTGTGTAATTAGACTCTGCACTGATGTATTAAATAAGATTTAGACATGAAAGTTGTTAAGACACTTGAAGAAAAGCAGTCAACAAGTTAATAATAATCATTCTAATAAAGGTCTGTTAAATCCAAGGGGGCTGGGGGGTAGTAGCCTACTTTCACAGAAGAAATAGTTTTGGAATGAGCAAAGTCTGCCCCACAGACTTTAATACATGCCACAAAAACTACCAGCAGTGTAACACATTTGGGAAATTTTCTGGGGAGTGAAGTACAGTGGCAGGCAACCAAAAGTACCTGACAGCCCTCAGGAGGGCAGTTCAAATATCTGTGTCCTTTATCCCCAGTCTAGAAGAGCTGTGCAGCTTTATGTTGACAAGCATTACAATGAGCCATCCATTTTCAGAACTATCACACTAGAAAGATTTACAGCGTATTTACAAGATCTAGCACTAATTTTTTGCAAGAACATACAATGGATCACTATTAAAACACAGCTTTAGATCACTCATTTGCCCTGCTAGGAGGCAGGACTGTCACCTTCTTTGTCATCAAGACATGTAGGTGAGTGAAAGGCAAACATAACAATGGATTTATGTGGTGCAATGTAATTTTACTCTGCTTAAGCCAAACATCTGTATAGCCTAACATATATCATGCCCTCCTGAATTCTACTTCAAAATCCAAGAGCATATCCATCAAGGCAATTACCTACATCAAAAAGAGCTGTAAATTGAATACCAGAGATCAAAAAAACCCACAGCAAGATAGTTTCACAACAGCCTTGAAGCTCTAATCAGTTCTCCTGGTTATCACAGCCTATAAGCACAAATTTCAGGAAAACTGCAAAAAACCCACCACTATCTTTAACCAACAGCACTGACCATAAATGCACCTTCACCATGTCAGTCAGGAGACCTGAGCAAGCTCTGATGGCATCTGGAGCGAATTCACACTGCCTGACACCTCAGTCAACTGGGAGTCAGGTCATCATAGGGTGGGGCTTGAGCTGGGGGAAGCTAATATCCCCTGTGCTTCAGCTCCCTTTTTGCTCCCATTTTGCGGTAGGATTTTCAGGGTGAAGAAAGTTATGTATCAAAGAAGCAGCTATCATGCCAGTGGCACCTTGTTAAGGCAATGAGCTGGAGGCTGGACAAGCTGCACACCACACATACTCCAGAGCCACTGTACACCCAGACTCCAGTCCCCAAACATCTCCAAGAGGACAGTAAGGTGATCCCTGTGAGTGCTCACCACTGAACAACTCAGTCACATCCTTGTATGTTTAGGGCCCCAAATCAGTAATTGGTGTTTGCCTTTAATGAGGCTGTGCCAGTGTGCACATTAATTTAAGCCCCAGTTACAGAGAGGAAATATGTTAATATAGAGAACAGACATTGCCAGAAAAATACACTCGACAGTTCCTAAAAAAATGGGTGAGGGGAAGATCTACAGGCTGCAAAAATTATTGGTTCATACTTTTCTTCTAATTATCAACTCAGTGAGTGCCCCTTTGTTTTTCAGGTCACTCTCCAATTACATGTTTCCTTTGTCCCACAACCTTTAATTCTTTTCCAGTGTTGCAAAATTAACTGGACAGGTTTCTTAATCTTGTGTCTACAAAGAACTTGTTGTAATTGCAATGAATGCTTTCATTTTGCTGGTGTCTGAAATACGATTTGCAGGGGAAGGGGGAGTGCGGGTTGATGCTAGTCCCATCATTAATAACATTCCTGCAGGGATTGTAGTGGTGGGAGTAAAAACCCCAAAGCTTTTATATAATAACAGCATGTGTTTGCACGTGAGCTGCTCCTTTAAGAAGCCTTGGGCTACAGAAAGTAGAGGGATCTGGAGAAAAGGCAGCCCTACAGCTATAACAGAGGGCAGAGGTTAAATCTTTTGGCGTATTTACCATAAGAATGGTCACTGCACACCCTCTCCCCGAAGGCTTCACTGAAATAGAAGTGTTTGCCATTGGCACTGCCCTGCTGGTAGAAGGTAAGTTTGGTGTGGGACCTCGGCAGCAATAAGATTTTTTCCTCCTATTATTTCTGGTGAGAGGGGGAGAGGGAAAATTGAAGTAAACAGCAGCATTTGTGGTATGCTGATCCCGGTTACTGTGGCCACATCACCAGTACTTCTGGTGAGTAAATCAGAGCGAGCTGCAAGCTCTTTGCCAGGAAGAACTGTGCTCTATGCATAGCTGTGGCAGCAAAGTGCTTGCTACTCAGCTCTCTTCTCAAGAACTTGGGATGTAAGATTTTGTTGTTGTCTTCTAAAGGCAATTTTTTTCTTCCTCTGGGGAAAGAAGTTGAAAGGACTGATAATCTCTCAATAAAATTGGACTGCTTGCTTTATGGGTTGTGATGGCTGTCTTATAATCGAACATGATAGCTCCAAAAAAACCTGTAAACCGTTAGCATACATCCAGACTACGTCAGTAGCACTTCAATTAATGGCTGCTGGGTAAAAGTAACAAATCATATCAATTTAATTTGACTAATGTGATCTTTTCTTGTGATATGCCACTTGTTGCGAGACTGCAACAAAACTGTGAATTAACATCTACCTGGCAGCTAGCAAAGGCTTGTAGGATTATGCTGGTGTCAGTCCCAGGGCCTGGGATCCCATCCCTGCATAGTGCTGCTCAGAGGGGCATGTGGGAATCGTGGGGCCCAACAGCAGAGGAGGAGAAGCTGTAAAGCACCATCAGAACGGGATAAATGCTCATTAGCTCAGCCCATCAACGTGGACCATGGGTGCTCACCTTCTCCTTGAGGCCGAGCTCATATCTGGCTGCAAAGGAAAACTGGAAATGCTGCCAGACACTCTTCCTTGGAAGAGAGAGGGAAAAACTTCTATTTCTTGCCCAGGGGCATGCTGCTGCCTAAACAGAGTCCAGGGCTGAGCCTGGCTGACAGTCCCTGAGCCATGTGCACAGCCTGACAGGGCCTGGCAGGATCTGCACTCCAGTCCCGAGGGGTGGGAAGCAGCAGGAGGACAGGGACAGGGACAGGGAGAGGGACAGGGACAGGGACAGCGCTGGGTGCTGGCAGAGCCCGGCAGCCGGGTCCTGCTGGGGACTTGCTCGTGGCACCACAGCCCTGCCAGCCCTGACCTGTGCCAGGGGCCGCAGCCTGCTGGGGACCTGCAGCTGAGGAAGTTCAAGCAGAGAACCCTCTGGTAACCTTCAGTTAAAACTAGCTGTAGTCCAATACATTTATGTTTTACTACACACAAATATTTTCCATAGGGTTTTAGGCAGAATGTGCCCAGTAGATTGGCAATAAAACTTTATTATTGTCATTTGGGTTAGAAGACAAAGCTAAATAATCAAGGATTAATTCACTTTCTGAAACACTCTGAGACAAAGGCAATGAAGACGTCTCCTTTTTTTATGGCAGCTTCTAAGTGCAGTTTGCAAAAGAAGGTTGTGGTGAAGAGCTGCATTCACTTTATTAAGTGGACACATTTGTTAATCTAAAAATGAAAATTCAAAGCTTTTTTTTAAATTTAATAAGTTCTCTATTTGTACACGCATGCTGACCTTCAATAAAGTAGAATCTGGTAAAGCCTGAAGCTTCCAAACCAGGGAAAAGATAGAAAAAAAGCTGATATAGTAATAACTCTCCAGCTCTACTCTAAATACGCTCAGAACATATCTCTCCTAAAGGCTTCTCTGCATTTCGGAAAGTTGACAGTAGTTTTACCCTGTGGATGGCAGGTAATCTGGCAGGCAGGAAGTAAAAACAGCATATCTCAAATGGCTCTAAACATTTCTCCTGGAAATATTTTGTTATATGTTGTGTAATGATAGACACGCATCAGCTGTTACTATGGTTATGCCATCAGCCATTAATGCAATTAAGGTAGAAGCAGGATTTCTGACTAGAAAAAAATCATCCATCTTATGTAACTGCAGAATTAAGACAATAAGCATCAGTAACTACACTACACTACTTTACAGAATTAGGAGATAAGGATTTTTTTCTGTGCTACATCATTTCTTTTTCCAAGAAGAACACAAAGAAAAAGACATAGTGCCTCTCATCTAACTGAAACTTAGAGACTGGATGTTGAGTCAGAGCCTCATCAGAGCTAAAACAATTCAGGTTGCCTTGAAAAGGGCATTAAAGGGCAAAGCCTGAGTTTAGGCCAGTGAAGGATGGGTTTCAGGGCGGCACAGCTCTGTACTGGGTGAATAGCTCAGGTTGCTTGGATCCCTCTCTGAGGACCAACATACATGTATTTTTAAAAAATCTATCAGTGACTGCTTTTCATAATTAGGTTATTCCTTTCCATGAATAGTCATTGACAAGGGGCAGTAATAAGACTGAGCTGGTGTGATTCAAGCACTGTGTAGGCTGCCCTGAGACAGAAGCCCAAAGGGAAGCAGGCTGACTGAAACATGGCTGAGGGATTTCTGTGCTTAAACAAAAAAGAATGTTATAATTGATATTAACTAAAAACCACTTCTCTATCAAAGTCGGGCCTGGACATGTGTACACCAGCAGCATGTGCTGGCTGTCAGCTCTCCTGAAACTGCCTCCTCTGCATCTCCCTTGCTCTGAACCCGGAACCGTGTGTCCCTGCATGGAGCCTGACAATCCACTTTCTCTTACTATGACAAAAGGCAGAATTACAAATAAGATCAAACCATTTCTGCCTCACATGACTGATGAAGTCTGAAGCACTGGCTTGAGCTGTCACCTATGACTTCTTGTCTGAAAGCCTTTGTAACTTGCATGCAGACTGACCACTACAGATCTATTCCCTGTGCATAAGATTCCACTGTAATTATTGTTCTTTCATCAAAGAAAACAGTAGCATCATTGTAGATATTTTCCGCTTCCAGTTGAATCACACCAAACAATTCTGTCTTTCAGCCCTGCTTGGTTTCTGTCTGAATGGCTTGACAATTATTTCTTTCCGAAAAATCAAAGAGCTCCGAACGCCCAGCAATCTGCTGGTTCTCAGCGTTGCCCTGGCCGACTGCGGGATCTGCATCAACGCATTCATCGCTGCCTTTTCCAGCTTCCTCAGGTATGGCACAAGCGTTTTCCCAAAGCAGGCTCGGGACAACCACATGAAAATTAACAGCTTAAGTTCTAAGAGGTCTAAATAATTAAATGGCTCTCTTTCTAACATAACACATAGCCAACCTTCTCATTCCCTCATCCTCAACCATCAAAACAAAACTCTGTATGTTTCTACCAGGCAAGTAGAAAAGCAAATTTTACTGCATATAATCACTGACAGATTATTAGACTGACTAGAGCAGACATTTAACCAGACAGCTGTACCAGTGGTTATAGAAGCTACATGAATATCAAAATATCATTTCACAAAACCGCTAGATTGACCTGAAATTTGTCTGCAGGTCTTTATCTTGTCTTGCTCTGACTTGCACACATTGACAAATTGGCTCCTCACAAAGGAGGCAAATCTTGAAGATCTGGATAATTGGATGAAATGTAGATTTCAAATTTAAAAACCCCACCTTTTCAACACACAGATGCAGGGTTATATTTTCTTCTTATTATTAAGAATACAAATAGCTGTTGTACTATAACAGACACCACAGCTAGAGAAATGCTGGCAAACACCTAAAAGCAAGCACAGTAACATCTTCCACAGTGTTTCTCAGACAGACACATGAGCACAGGCTATCATTTTGCCCTCTCCGTTTATGCAATTTCCAAACATGTCTTCACCTTTCTCCGTCATTTTCTTAACATATTCCTCATTTGTTGACAGATACTGGCCCTATGGCTCCGACGGCTGTCAAATCCATGGATTCCATGGATTCCTGACAGCACTGGCCAGCATTAGCTCCAGCGCTGCCGTTGCCTGGGACCGATACCATCACTACTGTACAAGTAAGGGCTTCAATTTACCTCACAACCTTACCCACATCCTGCAAAGGGCAGCTGGCTTAGGTTTCTGAGAATCAAAGCAAGCACACAGTTATTATTTGTGTATCTTATATATAAGTTTGTTTATCTTACACACTAGATAGAGCAAATATAAACAGTTTCTCCAAAGGACCTCTTCCCATACAGGGGCAATCATCGACCACCTTCAGGAGACATTTCCTCGTCCACATCACATCCAATTTGTGACCCTCTTGCCATGCTTTCCCTTAATCCATAAGTAATCTTTAAAGCAAAATCCCAAACAAAATCCAGCTCCTCATATTGAAGACAAATCTATTCATCTTGGGCTTTTATCCAACACCCTGCTGTGCACCAAACAGATCATCATGTCCATGCAGAGTTTACTAATAATAGATAAATTTGGTGTAAGCAGAGAGCTGCCTCTGCAGAGACAGTGGCTGGAACAGAGCTCAGACAGAGCTCAGCAGCCCCTTTGTGCAACACATGGGCATTTTGGGGTACAAGAGACATTTGTACCCACACAGCCTTTCAGGCACAGCCTCCATGTGATTACAGCAGCAAAAGGCAAAACAAACCCAGAGCACACAGGGAATATGTCAGTCTGATGATCCTGTTGAGGGTGGAAAGGTTGCCAACTCCTTTTTGTTCTGCGATTTTTACGGGAATTCAGCTCAGGCAAAGACATGTATTTTTTCACATCTAGACAAAGGCCCCATATAATGCAGGCTGTGAGCTAAATCCATATTAACACCCCTTGGACGCTGAAATGCATTTGGAGCTGGAAGAGGAGCATCTGTATTTTATGAGAGAGAACCTGAAAATAAGCATGTCTGTGAAAGACATTTTACTCTCTGCCACGTTGGCTTTAATGCTTTTGTGTCATGCACTCCTCCAGTCAAGAGCATACAGTGCATTAAGAGCACAGGCAGAAGGACCCTAAGGGCACAAACTTCTTCACTTTGCTCAAATTGTTACTTACTGATGGCCAAACATGGCTCCTATAGTGAACATTTTGAACAACAAAACAAAACTAGAAACCCAGAAGGTGCTCATGCCCTGTGGTTATTCCAGTAAAACCAGCCCCTTCTAGTTCAAGTCTTCAAATGTTGATTGCAAGGAAGATTAAGTCACATTTCACAGATGTGCTATACCAAGCCTGCAGGCTATACTGTGTTCTCAATCCATACATTAAACTCCTGTTGACACTGGTGAGAGTTGCATGCCTGTACAGAAGGTACAAAATACTTTTACCTAAAATACAAAGCTATCAGCCTTTTATCTTCATTCCCCAGGATCTGGTACTCCTTCCAGATTCAATTGCATCATCCCCGGGTTTTTTTGTTATGTCCAAACAGTTTCCCAAGAAAACCTTTGTTGTGGCATTCCTCAGCTTGGCACTTGATTATCC
Source organism: Machaerirhynchus nigripectus (assembly GCA_013397975.1). Lineage (NCBI taxonomy): Eukaryota > Metazoa > Chordata > Aves > Passeriformes > Dicruridae > Machaerirhynchus > Machaerirhynchus nigripectus. Next base: position 1,320,519 of record VZRQ01009973.1, read on the forward strand.
ACTATCCGTATTTCTGGGAAGAAAGAGCTGATGAGATTACTATGAGGATCGGTTGTAAACTCCCAAGTTATCCTTTCTGGATGCTAATAACACAAATTTGTTCACCAACCTTCTGAAAATTGACCAGGCTTTTAGATTTGGAAGTCAGCACAACGCTAAGTGACAAAGCACTACCTTTGAACTGTATTGATAACTAGACGAGTCACTGGCCAGAAATCAGGCTGGTACTGCTTGGCATTTGGAAGAAAATAGTATTATCACCCCACATGACAGAGAAGGTCAAGATATTTTACTCTCCCCTCTTGTCTTTTTTAACTTCCAGGCAACCACACTGGGCAACTCTGTTTTCATCCCCTCAGTGTGGCTCTGGGGTCTGTGAGATGCTGCTTTCACAGCAAAGAGGAGAGAACTACAGAAATAACCTAAAAGTATGCAATAAGAGGAGAAAAGACAGGGGACTCTGAGGGGTATCAATGTCAATCTCTAGCAAGATGGGAAAAAACATTTTCAAATTTCATCATTAGGGGGCAAAGGAGAAAACAGAAGTAGTTTTATGGTAGTGCCTGATGGTGAAGAAGAAAAGGGCAGATTCTGAGGAAGCTGTCTCTCAGCAGCCAAGTGTTCAGGAGATGGTGACAGTTTAGATCAAGGTAGACAATGTCAGTTCCCCCTCTCTGGCCATTCGTGCTGCCGTCAGAAGTTTGTGAAGAGGGGAAGGATTCTGGTCGGCTCATTAGCACAACATGCAGTTACAGATTTAAAAGGAAAGAAAAAATATACTAGATTTTTAACTTGCATTTAAGAATTATGGGCAAACAGAAAATCAGAAGTGATTTATATCAGTACTTCTCTCAATATTATAAAAGAAAAGGGATTTCACAGCAGTGTTCAATTCCAAAAAGTAGAATTACGGTGACTCTTATATAATCCTTAACAATCAAGGAAACCTGGGTTGTTATATCACTATTCAAAGATTACCAAACTACCATTTGCTCCAATTGCAGCTGTCAGCTCTGTCAAATTAGGAATAAGTCCTAAACTCCTGTCACACTGACTGCAGCCACCGTGCCACATTCCCTTCATTTAGTTTTGCACCTGTATCAGTTTTCCCTGACAAAATGTCAATGTTTATATAGATGTTGCATTTTTCACTGAAGCAGGAGGTAATCAGCAAGACAGCTCTAAGATCATGGAGAACCACAGCAAAAATTAAAAAAAAAATCAACAGAGTAAAAAATCCCTTAATTAGGTTATTTTAAAGAGCTTTTTATAGTAACATGCACAAAAGAAGCTATTACACATTACAGCTTTCTTATTCCTACAAAAAATGAATACTTGTGAGCACCAGTAGCTGGTGCTTTTTGCACTGCAGATGAAGTAGGTGCTAACACATATTTTACTTATGACTGATATATATTTTTGCTTATCAGATTTTCAGATATTTCTGTCTTTGACAAACTTAGCTAATTTTAAATGATGCATACCATAAAGTTGGATACAAGCCATACTGTCCTGGAATATATTATAACTTAATATTATACAGTTGTTAAAACTTAACCATTTGCAAGAATGAGAAAAAGGGACTTTTTTTCCCCTCCATCATAAAATATCCTGTTGACCTTTTATTTGAGACACTCCTTTTGAACAGCAGACTGAAATTCAGCTGAAAGGTAGCCACAGTGTCAGAGACGTATTTTCTACTTTGTGAAAATCAGCTACATGGTTAAATAAATCACAAATCTTAAAAAAAAATACATTCATAAATGTTTCCACAAACTAAACATGGCGATATAGTTTATGATTATACCACTAAAAACTAGCCATCATGATCAAAAGGATTAAGGTTCCCTACTCTATCTAGCACTTCCTAAAATTTCAGCTTTTGGCATCACAATTTTAATGATCTGTGAATGGTGGGGGAGCACTCTTTCTGTTCCATAGCAATTAGAGAAATAATTTAAAATTCCCTGTATTAATACTGCACTGTGTGGAAAAGAGAGGCTTCCCTTTTGCTTTCCAAAGAGAGAAAACCAGAGCACAAGAGTGATTAGACTTAATAGGACCAAACTGCCAGCACTGAGCCCTAAATAGGAATTGTATCTGTAAGCATAAGCTGAACTCCATACATATCCTTTTAATTGAATTAGGACCTACACAGTGATTACATTAAATTTTATCAGGCCAAGAAAAGGCATTTAAGGTAAAGCAATGGCCTACTCTGCACAAAAACAACTGAACTGCTCTCAGCTTGAGCTCCTGCTCTTGGCTTTCTCAGGGGAGGACATTTGTGCCATGTGAACACAGCACGATTCTTTCACTGTTCTTGTACTGAAAGTGTTTTTTCTGGGTAAAACTAAAATAATCTCAAGCTTGTTTAATTTCACATTCATACATTTTTAGCTTCTTCTGATGTGTGTGTAAATATTTTCTGAAGGGTCAACCAGCAGCTGATTTCACCAGGTCTACTTCACCATTAATCTCATTTTGCAAAAGGTCAAAGCCAAAAGGAAAAATTTGATTTTGTCAGTTCTGATTCTCTCCTCTTCAAGTATCCAAAGTGGGGCCCCTTAAGTGTGAGAGGAGAGAAAAGATGAGCTCAGCCCCAGAAATGAGCTTTCCAAAGGCAGGCTGTTGAGACATGCCTGGTGCAAGACTCCATTACTGCACAGTCCTTTTATTCTGCATCTAATAAGAAAATGGTGATCCCTAAATCACATGGAAAAGAAATTAAAATAAACTTTTCCTCACAGTTTTTCACAGAAAAGGCACAAACACTAAAGTAAGAAGGTGCTTAGGCCACACTGTTTCTTTGGGCTGGGAGTTTAACAATAATTACAAATTACTAAAAAGTTGCACTTGTATTTCTAGTCCCCTAAATCAAAAACTATTCTTTTATTTTCATCTATGTCATTCTAGAGTCATATTATGCCAGTACTACAAAGCAGTATTTACGCCTTTGCAGCCAAAGTATATCTTCTATGTACTAATCATATGAAAGACAGATATTAGTCCTTACTAATAATTCTTCGTTAGTAATTATTACAAAATAATGTTTTAAATTACAAAAAAATCAAAATATTTTTGCAACCACCAAATATAAAACCTAGAGTAGTTCATACAAAGGATTTTCTTTAATTGTCCGTTGTACTTAAATTGCAATGTGTACAACTCTCGTTTCCCATGATTGATTTTTGAGCACCTGCACCAAACAAATTTTTCAAGTTGATTTTTAATGCAATTCAAACTTTAATTTTTTTTCCTGAAGAACCTCTGGAAGACAAGAAAAAGGAGAGGGATAGAACCAGAACTCCTGTAAAAGGGCCGTTTCACTAACACCCTTTATTTTTCTATTTTAAAATATACAAGAACAGTACAACACAAAACAGCTACTGTAGAGTTTGCAGTTCTTCCTGGAGCTGCTGCCTTATGGGGATCTCCAGCTTATGTGGCCCCACATGCCTTATACCCACAAGTCAGCCACGTCTGACCCCATGGCCAGAACTCACCTCATCCCCAGCTGTTCACCTCTGAGGGAGAGATCAGAATAGGCCTGAATCTCCCTGCCTACTGTCATCATGCTGCTGTCTAAGGGCAGACAAAAAGACCTTCCCAACCTCAGTGAAAATTACATCATTCCTTGTCCCTACTGGGAGATTTGATTAGAAAGGAGTGCTGGGCAAAGTCACTGTTCTCCTCGCTGGTGCTGCTGGCGTCACGGGCTGCTCAGCATGGGCATGATGACAGACGTTGGCCTCTCTAATAAAATTATCCAGACGTTTTTACATGCAAGCAGTGAGACTAGCACAGTATCCTGCAGCAGCAAGGAATCCTGCCTGCCTTCTCCATGAATAAATACTTCCTGCATCTTCTGAAGTTTCCAGTCTTTCATTTCATTTCATTCCTATGGTATTTGATGGAACTGGATGAGATAGGCACAAGGGAACACTTTATTATAAAATTAGAAAAAAATTACTAATGCTGAGCTTCACATTTCCTGTTATAGGCTAAGTGATGATCTTAGGGGCAAAATTACTTATCCAGTAGTATTTTTAGAACAAGCTCTGTTGTCAGGTTGTATATATATATATACACATATGTATTGATGACCGGTAATTTTAGAACAGGGTATTTTAGATATCCCCGCATGCCCCGCACTCCTGGCCAGGCAGGGGCTGGGGATGTGTGCAGAGCCACGTTTCTGATCTGACCCACACTCTGCAATGGGACTCTGTTTCTTCAAACACTATTTATTGCATCACTCCTGTTCATTCTACTCTCTGCCACATCTGTGTCCTTAAACACATTCCCAAAACGCAAGAATATAATGTTTGTAACAGCAGCTGTAGCTCCAGCGTGGTGCAAAGCTGAGCAGCAATACAGCGTTTGTCGAAGTAAAACACACAAAAGTGACGTACAGTTTGCTGTTTTCTAAAGCTTCCTTCATATTTTATGCAACACTGATTCCTCCAGACTCAGGTCAGCTTCAGGATACAAAACACAGACAACTGCTTGTTTCTGCCTGAGGCCCAAGGGCCTGAAAATTGTTTCCAGTGGTTTTGTTCGGGGCATGGAGACCCCCTTTTCTCTTCCCACAGGGAGCAGGCTGCAGTGGAGCACGGCTGCCTCCATGATGGTGTTTGCATGGCTATTTGCTGCCTTTTGGGCTGTGATGCCCTTACTGGGGTGGGGAGAATACGACTACGAACCCCTCCGAACCTGCTGCACTCTGGACTACAGCAAAGGGGACAGGTGAGGGCCAGGGCCAGCTCCCACAGGAGCAGGGTGGAGGCTGCCATCCCTAGGATGGTCTTGGGGGCACACAAAACCCCCTGCTGTGCCCACCACTGTTGCTGGGGCAGATGTCCCTCCCCAGAGCTGGGACAAGCCAGGCATCCCCCATGGTGGCCTGTGGAACAGCTAAAGTCAGCTTGCTCTGTGGGAGAGGCTGGTGCTCAGCTTTCTGATACTCCCTCACTCATCTATACGCTGCATCTTTTCTGGGTTTAGGGCTTGAAACTCTTTCAGAATGCTTTTGGCTTTATGCAGTCCAACACAGATGTCTGAGTAGAGGTGGTTGAGTTTAGCATAGAAACACCTGTTGTGATTTTCTACACTACTATCCATCCCACACCCAACAGCATGGCACAGCATAACTGGCCTTCAGCAAATGCTGCACCTGAAGCACGTTGACAAAACTGGTTTTAGCAATTTAAATATACGATTTGGTAAATACTCACAGCAAGTTTACAGAGATGCACTAAAGCGAAATTAACACCCTCTTTTTTTTTTCCCTCCTCACCTTTTCCAGAAACTATGTCACATTCCTTTTTGCTCTGTCCACCTTCAATTTCATGATCCCAGGCTTCATCATAATGACGGCCTATCAGTCCATACACCAAAAGTTCAGGAAAACTGGGCACTTTAAGGTAAGAAAGCTCCCTCAGCCCCTGCAATCACCTTGCCAAAATAGGGCTGCATCCAGTAGAGACAGTCCTTGAGAAAAAACAATTTCTTTCACAAAGACTTTGACTCGGCTCCTTCAGTGCTAACTCCCCAGTGCTACTTGGGTAGGAGGGTAGAGCAACACAGGATGAGGCCATTCAGAAAGTTCATGGAAACACCATCCTTGGAAATGTCAACATTTTACCAGACTGCCACATCTGCCCCAACCTAGTGCTGTAAACAGTTCCCCATCAAAGAGGGAGTTGGACTGGTGATCCTGAAGATTTCCCTCCATCAATACTGGTCCAACTCTCCTCAAAAAACAAACACAGACCATAAAGAATATTTGCCAATAGCATATCAATATTTATCCAGAGAAATTTATCTCAGGAAGGATTTTTATTTCCTGCTTTGCTACAGGCCTTTGGTTTATGGTTGAGGAAGTCAGGCAGAACTACAGCTCTGCAAGGAAACATGCAGGCACCCCATGGGGGGAGAAGGGCCTTCCCATACACATTGCGTTCACACTTGGCTGAGGAAATTCAGAAATCTTTATGAGCTGGAAACAAAGGAATTGCCCTGGTGTGGCAGGTTTATGGGAATGTAATGTGGTGATAATAGGAGTTGTTTGCTGAGGTGCAGGCCGTACATCTGGGGCACAACGCATGGCTGGTGGGCACAGCCTGACCCCTGCACTCAGCAAAGGCAGCCAGTTCTCAAGAGAAATGTTATATCGATAGTCAGGCTGACTTGTTTGTAGCTGACTGGAATAAATACATGTGCCCTCTATATATTTCTTGAACAAATCTCAGTGCTCATTATTATGTCTATTACTTTTCTCCAGTGAGTTTATATGCACTAGCATGTGATTTCTTCCTCACGATATTCTGTAGCTGTGCAGACAAGTTACAATGCAGAAAATTTAAGGATGAAATGATCACTTCCTTAGTCATTAATACTTACCAGGTACTTGGGAACAGCTGACCATGAACACCATCGATAGGGCCCTAGCATGAAGGACAGAGGAATCCTACTACCACAACATAGCTACTGCATCCATTTGCTGCACCACCGTAGCAGTGGCTTCACACAGTTTGTCTGCAAGACCATCTAAGAAGTCAGCAAAATATAATTCCTTTTAATCTGCTTTTAGATTTTCACATTGCTCTCTCCCCTCAGCAGCAGTTACTGGCCATGGGTTCTATATCTAGCACACACTGATTTATCTGATCTACCATAAGGTGTTTTGCCACCTCTGCCACTCCCGACCCGTGCCCAGGATCAGGGTGTTGGTGCTGCTGCACTGTGCTGTCCCATATCCTGCTGGCTGATCCTCTCCTGCTGCTGAACACAAACCACAGCCTCACAGGACCTCTCCTATCCATTTGTTGCAGTGTGTGATTGCAAAACAAAAGGAAACCTATTGCTCTTGTTTTCCAGTTTAATACTGGTTTACCATTGAAGACGCTGGTCATTTGCTGGGGTCCCTATTGCCTCCTGTGCTCCTACGCAGCAGTGGAAAATGTGATGTTCATTCCACCAAAATACCGCATGGTACGTCGGTGCCACCTCAGCACCCAAACAATGACATTCCCCTTGCTCTCCTCGCTCTGTCTCTATGGAACAATGCCAGTTTACTGACAACTGGGTTTACTTGTAAAAATGTATATAAGAAATAGTCCTTTTCCTCAAAGCATTCTGTTCATCTACCATTTTTTAGTGAAAACAGGTAAGTACAGTGATATAAGAGGCATTGCATTACTGCTTTGATCAAGCAAAAATGTAGGAAGTCAGGGGTTTTTTTCTTCAGCAGTTAGTTAGGGGTCTGTAGCCTGTGCTGTTCTATGCCATGTAGGAGCTTTTTGTGTCCTTCCCAGAGTGAGGCACCAGCTCCGAATTTTCAGTAATAAAGAGACTGTCTCATTCATATTTCCAATACTTCTCTCTCTTCAAGGAAGCTGTAATTGATCACTCCTAAGGTTATGCTGCCTCGTTTTTCCCCTTTCTTCTATGAGTCTTGGCTCCAAAACCACCACTGGGACTCAGTAATATCACATCAATCCTTTCAACTTTTATTGAGTGCCCCAAAACCAGCCCAGTTTCAGGTCACCAAATGCATTACTGTAATCAGCATCCCACATTAAATGTGTTAGCAACATCAGCCTGTTTATCCATCCAAAGGTGTCCATGGCACACCTTTCACTCCTCCTAAGTGTTTGTATTCACTCTCAACTGAACTATCCCTGTTTCATGCAATGCCAACCAAAATTCTTTCTCCTGGAGACTATAATTTCCTGAGTAGGACTTTCAACCAGCCAAATTGCTTTTACTTCTCCCCTCTCTGGGAGTAGCAAGCTAATGCCATTGGAGACAGGCTTTTTTGATAAAGGGAAATTGAATCTAGGCTGAAATCAGCCCATTGGCTTCTCGATGTGTTTTCCTAGTAATAAACATTGTGTTTTATGACAGATTCCTGCCCTTATTGCCAAAACTGTGCCAACGGTGGATGCCTTTGTATATGCCCTGGGAAATGAGAACTACAGAGGAGGAATATGGCAGTTCCTCACCGGACAGAAGATTGAGAAAGCAGAGGTTGATAACAAAAGTAAATAACCCATTATGGCATTAAACAAAATTACTGTGGGTACATGACTGAAAGCAAAATTCAAGAGAAAACTGAGTGCATTCTCTGATATGTATGTGCAAAGGTGGTTCCACATTGGAAAGGCTGTGCAATAGCTACACACAATGAAGTATGGAAAGAAAGCCCTCCAGATAACTGTCCCAACCATCATGAGCTGCTTGTCAAACAAGCTGCCTTAAACCTGTGTTGATTGTCATCAGTCTCATTTTATATGTCACTGAGAATAAAATATGTGCTGGAAAGTTTTTTTTTTGCTCCTCATAAAAGCTAACATAAAAGCTCAGCAAATTAACTGAAGCAGGATATTCATTTATCCAGTGAGGCCTCATCAGATCAATCTGTGCAGGTTGTCCATATGGTAATGTCTGGATTACTAAAAGATTAAACCAGTATCCAGTATTAACCACATGTCTGTATAAATAGCTTGTTCATCTGAACAACGCGTTTTCAGTGCACCCAGAACAGTAGTTTCCAAATTTCCATCATGAATCTGACATCCTAGTTCCATAGAAACATTTCAGTGAGCATGTTTCCCCAGTAAGGAATATTAGCTTGGCTCCTATTCAAATGAATCACTGGTGACATTCAGCTTTGTCACACACTAAACTGCACTGGATTTTGCAGCTGCTGCTTAGCAGGACAATCAAAAGCTTATAGTCCATCATAAAAAAACATTCATCTTTTTGTTGAACATTGAGCAAGAACTAAAGGGAGGTATGAGTCAGATTCTGTTCGAAAAAATGTCGTAAGAATAAAAATTAACTTCACATCTTCCATGAAATTCCCCTATTAATTCCTCTCTACATAAGTGAGAGCAATCACTGAATCAGTTGTGATTAAAGAGTGAGCAATTAAAATGTCACTTTCATAATTATCAGAATTCATATGTATTTTAAACTATCAGACATGTCCATTTTAAACCCTTGTATTTGCTCATGTTGCTCATAGTGCCTGTGGGATGAAAAACTGTCAGTTGATATTGCCTGTTATTACAAGATGTGTCTCAGAATTGCCCATTTGTAAAAAAATATGCGCATGACACAGATTAGGAGAGACTGTGCGTACAAAAAAAGCAAACCTAATTGATACTTACAGGGATCATGTGGTTCATTTCCAAGCATTGACAGTGAAAGGGTTTGTGAAACTAACTAAACAAAAAATTGATCCATCCTTTTGATGCTTTCCAGCATACTAAAAGGGAAACCAGTTGTTTATGGGTTACAAAAGGGTAGATGGTACAATCCTGGAAGCTAAACAATCAGTGGGTAGAAGGGACATTCCTCTCATGTCTAGAGATAGGGAATGAAAGTCATTTTGCCAGCAGTCAACCAGCAGGATCCCATTCAGAAATGTGCTTTGGAACTTTGTGAGGCTCAATCTGGTCACAAACTACCTGACAGAGCACTGAATAATGCCATGACAAAATTATGCAGAATAATGACATCTAAAGCTGACAGCTAAGACTTAGATCTTAGGTACATATAATATAAAGCGAGTAGATGACAAAATGTTTTCACTGATAAGTGCAAAATAATGTGTCTGGGCACAAAATTACCTTTAAGTATGTATCTACAGTGACAGGCTCAGAATGTGCAATTATCTGTTTCTCAGGGAAGAGGCCTGGGTAGGTCTCGCAATCACCAGCTCACTTGTCAGCGGGGTCACACTGACAAATCCCAGCAGAATGCTAAAAAACACTAAAAAAAGGAATTGGTAACAAAAGAGGACACAGTCACACCATTTGAAGACCAGTTATTCAGACTTAGTGAATAGGGTGCATACTCTGGGTCATGCCAACTCAGAGAAGATAAACTAGAAAAGGGCCACAGAGATGATCAAACACGGGGAGAAGCTTGAACACAGGAGGGGGGAAATGAAGGAGAGTGCTGGCTCAGAAGAGGTGGCTGGTAAGGAGAACAGAGACAGCCTTATTGAACCAGGGATTCAGGGCTGAGAGATGGAATGATTGTTTGCTGTTCCTAATAGCACAAGAACTATGGGACTTACAGTAAAATTAGTTTGAGATATGTATTTTCTGCAGTTCATGGTTTGAGGAGTGTTCATCATGTCTGCCTACTGAAACATATTATGGCTTACATAAAAAGACTGTAATAATGTAATAAATAACAGCTAAAGACATTTGGTTAGGGACTGAGTCCCCCTGGCTTAAAGGAAACATACATCAGGAACTCACCTCAGGCTTTGGCTCTTAGTCCATTTGCAGATTGATTTTTGACTTGCTCTTACTACAAACTTTCTAATGTGGGAGTAGAAAGCAGAAGAGCTGTTTCTTCATTCTGTTGGACAGCTACAAACCTAAATGTGCCTCTGCTTAGGTTTGTACATTCTTTTTTGTATTGATTACTGAAAACTAGTGATGGGTTAAGCTGAGTATCATGACTTAGAGAGCATAACGTTGGTAAATTGTATTCAAGCCTTGAGACAAATGGGGTCTCTGTCCCAAGCAGCAATCAAAGCTGTCCTCTACAGCCTCACTGAAGAAATGCAGGGTAACAAAGTTACTGAAACCTTTCAGACCTAGGGGCGGTGCAAAACTTACAGATGGACTGTGAAGAACACGGGACATGTTCATATAGCCCAGAATAGTGCTATAAGCTTGGGACTAAGCAGAGGCAGTACAGTGCACTACAGTGAGATGAGAACAGCCTGTCCCACACAAAGGAGACCAAGACCTCACTTCAGATGGTTTTCTGTGTACTGTGTCGCTCCTATCTGGTCAGAAATCCCACCTGGTTTTACTCTGCACCTCCAAACCTAAAGATGCACGTAAAACCCGAATCCTTTCTCCTGTCGTTTATCTCCACCCTAAACAACTTCAGCAAATGGTTCTCATCCAATCAGGCCCATAGCTGTCCCAGCCTGAGGGCTCCTTCATACAAATTACAAAAGCTCCTGACTGAGTGAAGAAAGGCAAACAAAGCATTTGAACAAACTGTTCAAATCCTAGTTCATAGCCTTGGCTGCTGATTTCTTGCCAAGGAATGGAGTTGAGATTGCTCATGGCTCATTTATTGGATCATGGATACTCTCACTCTCTCTGCAAAAAAAAAAAAAATGGAAACAAAAAAAGACATGGAAATAAACATGAGAATTTCGAGGGACTGGTCACCAAGATCTAGCAGTACCTGATAACTGGTCACTCTTCTAGCTATGACTAGTTCTCACCTCTGGTTTATGCACATTAAGAAGTGGCTGATGACCACTGACAAGGGCCTAAACAAGTGTGCTGTGCTTCAGGAAAATGTCTGAAAGCAAACTGCAGTGCACCAAGAAGCCCAACACATACTTCCACTTAATTACACAATTTATCCTTAACACAGTCAGCCTTCACCACAACATGCTGGCCCAGTGCCCTGTGGCGCTGCGGGTTGTCCAGGTCTTGCCAATGGATATCTGTTACCATCCTGATAACACCTGTCACAACAAGGTGTTATCTTGAGTAGTTTAGGCTGAAGCATACAAAATCCCATCATGTTTTTGCCCTCTGGAGAATCCCAGATGGCTAGAAACAGGATTTACGTTACCCTAACCAAAGTACAGGCCAGGGGGCTATCCAGGGAATGCAAGACACTCCTATACACGTAGTATTCCACCTGTTCTCTAAGGCAAACTGTGCAAGAACAAATGGAGACTCAGCTTAAGCCAGCACAGCTGATCAGAACGTCAGTGATTAATACCTGTTCCATCACTAAAGATGAGAGTGACTACAACAACAGCATGCCCACTGTTAAAAATAATTAAATGACACCTCAGGTTATATCACATTAGCCACTGCAACTCTTTGTTGGGGAGGTTTTGAACACAACCAAAATAGAAGAGGAAGGTGTGCCTCTCCTTAGGGTTCAGTTACTTTATTCAGCATCCAACCACTCCGAACACCCAGTGATCTGCAGTATTATATCCAATATCACTTAACCACCCTACTATACCTCTTACAGGCAAACTAATTCTGCTCATTTGTGTTTTGACACACTAATGAAAAACAGATTTTCAAAGAAAAACCAGAAGGCAATTTTTCCTCCTTATCTCTAGATACAAAGCATCATTTCTTCAGGTTTTCTTTCAGCACACGTAAATGCCTCACACTTTAAATAGCATCTCTTGCAGTTCTATTTTCAAGGTTATTAAACGCCCACAACTCCAAATAAAGTTACTGTGTCCTCAATAACACTGCAAATCCAGATCTTGCTGACTCAGCTCTCCCGCACTGCCCACACTTACAAACACCCTACAGTTCAGTAAAAGGGAGTCAGGTTTTTCTGCAGTGCACATTCTTCATGTGCTTCACACACATTCTGATGTGCTTTTCCCAGCACCCCAGTACAGCTGATGGGAGCATTACACCACAATTCAGCAACAGGGTCAGAGGAAGAATCTGCACTCTTCCCAGTCTATCATCATGCCTCTTGGAATTGCATTACTGTAAAACAGTGCACTGAGATGGTTTTGTCACCACAGAGAAAAAAAGGACTGCCAAATTCTTAAACACGGACACAAGTGCTGATGGTTGGTTTGGTTCAACAAAGTGAGACACAAAGACAAAAATGTAATGTAAGATCCTTATAATATGATGATGGCAAGTGTTAGGTACTTATCCTTCCTGTTATTTCTCATTTATACTTCTATTCATGTTTCACCTGCAAGGATGACAAAGTAGAGGCTCACACCTCAGCCCATGATAGTGAGAGTTTGCACGCTGGAGTCAAACTGCAAAAATATTTGGTACCATCTACCTTTTTATGCTTGTTCACACTCGAATTGTTCATCAGATGGTTACAGACAATGGTCTGTATGAGCTACCCTGGCCAGGCCAACACAGTAAATACTCAGAAGCCTTTCTATTATGAAAACAGGCATTCCACTTTCTGCAGAGAAAAAGGGAGGATAGACCTGGTGCATTAATATTTTGTAAAATAATAACAGTTTTCAAATAGTGAACACAAATGCCTACACATCTGTATTAGGTGTTGTTTGGAAGTTTACTAATTTAATCTTTTGTGTATATCATTAAAAGACAAAGGAATACAGTAACAGCACCAGGAAGCACAAAAGTGCTTCTCAATGAAATGCAAGTCTAAATGATTATTATACAATTGAAATTGTACATGCGAGATTGAAGAATCTTTTTTTAACACTTTGAGACCCTTGGATTTCTGCAGGCTTTAATTTCTTCCAGTGTTAGCCATGTACGAAATTTTCCAAAGCAGATTTTGTTTGGAACAGAACATCAGATCACAAAACAGTCAGAAGAGGAGAGCTAGTGCTGTGGAAAGGGGCTGTGCTGGGCTACAGGTTTTCCTTGTTTCAAGGAGCAGGAGACAAGGACAGGGCTCACTGGTTAGGGACAACACCCCTGAACAGCGCTAGAAAGGTGAGGCAAAGGGAGGTGAGCTGCAGAGGGTTGCTACCTCCCTTGAGACTCTGACCCACAGAAATGGTCAAGACAATTAATATTTTGCACCTAAATGTCAATTTAATGTTGAGAAGTATTTCAGATGCAAATTCAATTACCTTTTTTAAAGGAATCTAATTTTAATTAACCCAGGTCTCAAATTAATGCAAACTAATTAAAAACTGTTTAAAAATATGTTTCAGAAGACAATACCTAGTTCAGTAGGTCTCTAATGCTTTCTTTACTAACAATTTGTTCTTGGGAATTGGAAAAATAATTGTGTAGCTATAAAGCAAGGTCTAATATTTTTCACAGTGCTATAAAAAGTCAAGTTTTAGAAATAATTATTTCTAATTATTGTAGTACAAGAATGTGACTCTAGGAAGACAAACATTTGTGTCCTACAAACTTACATCTTATTTTGAAAGAAAGGACTGGAATGGTGACAGCAATAATTAACTTACATAAAGGCCAGGTTGGATAGGGTTCTGAATAACCTGCTCTAGTTAAAGGTGTCATTGCTTAAGGCAGAGGGCTTGGAACTAGATGATCTTTAAGATCCCTTCCAAACCAAATCAAGCCATTCTATGATTCTGTGATATAAAACCAGCAAAGAATATTATGTAAATGGACACAGAGAGCAAATTAGCAAGTCCTACAGCAAGAGTGCTAAATTTTCAAGGTGCTTTAGATCTTGACAGTGAAAATAAACTCTATTTTGACAGGTGACAGTTGGAGGCTCTAATTGCCGGAGAAGCAACTCTTTTAATTTTCCTGGTGAACAGTGAGAAAACAGACCTTTTTCATGGTGTTCATTGATTTCTGTCCACTGCCCCAAGATTTCTTCCACTGAACTACACTGTGAGGTGCTAGAGCGACATTCTTGATTTCTCTATCAAGAAGCTGACCCATCATTCAAAGACAAGCAGTTTTGCAAGCAAATTGTATCACATTGGATGAGAAACCATTGTGCTGAAATCGACTGTAGAAGCAGCAGCTTAAGGATGCTATTAACTACAGATGGGGCAGGGGAAATGCCATCAAATAGACAGAAGGAGAGAAACCCAATGCTTTGGTGGCAATATTTGTCAGCTCTTTCACTACTGAACCAGAGTCAGTTCAAACTTTGAAGCTGATCAGCATTCTGCAGTTATGCTTCTGTCACAGCAGCTCATTGAGGGGCGGCATGTCCTAGATATCACACGGAATGGTTCCTCTGATATATGGATTAAATGCTGCATTTCCCAGAGGACTTTGAAGCCTTTCCTTTACTGGGAAGGTTTCAACTTTCTTGAAAGATAACAAACAAAAATCTGAATGGACACAAGACAGTGGGCTGATTCACTGTTAGCCCTTTATCTACAAAGAATCTACATATGAGATACTTGGCATCGGCATGTGATATATCAGCTCCTGCAGGATGGTCCCCAAGCCTGAGTTTGGTACATAAGCTCTCCCCAAAAGTGGAATCCACACAGCAAGTAAGGAAAAGCACCTTAAACAGACTATAAATCTGAAAAGAGCGGGGATTTTTGTTTCATATCCTTTGTCAATGCACATTGAGTCTCTTCACTGCAGCCTGTTTTCAGCAAGGATTCAAAACCTGGGACTAGGCAATTCAGCATTGTTGAATCATTTAAGCCAGAAAAGACCTTCCTAGAATCACATTCTTGTACTACCAATTAAGAATAATTATTTTTAATTAATGGCTGGACCTGGTTTTGCCAACTGAATGAGAACAAGTAATTTGGAAATGATTTGACTTGACTAGATGTGAAGAAATTTAGATCATGATATTTGTTTCCAGGACAAAATGCAAAGACCCGTGTGTTCCTAGTGAAAACTTGAGTTTCTCCAGGATGCTTGTTAGGATAAGTAAAATACAGCTATTTACACCTTTTATGGAACTACCACATAACATGTTCTATGAACTGAATATTAGGCTACTGGCAGCTCTTAAAACACAGTTCATAGGCAGATACCACTGAATTGGGTATCTTAAAACCAGAGACCTTTTCTTGATTGACTCTTCGGTTTTGCTTCTCTATGCTATGGTCCCATGTTTAGATGACATAAAATTGTGTGGGGTAATAACTAAGAGATAGATGGGTAAATGAGCCATCAGGGTAAATAGTTGTAACCTGCAAAACTGTATTTTGGTAAGATCAAGTGTTTGTGATCCAAGAATGGCAGTTGCTTATATTTACATGATAGAAGACTTTGCTTTGAAAAACAGAGCTCAGAAAAGGCTTTAGGGGTCATTATAGATAATCGCCTCAATGTAAGCTGTCTGGGCAATGCTGTTGCAAAAAGGACTAATGAGATTCTTGAATATGGGTGGGGGAGAATAATGTGAAGCAGAAATAATGAAGGATTTCAGCATCATTTGGCAGCACTGCCAAGACCCTTACTAGGTTACTGAATCCTGTCCTAGTGTCTGCATTTTAAGAGGATTTGAAGACATTGGACAGAGTTCAAGTGAGTGTCACAAATGAATTCTCTGGCTTTAAAAAAAAGCCTGTGCCTTCCGACGGGATGGGTAAGAAGCTCAGCATATTCAGCTCACTGAAGAAAAAGCGTACACATACCTTCATCACACCGTGTAGGTAATTGCTCTTGGGGAAGACATACGTGAGGAGCTTTCCAATCTGGCTGACAAAAATCCAATGAATAAAAGTTGAAGTCAGAAAAATTCAACCTTGAAATAAGGGGAGATTTCCCAGCAACAAAGTAATGAAAGACAGAAACAGCTTATCAGGGGAACTAGTGAAACCACCATCACTTGCAACCTTTTAGACAAAGACAGATAGCTCTGAAGATACACGTTTGGCCTAGTTTCAGGCTAGATGATTATGGTTGTCCTTCCTGGCTCGGTAAGCTGTGACCCCTTAGTTCCCCTATGCACAGCTTTATTTCCTCAGCCATTGGTGAAATAGGACTGCCTCTACTGTAATCAACACACTTGCAATGCTTCCATGAAAGCTCAAGTGATGCTGCAGGGGTTATGACTGGCAAGGATGCAGGGTTAGCGTTGTGGAGCCACACTGGCCTCATGGTCAGGGAGAAGGGGTAACATTATGGACTGTTGTGACATAGACTATCAGGTAAGGTTTTGATAGCAGATATTTGAGAGATCATAATCCATTCCTAAGGATGGAAACTAAGCGTAAAATATTCTTGGATAGCAGTGAAGAGTGATCAACCCTTGTGAAGCTACAAATGCTTTCCTTTACATTAAGGCAAAAACTATTTTGAAACGTTCTACTACTTTCTCCAAACTCATCCACAGAGCAGTTGTAAAGTGGAGCACATCACAGACATGGTGTGCTTGCTGAAGAGAGTCACACTAGCCAACCTCACTGGTCAAAAAATTTAGAAGGCACCAGATACTTATTCACAGGCAAGATGCCCCGGGGGAAACTGCACACTGGAGGGCATTGCAGACAGAGAGATACACCTGCTGTGGGATAGACAGGTGGGGAGAGCAGAGTATCAGCACCTCTGACACAAACACCTAAAGATGGCATTTGAAATCAAATGGCTATAGCAGCCATACTTATAAATACAGCACATGAAGCAGCAATCAGTTTCATCCTGAAGCATCAGTGAAAAAAACGGTTCTTGACTCCAGCAAAAACCCATTCAGGAGCTGAAATTAGAAACAATAATCCCATGGCATTGCCCATAATTAAAGACTCTGTCTACCACCAAACAGCTATGCAACTACTGCTGGCTGAACCTCAGTGCTTTGAAACAGGATTAGGAGGAAATGAAAAGAGAAGCAAGCACTGCAAGCATCAGTAAGACAAGCAATACCTTAGTGTGTCTTTTATTACATGGACCAAATGATAGAATTGGTGTCCCTTTGCAGTTACTCTTTCTCAGAATTCATTACCAGAAAAAATGAGAGTATTACAAACAAAACTAAGGAATTCAGGACTAGAGGCATGGCAGAATCCTATCACCCAACAGTCTATGCTTACGCTGGGCATTTATTAACTTATTTTCGCTATAACATTTCAGAGGTCTGAGCTTGCCACTTGTTCTGGTTTTGGCTGGGCTACAATTAATTTTCTTCATAGCAGCTGGGTCAGCAATGTTTTGGATTCAGTGTTTATAATACTGGGATGTTTTGCTTATGGCTGATCAGCACTTACACTGATTACACTGATTAAAGAGCCAAGGCTTTTTCTGCTCCTCACCCCACCCCACCAGTGAGGAGGCTGGGCATGAACAAGGAGTTGGGAGAGGACACAACCAGGACAGTTGGCCCCAGCTGACCTAAGGGATATTCCAGACTGTATTACATCATGCTCAATATATAAACCTGGGAGAAGAAGGAAGAGAGGGACATTCAGAGCAATGGCATTTTACTTCCCAAGGAACTGTTACATGGGAGGAAGCTCGGCTCTCCTGGCGATGGCTGAACACCTGCCTGCCCACGGGATGTGGTGAATTAATTCCTTGTTTTGCTCTGCTTACTGACGTGACTTTTGTTTTACCTATTAAACTGTCTTTATCTCCACCCACGACTTTTCTCACTTTTACTCTTCCAGCTCCTCCCCATCCCACTGCGGGGGGAGTGAGTGAGCAGCTGTGTGGGGCTTTGTTGCTGGCTGGGGTTAAACAAGGACACCACTGAAATCTACTCCATTGATTTACCACCACAAGAGAACACAATGCCTCAGACAAAGATTTACAAATAATTATCCAAAGGGATGGTGTTCTCTCCTTGCGTGTCTTTAAATGATGCCTGTTGTTTTTCTGGCTGAAAACTATTTGTAGATATGGACAAATGACAGGATAGCAACAAGAAACTGTCATCCTGTGAGAAAGGTGCCATATGGTACACAAATCCCATTAAGAGGGTTTAATTGTTATTTAAAAGCCTACAGACAAGCAGGAATAAAAGGGAGCCCAGTTTGGATAGTCTCTTGATGCCAACTTTGCTTAGGTTTCGGTTGCAGTCAGAATGCAAGATCCGTCCCTCCTCCTGCTGGTAGCCATTAAATATGACTGGAAGAATGCAGAATAACACCCAGTGCTGTGCATTATATCTCACCAAGTCACCAGGCTCCTGCAGTGCCTGGGTGTTAGCAGCCAGTCCTTTCTCAGCTGCACTGACAATTTAACTCAGAGAAGCTGGTTCATCTATAACACAGTGATGGGAATTCCATGGTTTAAAATTTTTTGTGTCTCTTTTCAGAAGTAGCCCACCCTCCTGCCAGAGCCATGGGGCCATGGCTGCAAACAACATTACTTGTCACTAGTCTATTTCTTCTTTTTGTCTTTTTTTCCGGGTGACGGGGAAAAAATTAACTGGGAGATCTTTTCAGGCGAGATGGCTGTACTGTGACCAAGGGGCAGTACTGGAGCTGCAGAGCTGAAATCTGCACTGGTTCCTCACATCCCAGGCTGGGCTTTCTTGTCACTGTCATGGAGGAAGGAATACAGATGGGGAGTTGGCTAACTACTGCTGCCAGCAATCAAAAATAATGGCACAGAGCTGGCTTGCCAAACTTCAGGCAGTGGAAAAAACTGACCTCTGAAAATGTATCCTGGCTGTTCCATCAAGGGTATAACTGAAGTGTCTAGTTTGATTTTATTAAATTGGTGTATGGAAATGGTACATAATTTAGAATCATAGGCTTTGGTTAAAGCTATGATTGCAAGGTTTTAAGCAGGTCAGAGGCCCAATTAAAAAAATTAAGTCTACAAAATTTAATCCCTCTGTACCTTTTTGCTTCAATGTGACTCTTAACTCCCTAAAATTAGATTTTTAATCTCAGATTGGCACCCCATTCTCTTCCACTCAAGTAACACAAGCAGTGAGAAGATTATGGCCACTTATGTAGTATCTATTTTCCTATAATCCTTTTAGCACCATAAATGCTAAATATAGCATCCAGTTTAAATTAGCTTTAACCTCAAGATGACTCCAGTTAACCATGCAGGAACAGTCAGTTTAAAAGAAGCAGAAACAAAGAAAAAAAAAAAAACACGTCCCAAAGAAAGCTAGAAAGAGGTAGAAATATTCCCACACTTTAAAAAAATATGTATAATAAGTTGTTCAGTGCATATTAGCAGATGACCACAATAGTGGTGAATTGTCAGCAGCCTTTTGAAGACATGGGACTCGTGAGCCATTAGTCTGCCACACATGAGTATATGGGTCACAGTACTCACCCTTACAAACAGCCATCCCTAAAAGCACAAGAAACTGGGGCTGCTCCTGCAGCTCCATTATCCTGGCTACAGTTACAAATCATTAACACTGAACATGGAGGCATTTCTGTGAATCAAAATCCCACTGATTTTTCCAGGAGTACCCTTTGTAGGCATCACAAGACCTTCACAAGGAAAACTGATACATCCCCTGATTAGGGGAGGACCACCACTAGATCATCCTAAGTCAGTAGTGAGAAGAGCTAAAACAGGCTCAAAACCTACAACAGGAATGACTTCAGTAAAACAACTGCAGAAAACCCTGCCTCTTGCTTGGCAAGTGCTGCAGGAAGAAATAAGTCCTCAGCACCAAAGCAGGGGTTTCAGGAGGTCTCCCACACTTGGAGAGGGATATGCCTGAAGGGTCCCAGGGAGTGGGTGCCAGCTCCTGCTGACCGCAGCCAGCTTTACAGCTGCCAGGGCCAGATCCCTCCATGCATTTTACCTTGGACATTTTTAGGTTACATACCTACTCGTTAGCCTGTATGTTCTATTTCTGCCTCTGCAACAGCACTTATTCTGACCAGCTCTGGTTTTTCACCAGCCAGTTTGCCTGAGGAGTGTAACAGCAAATGAATCCCAATAACCAAATCATCCTCAAGTAAACAACCATCAGGCGCAACACCATTAAATTTACAGGTTCATCTCAAAACTTAATACTAGATTTAATAAGGCTGAAAGTTTGTCCACTTCTTACTTTTGCCCTTTCCAAACACCACATGGATATAAGGGAAGCCCACCCTCAGCAAGCCTGGCATTTTTTCGTAATCCAGAGACAGAATGACTGCCAAACCCTACCCTGGCATGGGAAACGTCATAGAGATGCAAATTAAAAAATATCTGATTGTGTCTGCCTGTCCATTTTGCTTCAGCTTGTTAGGAACAATTAAACAGATGCCTAATGCTGAGCACTAAAATGAGTACCCAGGAACTCTTCCCACAGTTTCCCTCCTTCACTTGGAGGACTGCCACGTACACAGATTGCGACATTCTCAAATGTTCATTATTGAGACACACTCATCTGTTAAATACAGCTTAGAAGGAGAGGACAGACAGAGCTGGTTAAAGGAGAAATAATGAATCAGGAAATGTTCGTGTGTACTGTCATAGCCACTACCAAAACATGTGGTGAGCTTCTGTTTAAAAAGCTATGAAATTCCAGCAAAATAAACAAACACATTGATAAAATGGAATTGCGGCTCTACATCAAAAGCAGAATTGAACTGGCTGTAGGCAGGAACTCCAGAGCCCATGGTACCCTCATGCTGCCCCCAGAATGTTTTTCCTTAAGAAGCATCAAATTTCTTTTGTTTTCTGGAAAAGGTGTATAGTAGAAGAGTAAACAGAACATTTTCAACTACACCTGGCTACAAAACCAAGGAGCAATACCATAGCAACCAGTACAGGACATATCTGGAAGACACATAAACTCCAGGTATTTATTTTGAGCCTCCTGATGTTAGACTGAGCACCTCATGGACCACAGCAGGAGAATCACTGCCTGAGGGGCACTCGGTCTCACTGAGACATGAGAGGAGAAGCAGCACCATAGAGAGCAGGGGGGACACAAAGGGGAAAGACAAGGACACAGTGGTAGAATCACATCTTTAGAGGACAAATTTATTCAGTTTTGCTATATCACATTTGGAAACCTATTCAACTCTTGACTTTAGCAATTTCTTTCTCTCAGGACCAAACCCCCTACACCAGGTGATGGACAAGCATCCCAAGTAGGTTACACAAGAAGTTACCTGGCTTTCATAAACTTCAGAATAAAATCTTTCTGATTTCTTTCATTCTGCAGAATTCTTAAAACTTGCTCACTGGTATTTTTAAAGTGATTAGCAAGTTCAGCAATTATCTAAGCTCTCATTTCCTCATGAAATGAGGTTGATGAAACAGGTTAGTTAAATCTCCTTAGGCTCTGCAATGGTACTATGGGACATAGTTATAGTCTGAAATAACAGTCACTCCAGATGAAGGAGGCTGTGAAGGTTTTGCGCTCCTCTTTATTCTTAAAAACAAATAAAAACCAGGACCTCATCATAACATAGGAAAGCCCAATCTTTGAAATTGGAAGAGATTAATGTTATTATGCAAGTGGGGCCATGGCCTGTAATGGTGAAGAGTCAGCATATCTTAGACACATTGTTGTCTTAGACACTGTTGTCCAGGTTAGGACAACAATACCTGCACTCCGTGTGCGACAGTGACAGTCACAGCTATCACTTGCTGTAGCAGCTCAGTCAGAGGGGTGCTGCGGTGACCGAAGCACAGCGGTGACACCAGGGCTGTCCCTGCCTGCGCAGGGGAAGCCCTCAGGCTGTGGCAGTGTAACACTGCTCCGTGCTGGCTCTGTGCTGTGCTTCCCTGGTACTGCAGCCTCTGAGGAAAACACCTCATTATTCGTTTATCATAGTTCACTGCCTGCACTAGCATTGGTGGGGGACACAGGAATAACAACACTGATCACAGCTGGTGTGCAACTGAAAACTCTTCTCCCTCACAGCTCAAATTCTCTTTATTCAGTCCTGTGTTACCATGACCAGAGCACACTGAAATGGCAAAGTTCCACCAGAGGGGCAAAATAAGTGGCCCTATGCCAAGTCACCCCATCCTATGCCCACAGCCAGAAAAGATGCACATCTGGTGCATTAGGGAATTGCCTAATGACATTTCCCATCACTGCAGCAGCCTTAGTGGGCCCCAAGGAAACCTCAGTCAATCCTTTTTTTCTTAGTTATTTTCCTGTCATTAAAAAACTTCAAAACTGGATGTGTAATGAGAAAAATATTTCTTTAATACTGCACTACGATTTTAGACTTAGCCAATGCCCAGGCACTTCCTAATGTCCCCAGTTCTGCAAGTACCCTGACAAGAGCACTGGATTTTATTTTCTTCTCTTTATCACAGAATGGATAGGGATGAACCAATTTCACATTAGATTTTTCATCACCGACCCCTCAAGACAGCACTGAAATCAAACTCATATCACATTGATTTTATTTGTAAGGAAACAACAGGTCTGTGTGTTGAGGAGTATTGAGTACTCCTCATATATAAGTATATACTCACGTACAAATGTGTGAGTAATTTGTTTAACTTCTGCAAGGGGCTGCCAGGTTCTGCTGAGGCCTCACAGCCTCTTCAGGCAGGAGATACACAGCAGAAGCTAAAGGATGTGTGGCCATTTCATCTCCTCAGCCTGTGACAGTCTCACAGCCAGGAAAAAATCACCGGGCATGTCTCAGTTCTGCTTTTTCTGAAAAGTCAACATATTCCTACCATATTATGTAGGAATTATAATTCCTACCATATTATTTCTCTCTTTTAACAGAAGGAGAATCACAAAGCCCACTGCCTCTGTTCACCCAGCATGTGCACAGAGCACTCCAGGGTACATCCTCAGGTGTTACCTGCCAAAGGTGTTAGCAAGCCCTTTCCCACATCGCACTAGGATAGGTTTACCACCCTTGGTGAAAGGATTTGGGACCGGTACCCACAAAGCACAGCAGAGACAGATATTTATCTCAACAATTGCAGGGCATCCAATGCCCATGCCACTGTTTGAGACCACCATTGTTTCTTTAGTGCAACTGTCCATGCAGCACTGGCCAAGTATGCCAAGAGAAAAGCACTTTTCTCCTACCATGGCATCCATGGGAGAGAAAAGCATTGGCAGTTTGTATTGCTGTTAGTTTTCCAGGCTCTCACCTCAGAAGCACATGCATTTAGGGATGGGAGCCAAAGACAGGGAATTGTATCCACTTGGCTGTTTCCAGCTCAAGAGTACCTCCATTCGCTGGCAAGCACTGTCCTCCCAGTCCTGGAGATATGCTAAACCTCTTAGGGACCTCTCTAACCAGATCTCTGTCAATACTTCCAAGTAATGGCAAAGTAATTTCTCCAATAAACACTTTCTAGTTAAGAGTATAGTGTTGGAGAGAGATAACAGTCCCTGCATCTCTTGCTGAGGGGATCTGGTGTCCTGAGTACACTCCAGTCCATTTAATACAGTGACCTGTCTCCATTTACTGAATTGATTTGGCATATGAATGTTTACACTGCCGAGTGTATTTAAACTAATGGCTGCTAAAGCAGCTTATGTGACTTTTTAATCTAGCTTTTCCATAGAGTCATTTGTGGAATGACTGTTTGAAAGGGAAACAGACAAGAAACTGGGGCAAAACTTATGCTGACAGACACTGAAAATGGGATGATGTGGCCACAGCAGTTACACAGGCAGATTTGTGGTTCATTCATTACCATCAGACTGTTTCCCACAGCTGAGCTTTTCCACAGGCCACCTGACCAGAGGCCCAGCCTGCTCCCTCTGAGCAGACCTCAGGCAAGCCCTGAACAGCCTGCACTTTACAAAATTAATTTCATCCTCTGAAGCAGAAAATAAAAATTCCTCTTTCTCCCTGAGGAAAGGGCCTGGTGGGGAATGTGACCAGTTAAGAGGAGAGGCCCAGCTGGGTGGCTCATTCCCCTGTGCTCTCAAGGGTTTTGACTTGATCATCTCAAACATCTTTTCCAACCTAGTTGATTCTGTAATTCACACAGTTGCTTAAAGGATTCTGAGTGAATTACCGGGAACCTCAAAAGTTGCCAGAGATAGTTCTCTGTGACTATCATTAAGCACTGAGGCAAAAGGACAACTGGCCACTGAAAGACAGTTTTAAGGGCCTGCTGCAATGTACAGAGACCGGCTCTGATCACAGATTACCTGATTTATTGAGCAGGTGTAATATGCTGTGTCACTGTGTGGTGGAAGTCTCTTTGTGCCATTTTCCCTTAGAGAAAATAATGTTGATCTCTTACAAAACACTAAGATCTGTTGATCTGTCCCCAAATATATCTGTATCATACTATTTTCCTTTTCAAAGTCTTCCATACCTTTTTATGGCAATTAAGCATGCCACATCAAAAATCAAATCAGCGCAAAATCATACTGACCCCCCAACGTGTCAGATAACTCATGTTGTTTCAGCATATGATGGAAAAAGCTAAGCAAGGGACAGCAAACAGTCTTTGCAAGAGTAATAATTAGATTTACTTCTCCTAATTCCTTGCACATGACCTTCTGATGTGCACTGCAGGCTCATCTACCCACCACACTGCAGCCCTGCAGACAACACAGGACCAAGGTATTCTACATAACTCACAACTTCTTCACAGGCCCTCTTGTAGGAATTGCCTCTGCTGTTTTAAATACCATCAATAAATTGTAATCATGTTCATCTTAAAAATGAGCATTGTCTAAGCCTGCTATTCTGACATTGATATAACCTTACCAACACTGGTACAAACATTGCTTCAAAGTTAGAGACAAAAAAAACCAAAAAAAAACTCCTTCAAGGGAACTGGTGCTCCCTCTCCCATCAAACATCTCCACCTGCACATGCCCCCACAGAGCCAGGAGCCAGGGCTGCTCTCACAATCACAGATTCCTGGCAACTGTCCCACTGCACTCAAAACTCTGCTCAGAGCAGAGCGTTGGTGATCCAAGATTTAGGGAAATGAGATGGGAAGGGATACATAACCACAGTTATGGTTCCCATCTTTAGTTTCCTAAAGAAAACTCTATTCCGTCAGCGTGACTTCAAAGGTGAAGAGTCAGTTCCCATCACCTGTCACAGCAAGAAAAGAAAAAAATCACCTTTGGGTAATCTCATCTTGGGGATAATCATGTTAGCTCAGCCTGACAGCCGCTGCAGATCTGAGAAGCAGGAGGAGCAGATGCAGCATGACGTGGCCAGCCCAGCTCTTTACAAAAGCCACCTTCACTCCTGGGTGGTTGAAGCCATGCTCTGGACAGGGCTCTCCACTTTTCTGGGCATCCCACCTCCCCACAGCAATGGCAGCACCCTGACTTTTGCTGCAGCATCCAAAACTACGGAAGGAAATGGCATGATCTCCTTAAACCGCAAGATCCACCTGGCAGTGGATTTCTGAGCGATTATCACATACCTCAGGTTGCCCCCGGACTTCAATCACCCGAGAAGTGTGATAATCCCCAAAATACACGCCCTAGCTTGTCTTATCAGTGGCAGAAATTACAGCTATGCATGAACAATGACTTGTCCTTTCCACGTGCGCTTGGATCTGGCATGAATCCCGGGAGCCAACTCATGCCCTCTGCTGGGTCGTGCGGAAATCGCCTCCCTTCTTGCACCGCTGCCAGCTCAAAGGCACGCCACAAGGTCGTCTCCAAACACACCACATTCAGTATTTGCTGACTAGATACTTGGATTCGCAGCTGGGAAATGGAAGGTCATTCAATGCTGTGCCTCCTCTCAAAAAATAATGTTACTTGGAAGAGAGCTGCTGAATGTAGATCATCAGTCCCAGACTGACGGCACAAAGTGGCAGAAAGCCGAGCAATGAGAAGGGAAAGCCACAGGACTCTGTATCTTCAGTTTCAGAAATTGCTTTGATGTTCTCTCAGCAGGGGATAGCTTCTATTCCCTTCAGTCTTTGCTGAAGCTTTAGAAGAAACATGGGCTGTTTCGTTTGGATTTTTAATTATAAGTGGACTGTACAATTTCCCACAGAAACCAGGGTGTCCTCCCCCAGCACCCATTCAGACTGTATGAAAACGGAGGTTGGATAAGCAAGACCAGAACCAAAGGGGTGCCTAAAAACACAGAAAACATTCCTTGGAAGAAGGCAAAGACACAGAGGCGCATTCAGGCTGCAGTTACAAAACAGTGGAAACCTCTACAGGCCTGGCTGGATCCTGCATTCAGCACCTTGTGTAAGGAGCCCAGCCATGGCTCAGCTTGTGATTTATTTTAGACTTCCAGGACAGAGCTGACTGTGACAAGTCAGAGGGACGTTCATTATCCCATCTCTTGAGGCTGATGGCCACTGGCAGCACACACCTCACTGCAGCCTAATCGGCTCTAAGCAGCCCAGACAGCAGCTGCCATTTGCTTTGTGCTCTCACATAAATGCTGCGGATTGTACTCTGAAATCTGGATTTGACAAACTGGGAACAAATAAAGATAGCTGATGGTGATACCCAAGCATCTGAGCAGGCTACCCTTAATGGAAAAGAACTCTGCCAGGAATAAATTTGTTTCTTACGTTTTTAAGATTTATATTTTTGTTTGCTGTTCACCAAAAAAATAATTTGAACAATATTAATCTCCTACATTGTAACCCATCTTCACTGACATAATCCTCATGCATTACTGGAGTTACAACAGAAAGAAATAAAAAAACCCAGAAGATAATGTCACAAGTGAAATAATATTTGACCCACTGATCATAAACCACAGTGTACACATCCTTGAAGAGAGGAAGCTTTTATCAAGGTCCTCGTGATGTGTTTAGAGAGCACAAACCTAGGACTTCCTCCTAGAAAACTGCTGTTGAAGCCAGTAACTTTAAGGTAGGTCCTAAGTGAGGAAAAAGTTGCTAAATGTTCTCTCAAGCATGAAGATACCAACATTTGTCAAGAAATGTTCTATTT
The DNA here is from genome assembly GCA_013397975.1 of Machaerirhynchus nigripectus. Classification (NCBI taxonomy): domain Eukaryota; kingdom Metazoa; phylum Chordata; class Aves; order Passeriformes; family Dicruridae; genus Machaerirhynchus; species Machaerirhynchus nigripectus. The sequence goes on from VZRQ01009973.1 coordinate 1,347,723, forward strand.
TTATGTCAAAAACACTTAATTCCTTTCAAATAGTTCTACCACTAAACACATACCATTACCCTATGCATAATCTAGTGAAAATATATAACATTTATTAACAAATTTTCTAAACATATACAGCTGCCATCAAAGTCGCAGAGGTATCAAATCAGGCAGTTGATGTTTCTGTGCACAATTCAGTGTCAGCATAGACCAGCCAAGAACAACACTTGTTAAAGCAGCAAATCATGGTTTATAGTGGTAAGTAATAGAGAATGAAGTTTATATTTCAAACCCTCTAAGAAACAAGAGGAAATATTAAATAAGTACACTCTGTCATCCTGAAGGTGGGATTCATTTCTTGGTATGCCCCAATAACTAAGTTCCTTCTCACTTCAGAAAAACATGTTTTTTACATGCAAAAGGTGCCATCAGATCTTTGTGAAAGGAATGAAAAGTCGCTCCATAGCTGAAAGATGAAAATAAAATATTTTTCCACAAAAAAACCCCACATACAGAAATGCTGTGTTGTCAGTAACAATAAAAATACTCTCTAAAAAATAGAAATTAGTTACAGAAAATAGAGGGAACCCCATTCCCTGCCAGGCTGCATCTCCTGTAGCAACAGGCTATGTGCAAAGTGAAATTAGATTCTATCAAATAATGCTTCTCCATCGGCTTACACTCTGCTTCTTCCGTGCTCTCTTGCTCCTTTGCGGTTAAAAACTTCCCTAAAGGCTAGGCACTGGATAAAGAGACGTGGGGCAGAGCTGTAGAAGAGAAGGGCTTTTTCCCCCCAAGATACACGCTACCTTTGCACCCCCTACTGGGGAAACAGCCAAGGGCAGACAGTCCGCAGAGTCTCACCACGGAGATCTTCCCCCCGTCTGCCAAACGTAACCACAGAGGAGCAGTTTTCATCTTAAACAAATCATTTCTTCTAACTCCGTTATATCAGTTTGATTCTATTCATAATCTTTGCCGACTTTAGTTGCAGCCAGTGGAAAGTTTACACGTAGGACTAATGCATAAGAAGAGAAGCTCGTGAAAAGCCATTATTTTTCACATTCTTTCATGGTAACCTAATTCTTTCTTTTTGTAAGGAAGTTCTCATATTCTGTGTAGAAAGGCTGTTTAAATATCAGAAAAAGAAAAAGCTCTAGTAGCAATATATTATTAAATAACATGTCCAGAGGACAAACATTTGCTTGCTGCCGAAAATCGGGCCTTTGCTATTGACGCACCAAAATGGCTGTGACAGATTTTCTATAGCGAGGCTGGCGAGCCCTTTTCCAGAACCGTGAACTCTCTAAGGTCAGCAGCAGATCACAATATTTGTTTTTATCTTTATTATATATTTTACTAGTATAAACAGTAATCCAAGGGGAAAATTTCACGTTACTCAGTAGAAAAAGGTGTTTAAATAAAAGTATCCAAGAAAGCCACGGAAGAAGTTAGGTATTTGTTACCGCAGTTTATCAAACACAGATATAAACCCATTAGGAGCAGCTCTGCTGTTACATTTGCCACCAGAAGGTGGCATTGAATGGCCACAAATCTGCTCCCCGTGTCCTTAAATGCTGCCTGCCAGAGTCGAGCAGGGAAGGGTCCTGGGCACTTCACGCAGCATAAATCTGAAATTTAGGCTACCACTTGCATAAACTCCCTGGAATTAGAGCAATGTAGCCAATAACTAATTCGTGCTACACTAGCAACAAAAATGCTTTATTTCCTTCCTTCTGTCTGTTCCCCCTCATGCACCTACCCGTGGCGTATCTGCCCTGGCTTTTCTGGAAGTCCACTGAAACCACAGGACTCAGAAGGACCCCACGCCCCTTAGTGTGCACAGTATGTGCAATACTCTCATGTGGAGCAGTGGAGCAGTATCTCAAAAGCTCAAGAGAATTTCAGAGGAAGGGCTTCCCATGATCCTTACCACTAATTCACATCATCTCTAATGAAAAAGTCACACTGGAGAAACTGGGGGTGTGGCTGAATCCTCGGCTGGTTTCCAGCAATTCTGAAGGCCACGCCGCCACCTTGCCTCTCCTACAGTGTTTCTGTGTAACTTCAGGGATGCGCTTCTACGGATGGCCCAGGCAGCAGCAGCTTGCCAGGTTTTACTCTGGACAAAGTCCTCTCAGGAACTGGTGCACAGACAGGAGCCCTGCCCGAGCGCAAGGGAAAGCTGCCCAGTGCAACTGGGTGCACGTTGAAAGCATCCCTCACATGGCTGTAGTCTCGGGAAGAAAAATCCACACATGCACACTGACACCAAAGAGAGCCTCAGAGCCCCGAGTTTCCTCCACGTGGTTCAGCGGAGCAGGAGCTCGATTCCCTCCCGCACTGCTCTAGATCTGCACCGCTCCCCTCAGTCCCCGGGTGACACGCGCGCCTGAGCGGTGACACACCCTGGGGCCGGCACTGCTCTGGCGGCACCACCACCTGTCTGTCACGGCTGCAGAAGAGCTGTCCCGTGACACGAAAAAAGTCGAGGTTCAAGGGCTGCTGGGAATAGCCGGTAAATGTGCTGTTCCAGAGCGGCCCCCAGCCCCGCACTGCACGCAGGGCGAACAGCAGGGCGAGGGAGCAGCGCCGGGGACACGCACAGGCACAGGCTGCCCGGCTCCGAGCCGCCCCTCGGCACAGCGGCGGGACGTCCGGGTGGGCTGCAGCAAACAGCAGAGCAGGGACAGAAGAGCCGGGGCCCTGCTCCCCTGGTCTGCCACCTCCCCTCACCAAGTTGCAGTCCTGCCATCTCTTTGAAGGAGAGGGCTTTGCTGTCACAGGGCCGGCTGTCAATCAGTCATACTAACACCGTGCAAACACATGGTGCTCTGCCAGGAACAGTTGCTATCTCAACACAGGCTCTGGTCTACTGACAAAAAGGAACTTAGAAACAAATTAAAAATTAACTTTTTTTTTTTTTTTTTACCCCGGGAAC